>JAKSZT010010858.1:6631279-6770058 GCA_026826555.1 Tolypeutes matacus | reverse complement strand
AAAGACAAGGTAGATAATATTATAGATACATTTGATAATGAAAATGAATATGTTCCTATCACACCTAGCAGGAGAACCTCTCCAGTTTGACTAGTTGTTTAAAAGCCTAAAGATTGATCTTAGGGATTTTAATTTGTGTTAAAAAGTTACTATCAGTTTTTATTTACTTAAAAGAGAGAAATTGGAAGGAATAAAGGGGTCATGGGCCACAAGCAAGTCTAAAGCACAGCAATACAAATGCTATTATTATTTTAAGGAGTGAGAGTAGTTCTTTGAAGTAGCAGTGATAGCAAACCCTCCTTGGTCTGTGGCTCTAAATTTGGATTCATTCTTCTCTTTTCTTTAAGGATAAAACATGTTCTCAGCTGAGTAGCTAAATTGTCCTTTTCCTGACTGCAGTCTCCAAAGTCTGACAGCATTCCTTTATTTTCAGGAAAGCGTCAGTTCTTGTTCTTAAGGCCTTTCACTTATTGGATGAGGCCCACCCACATTATCAAGGTAATCTCCTTTACTTAAAGTCACTGATTATGTATGTTAACCATATAAAGAAATATCATCACAGCAAGTCTTAGATTAGTGTTTGGTTGAATAGCTGGATTCTTATAACCTAGCCAAGTTGACACATAAAAGTAACCATCACAGGGTCAGATAGTGAATATTTACACCTTCACAAGCCTCTGCGAAGGTCGCATGAAAACAGCCATAGACAATACAATAATTAATGGGCTTGGCTGTGTTCCAGGAAAGCCTTATTAACCAAAACAGGTGGTGGGTCAGATTTAGACAACTGCAGTAATTTGCCAAACTCTATCCTAGAGTAGGAACACTGAAGAAATGTTCCAATCAATTATTTGGCATCTCAATTAAGCCAATTATCTAACCCTTCCTTTCTTATTTCTACAAGTAGTTAAAAGTGAAAAAAAAAAAAATTAAAAAGAGGTGTTAACAAAATAAATGATATATTGGAAAAAGACTTTCAAGTTAAAAATATTACAAATACACTTAAATTTTAACAAAATCAAATTCTAGAGACTTAAATAAAAGTTTAATGACATTTGAAAATTTTTTGTTGAATGACCTAATGAGTCACTTAAACACCTAGATTCATTACAACCAAATGTAATTTCTTTTTGTAAGTGCAAAGGATATTTCTTTAGGTTTTATTGTAAATAGAAAAATGCTTTTGGAAATGAATGAACAGGGATGCATACCTATTTTCTAATCTGTAAATTATTGTAAGATAAAGTTCAAAATAAAGTTAATGGATTTTGAAATTTCTTCTTTTACTCCAAGTAAAATAGCTTATTTATCGCTTTAAAACTTAGTTCAAACTTAGAATGAAATAATTTTTACTGTAAGTTAATTTCTCATTCATTCATTTCAAAATATTTTGGGGATCACTGTTGTAGAAGCTGAATATAAATCAGGAACAAAACAATAAAAAATACCTCACTTTGTGTAACTTGCATTATACCATGGGAAACAGAATAATATTCAATATAAATATATGGCATAGTGAATGATTATAAGACATAAAATAGGACAATCATATAAATATATGGCATAGTGAATGATTATAAGACATAAAATAGGACAATCAGGTAAGGATTATGGCTAAGGAAGATATAAATTTAGATATTCTAGAAGTCATCACTGAGAAGTTTTCATTTGTCAAAAGACTGTAAAGAACTGTTACCTGCTTTTAGTTTTATGGGAGAAAAGGTTTGCATGCAGAAGCAAAAACAATTGTCAATACACCAATGTAGGAGTTTGCCTGATGTATTTGAGGAATGCCTGGAAGGCCAGTGGGACCTTGAGTGGAGTGAAAGATGAAGAGGTAGTGAGGTGGAAGTTCAGAAGGCTCAAGATCCTATGAGACCCTGCAGGCCTTTCAGAGGACTTTGGTATTTACATCGAATTGGAAAATATTAGAAAGTTTAGAGCTGAGATTCGACATGAACCGACCTAGCTTTTCCAAAGATCACTCTGGCAAAGCTGGAAAAAGGCAAAGCAGGTAGGAAGCCATGGAAATGATCATATTTTCTTATAATCAAGATGTACAGTTTCCACAACACGAATGAAAAACAGTGTTAGTGATAAGATTTCTTGATGAAAGTACCTCAAAGCAGCAAGCACAGCAATTCCATAATTGTTCTGTGGGGAAGCATTTCTGGGCCAGTAGATTTGACTTGCATCCTCACACTGTGTTCTGTGTTTATAGATTAGCTCAAGAGTGGGTATGAACACAACAGTACAAGTTTGCATATACAAGGTCAACGACTGCATACATTGGGCTTCTGGGTCAGCATTGAAGAGCCTCTGGATAATAAGAGGACTGATCTAAGCCAGTTTTTGCTCTCCCTGGGCAACTGTCTTAGACTAGGTAAGCCAAATCACTGCCAGTTTTCAAGGGAAAAGGGAAAAAAAAAGGATGTCTGCACTGCTACTTTATTAATATCAAATGATATTTTACACATTATCCCTGATGTATTTTGAAAGTATAGCCCATACTATTTCCTAACTGGGGATTGTATTGAGAGGGTGGAAGAAAGACAGTATCTCTAAATAACAGCAGCAGCAGATTAGAAAACTTATTGAAAGATATCCCAATCTCAATAATGAGGAAAAAAGTCCAATGAAAAACTATTGAATATTTAAAAATAACAACAAAAATCCTTTTGAGCTCTTGTGAATTTATTTAAATCTATCTATATCTTTATCTGTTATATATCATGTTGTATGTCAGGCATCTTTGGAAATGTCACCTAAGCTATGTAAGCTATTTAATTATCTGGGTGTATAACAAAGGTGTTTTATAACAAAATATTCTCTGTCATGAGGTTTCTCTGTATATCTATCTACCCATCCCTAACTCTCTCTATAAATATTCTTATCTACCTATGTACATTGGTATTTCTATCAATATAGATACATATGCTTAAGTTTTTTTCCTTAAATTATTGCTAAGATAGTATGCCATACCAAAATACTGAAGGGTAATGAATTTGATCATTGCTTTTCTTAAAAGAATATTAGTGATATTTTGCAAGGAAAAAAGGGTATGGATAAAGCTGAACAATATTTAATATCACAAACAATTTATCATAAAATATTTACTATGGCATCAGAAAACAGTGGGAAAGAAATGGTTATACAATTATATTTGTTCTTTTGTGCATGATATAGCCAGAATAGGGTCCATTCCTCTCATAAAACCCTTAACCATTTGTAAATTTTCCATTTCCTTTTGTGGATAATCTGCAACAGATTATGCAACCTTTTAAAAGAATCTTGTCACAAATGTTTGCAGCTACTAGAAGTTAGTTATTAACCAAATAATCCCATCTGTTCAGAAATATCTAGAATGAACAATGTGTTCACCTGATTGTTGTTTCTAAAAGTCCATGACAAGAGTGATTTTAACAGCCCAAGTCTTTTAACCAAGCTGCTAAGAAAATTCAGGGAACAAAATTTTAATTACCTTACCTTCAACCTGTACTTCTATCAATTCCAGATGTTACAAGTCTATTTAGACAATACTGCAACTAGGCCAATATAAGCTAACACAAAAATCCAATTGTAAATAAGAATTATGCAAATCAAAGCTCTAACCCAGTTCCAAACCCTCCTTGTTCTTTCAAATATGCATACAATCCAGAGGCAGAGATAAAATGGGGAAGTCGGTGACATTAGGTGTGACTACCAAGGTCTTTCATTTCCAGGTCAAACACATGCTCCATGGACTGAGTTCAACCTGCGATTTCTAAATAAGGTGTGTGGTGACATCATATGGCACAGAATATTTTGTTATGAAATATGACTTATACATGTGTATAGTCGAATAGCTTACATATTTTACATGGCATTTCCAGGGAGTCTTGATGCATGAAGCCACAGATTTTAGGTTTTGGTACAATCAGCAATCCTAAACAAAGAACAATATTCTAAAAGCACTCTTTCGTTAAAAAGCTTCCACCTAGTAATTGCACAAATGCTTTATTTATTTTTATCTGCTATTGAGAAATGTGTGCTCAAATCTTCCTCTCTGCTTCTGGATTTCTCTATTTAGTCCCTTTATTTCTCTCATTTATTTTTGTTTATCAGTTTTGAATCTTTGTTGCTCTGTATAAAAATTTTTAAATTACTATGGTTTTCTTGTGGAATATTCATTTATGATTTAAAATATCCCACATTACAGAGTTTCATATCTTAAAGTCTATTTTTTAAAATATTGTATAGTTGCACAAAATTTTTCTTATTTGTGTTCACATTGATTTTCATTTCATGTGATTTCAGCATTTCCAGTTCCTACTATTTATGGTTTTAACTCCCGTAAGAAACACAAAATTCTTTTAAAAAACACTGTGACAACGTTGATTTTATCCTTTATATATACATTTATAGCTATTACTAATATAATGGTGTTTAAGTCTTCCTTCAATATTTATTTTAAGATCCTTTATTTTCTCTGCTTTCTTACATTTTTTAGAGAGGGAGAGGAATTGTGGTTTAAGCAAATATTTATACTTACCACACTTTCAAAATATAAGATTGTTTTATAAACATCCTTTTACTAAATATTTGGTAGTATTCTAAAGTTTAATTATTCACTTTTAATTTATTAGAGTAAAAATAACTAGTGCTTTAACCACCTCCTAAAAATGCTAGAAACTTAGATCACTCTAACTACATTTACATTTCTCCTGTCTTTGGTGTTATATCCCTCATGGATTTTTGTTTTACATTTATTTAAAACCTGTGAATACATTGTTATCTTTTCTGTTTACTCAACATAAATTTATATTGATTCATATATTTACCTTTCATTTCCTTTATTATTTTGTAGTGCTTTTCTTTTCTATTATTCTCTGCTCTAGAAATTGTTTTCATTTTTGTTTAAATATGAATGTTCTAACAACCGATTTTTGTTGTATATTTTCCAGAAATGGCTTTATTTTCCTTTTATCGTTAAAGGATATTTTTCCTTGAATTAGGATTATAATTAAGTATTTTCTTTCATCATTTTGAATATGAGATACCATTGCTTTCAGGCTTCCTTTTTATTTCTTTTGAAAAATATGATGTTACTTTGTACCCTTCTGCTTTAGTTTCCCAGTTGCTAAAACAAAGAACATAAAATGGGTTGTCTTAACAAAAGAATTTTATTGGCTCACAGTTTCAGAAGATAGGCCTGCTTCCTCCCAAGGCTGGTAACTTCTGGCTGACCAGCTTTCCAGTTCCCTGGCTTTTCCATCATATGGAAATGCACATGGCGGCATCTCCTTCTTTCCCTTCCAAATTCCATTGACTTCCAACTTCTGGCTCATCCTAAACGCTTCGCTCTCCATCTGTGGCACTTTGAGATTATTTATGAATACCCCCCAAAAGAAAGATTATGTTTATAAACAAATCCTCTGTGTGTGATACCCTTTGATTATATTTAATTCATTTGAGGGGCCTTTAATTAGATTTCCTGCTAAGATTGTTTTGAGGGCTTTTTGATTGGACCATATCAATAAGGCATGACTCAGATTGAATCCCTGTCCCCTTGGTGGGTCTGATATAACTGGACAATCATACTGACAGACACACAGGAAGAGAGAGCCCTTTCTTTTTTTTATCCTCTCATGTGACAGAAAGGAGAAGGCTCAAAGATTGAAGGCCTCAGTAGAGATGAACCATTTTGACTGACAGCTTACAGTTGACCTTGGGAAGACAGCAGTACAGCCGAGACTGATTAAAAAAGCACTGAAGGAAAAGCCCTGTGCCAGACTGCAGCTGAAATTGGAAGAAGTAGAGCAACTGAGCCTGAAAGAGGAAGTCCAGAGGGAAAAGATGAAACCTCGCAGAGATCACCGCCATCTTGCTTCAACTCTTGGCAGGTGACTTTGGTGAAAAAGTACCTCTTATGGTACCTAGAGTTGGACTTACAAGACTTTGGGATTGTAAGCTTTTACCCGAAATAAATACCTTTTATGAAAGCCAACAAATTCCTGGTACTTTTCATCGACACCCTTTTTTCAGACTAATACACCATCTGACTTCCACTCTGCATATAGAGTCTTAAGAAATTCAGCAAATACTCAAGAGGAAAACTACAGTATGTGGCTTCTTTTTCTGTGTCCTTTCTCACTAGGTCTTTGGTCACTCATGCTTGGTTGCCACAGAAGCCTTAAAAATTTGTGTCTGAATGAGATTATCAAAACTTTAAGTTAGCCTCTGGCGTCTTAACAGTAGTGCTGTAGCAGGAATCCTTGTCTTTTTCCCTGCAACAAGAATATACAAAGTACTCTAGAGAAAAAAACTGTTTGCTGAATGTCAGCTTATCTGCCCCAAGGAAAAATTCTCTTAGGTTTTTTGGGTCTTATATTTAGTTTGCTTAATCAGCTTTCAAGTGCCATTACACAGATTATTTTTCTAATCCATCTTTTCCAAATTTTTCTCAAAGAACTTATTCTGCTATAATCTGCTCCATATGATTAGACTATGCTAGTAGACTTTCATAGTGAGAAAATTACACAACAGAAGCCTATGAAAGACACACACAAAATGAGGGTAAGTTTCAAAACAAATATCTTAGTGTAAGAGTAAATGATACACTCTATGGAATGAGAAAAGTAAAATAAATTGTCATTATCAATGGAACCTGAAAACATATCTATCATTATAAGAAGTGATAAGACGAACTTGGAATGGGGAAGTGTGGTGCTTTGGAACCGTATATACACTATAAAATCTGGTTCTTAAGGCTAATCTGGGGTTCCCGGGATAATGGCACCAAAGTAGGTAGGCAAAGTCTGACCCAATCACACACAAAAAAAATGCAAAGAGAAGGAAGAGACCTATCTAAAGGAGCTGCTTTGGATACATTTGGAATAGGAAGGTGCTCTGAGTCATCTGGAAGAGTATTGGACAGATAAAGAAGCCAAATGAAAACAGTGAGTTGCTTGCTCCTGGAAACAGTACATATACCCTGCCCTCTGGGCAAATAGCCCACATGGAGCCCCTGGCTCGCTGCCCTGAACGGAGTGTGAGGGGGATTCTCTGGGAGGAATAGGGGTCTGGGAGGGTGGGGAGTGTTTTCTTTGCAATGAGTTGGGCCAGCTGAGTCCCCTTTGAATCTCGAAAGGGACCTCGACCCAATGAGGAGAGGGGAGGTGTGACCTCCTCAGACATGCTGTTATACCCAGCTGCCCAGGTAAAGAGAGGAATAAGATTAGAGAGGGTACAGTGATAGACAGGTGCCTAATCAGCAGGACTCTGGCAAACTACTAGGAATCTAACTTGTACAAAGGAAAGGGGAAAGATATCTTTCAGAAAAGGTAATTAACCTAAAGAGACAGTTTAGCTCAGTGGAGGAATTCCTGCCTTACATATATGAGGTCCCTGGTTTGATCTTTGTTTGGCTCTTCTTAAAGAAGTGATCCACACTGGGTTATCAAGCGTTGAACTGATACTTTCTGACAGGGAACATTTAGACATCCTTTTTGTATTAGCTTTTCTTGGATCTCTCTCTTTCTTCCTTTTTTTTTTTTTTTTCTTTTTTTAAAGGACGATTTCCTTTTTTTTTTTTTTTCTTTCTTATTTTACTCACTAAAATCCAGTTCAAAAACTGCAGAGGAAATCCTGCGGGTGATTGATTGATGAACATGGGCAGCCTGAAAAGCTCTTTAGGGGCCTAAGAGGGAAGGCTGTTTTTCCTTGGTTTTGTTTTATTTTATTTTTTCACTAGTTGCTGCTGTCTTGTTTCTTGTTTGTTGTGTTCCCCCTTTCTTTCCCTCCCCCTTTTTTCTTTTATTGATTTTTTCTACCTACACTATTACTTTTTTTTTTTTTTGAGATTTCATTAAATATGTCTCTTATTTTATGTCAACATGCATTACACAGAATTCCTGTGGCTTTTAAAAATATTACTATATATTCCAAATATTTCTTAATGCCTTCAAAGTGTAACTTCTGCTGTAAGAGTTTAGTCAAGTTCTTAAAGAATAATAATACACATAGTACTTATATATATGCATTTCTACATACATGCATACACATATATATTGTGTTATCATCTTTTTCTCTTTTTTTCTTCTGTAGGAAAACTGATGAAATGCAGAAAGTGTATAAGGATGATTAATTCCAAGGGCCTAGGGAACTAAAGGGACAGATTAGGCAATTTAATTTTAATCTGAATTTATTTTCTTCCAGAAAGTTTTGAAGGGAATGATGTCAGCAATTTGTCTGAGTATGGAAAGTGGGAAATACTTATGTGAATTTGCAGATGATGAAGCATAAGCAGATGCACATCTAAAAGTATTAAATAAACATAATGGTTAACCATTCTCAATGTTTAAATTCTACCCAACTTTCAGGTCTACTCAATGATTTATTTTCAGTTTCTAAATTTATTGAAGTTTATTCAACTGTTGACAGGAAACAAATATATGGATTGAGGAGATAATAAATTCAAATCATCAAGCATGCAGAATGAGAGGATAGACACTTTGGTCTAAGAAAAGATTACATTGTTTTAGATAAAATAAAAGGGTAACTTTCACATGCTAACATTTTATTGCTGGAAAGTTCTAAACACTGATGAAAACAATTGACTGTCCAAGTAAAACAGATATTTAAAATTAAATTAAATGCATACTACCATTTTAAGGTAATATTTTTTTCTATACATGTCCATTCTATTCATACAGAAGCCTGAAATCCATAAAATATAACATTGGAATCTCAATATATCTTCTGTAACTCCAAGAACTACTAGTGAATCACTTTAAAATGGAGAAAAGTTGAAGATTATAACTAATGTCAGCAATTTATGATAAATTCAGACTATGAAAATGCCAGAAGATAAGCATAAGATATATATGATTGCATTTAAGAAGTTTTTCTTTCCACAAAACCATGCTAGGCTTTTATTTCTTTATTTGTTTGTTTGTTTTTAGTTCTGGAAAATACATGCTTAAATCAGTGCTAAGTACTTATGTTGGCATACAATCAATATTAAAATACAGAACACACTTAGTGAACTGTGAAAACACTATCTTGCTTAGTTCTGAAAACTAAGTAAAATACATGTGGTATTAGTCAGCCAAAAGGGGGCTAATGTGAAATACCAAAAATGGGTTGGTCTTTAAAAAGGGTATTTATCTGGGGTAGAAGTCCACAGATACCAGGCCATAAAGCGTTAAGTTTCTTCTCTCACCACAGTCCATTGCCAAGTGTTAGAGCAAGACAGTTGCCAGCATTTGCCATGGTTCAGGCTTCTGGGGTTCCTCTCTTCCTGGGGCTGTGTTTCTCTCCGGGCTTAGCTCCTGTTTCCTCCACAAGGTCAGCTGTAGATGATCAGGCAAATGGCTTGCTTCTCTTCTCCTGGGGCCTTCTTTCCAACATCAAACTGCTTCTCAAAAGACTGCTTCAACTATCCTTTGCCTTGCCTTTTATATTTGATTCCCCACCCACCAAGGGGTGGGACTCAACACCCTAATCATAACCTAATTATGCCCAGATTAACAGATCAGTTTACAAGCATGATCCAATTATATTTTTGGAATTCATAGTTACATCAAATTGGCCAATGGTTACACATGCTTTATTCACCACAATGTACTTAAATTTACTTACAATCAATGTTTTTTTAATATACATTTGTATTTTTTCAAAGAAACTTAGATCACATAAATGTTACACACAAAAATAATGAATTCCCATATACACTGCTCCCTAGCCCTCACACATTTTCCCTCATCAACAACATCTTTCATTAGTGTACTACATTTGCCATAATTAATGAACACATCTTGGAGCATTGCCAATAAACAATGATTATAGTTTACATTGTAGTTTATACTCTCTCCCACACATTTTTGCAAGTTATTACAAGATATACAATGGCCTGTATCTTCCATTGCAATATCATTCAGGATAATTCCCGAGTCCTAAAAATGCCACCAAATTATACCTATGTTTTCCTTTCCCTTTGCTCAGAATATCCAGTGGCCACTGCCTCCACATCTATCATAAAAGTTCTTCTACCTATGCTTTCTTTTATTTCCTTCATTTTTTTACAGCTTATTTTCTGTTTTCTTTCATTCTACCTCTTTTTGTTTGCTCTTTAATTTTTCCTGTTTTTATTTCTTTCTCTCTCTTTTTTCTCTGTTTTCTTTCATTTTTACTTTTTTTCTTTTTCTCTTTTATTTTTTCTTTTCCTCTCATTTCACCATTCTAGACTCTTATTTCATTATATATATTTTTCTTTATTCTGTTTCTCATTTCATTGTTTCTATTCCAGTTTTTTATTCTTATTCCTCTGTACTTCTTACTTGTGTTAGTTATTCATGTTCCTAGGTATTGTATGGCTCTTTTTCTATCTTTTTCTATTATAATTACTATTATTCTTTTCCTCTTCTTACCTCTTTCCTTTTCTCTGGTCCTAATTTTTTTTTCAAGGAAACATGAACAATAGTGAAGAAACAGAATAAGAGGAACAAAGTGTCAAAATGAAACATTACCACACACACAACAACAACAACAAAATAAAACACTAGGCTAGAAAGAAATGCTAATCACCTATACAAACACATCAGGATAAATAGATGCCTAGACACCAAGAAAAAATATACAAACCATATGAAGAAACAGGAAGATATGGCCCAGTCCAATGAAAAAACTAAAAACAAGAGGAAATGCAGAACATGGAACAACTAATAAGAGCTGTCTAAACAAATATCATCAATCAACTTGATGAGATAAGGAAGAGATGAAGGATATTAAGAAGATACTGTGGAAACATACTGAAGAAATTATAAACATACATAAAAAGATAATGAATATGATGGTGATGAATAGCATGATGCAATAAATAAAAAATACACAGGAATCACATAACAGCAGATTTAAACAGGCAGAGGAAAGAATCAGTGATGTGGAAGACAGTACATCTGAAATCAGACAGGTGGTAGAACAAATAGATAAAAAGATAGAAAAATCCAGCTGGGACTTAGGGATTTGAATGATAACATGAAACACACAACCATATGCATGATAGGCATCCTAGAAGGAGAAGAAAAGGGAAAGGGGACAGAAGGAGTGTTGGAGGAAATAATGCTAAAAATAAAAATAAAATTTCCCAACCATATTGAGGGACATGGACATACATGTCCAGGAAGCACAGTTCACCCCAAACAATATAAATCCAAACAAGCCTACTCCAAGATGTATACTTCTCAAATTGTCCAATGCTCTAGATGAAGAGAGAATAATAAAAACAGCAAGAAAAAGAGATCCATCACATACAAGGGAAGCTTAATAAGATTAAGTGCTAATTTCTCACCTGGAACCATGGAGGTAAGTAGGTGGAGGTATGATATAGTTAAAGGCACTAAAAAAAAAAACACTTCCAGCCAAAAATTCACTATACAGCTAAGATGGCACTCAAAATGAGGGAGAGTTCAAAATATTCACAGGTTAACAGAAATTAAGAGAGTTTGTCAACAAGAAATCTCCCCTTCAAGAAATATTGAAGGAAGTTCTGAAGGTTAAAAGGAAAAAAACAAGAGAGAGAAAGAGTTGGAGGAGAGTGGAAGAACAACCCAAAAGATTTTTTAAAAGAAATAAAAACAACATATCACATATATAAATTTAAAGAAAATATGGCTAATATAAATAATTCCTTGACAGTAATAACATTGATAGTTAATGGACTAAACTCTCCAATCAAGAGAACAGATGAGCAGAATGGATATGGAAATATGATCCATTTATATGCTTTCAACAAGAAACCTGCCTTAGTCCCAGGGATGAAAGGAGGCTGAAAGTGAATGATTGGAAAACAATTTTACATACAAATAATGATCAAAATGGGAGTAGCTATACTAAGATCAGACAAAATAGACTTTAAATGCAAAACTATTGCAAGAGACAAAGAGAGACATTATATATTAATAAAAGGGGTAATCTATCAAGAAGAAAGAACAATCATAAACATTTATGCACCTAACCAGGGCACCTCAAAATACAAGAGGCAAACTAAGTGGAGAAATAGATGTCTCTACAATTATTTTTAAGGACTTTATTATACCATTCTCACCATTAGACAGAACATATCAACAGAGAATCAATAAAGAAACAACGGCGTTGAATTATACTTTAAAGGATCTGGACCTAATAGACATATACAGAACAATACACCCAAATACTGGGGGTATATATTTTCTTCTCGAGTGCAGAGATCCAGATTAGGCACAATGATATGGAACTTAAACAACACACTCTTAGACAAACAGTGGGTCAAGGAGGAAATTCCAAAAGAAACCAGCAACTACCTTGAAACAAATGAAAATGACAACACAACATATCAAAACCTGTGGGACGCAGCAAAAGTGATTCTGAGAGGGAAATTCATAGCCGTAAACCTATATTATAAAAGAAAAAAGAGCTAAAATCAAAGACCTAAATGGACACCTGGAGGAATTAGAAAAAGAACAGCAAACTAACCCTAAAACAAGTAGAAAAAAGGAAATAACAAAGATTAAAGCACAACTAAATGAAATTGAAAATAATAAAGCATTGGAAAAAATAAACAAAACCAAAAGATGGTTCTATGAGATTAATAAAATTGACAAACTTT
Source organism: Tolypeutes matacus (assembly GCA_026826555.1). Taxonomy (NCBI): domain Eukaryota; kingdom Metazoa; phylum Chordata; class Mammalia; order Cingulata; family Chlamyphoridae; genus Tolypeutes; species Tolypeutes matacus. The sequence continues at coordinate 6,757,433 of JAKSZT010010858.1, read as the reverse complement.
TAGCTTGACTAGGAAATAAACAAGAGAGAAGATGCAAATATATAAAATAAGAAATGAGGATAAGGATACCACCACTGACCCCATAGAATAAAGAATATCATAAGAGGATACTTCGAAAAAATTGTATGTCAGCCAGTTGGATAATTTAGAAGAAATGGACTAATTCCTAGAAACATACAAGCAGCCTACATTGATTAAAGAAAAAATTGATGAACTCAACACACCAATCACAAGCAATGAGATAGAATTAGTCATCAAAAACCTCCCAAATAAGAAGAGTCCAGGACCAGATGGCTTCACAGGTGAATTCTACCAAACATTCTGGAAAAAACTAACACCAATCCTGCTTAAACTCTTTAAAAAAATAGAAGTGGAGGGAACATTGCCTAATTCTATGATGCCAAAATAACCCTAATACCAAAGCCACATTAAGACAATGCAAGAAAAGAAAACTACAGATCAATCTCTCTAAAGAAACTTAATGCTAAAATCCTCAATAAAATACTTCTAATCTTATTCAACAGCACATCAGACAAACTATACAACATGACAGAGTGGTTTTCAAAGAAAAAAATCACATCATCATTTCTATAGATGCAGAAAAAGCAGTTGACAAAATACAGCACTCTTTCCTAATAAAAACACTGCAAAATATAGGAATAGAAGGAAACTTTCTGAACATGATAAAGGGTAAATATGAAAAACCCTCAGCTAACATCATCTTCAATAGTGAATTCCTAAAAGCTTTCCCTCTAAGATCAGGAACAAGACAAGGATGCCCATATCACCACTCCTATTTAAAATTGTCTTAGAAGTACTTGCTCGAGCACTGAGGTAAGAAAAAGATATAAAAGGCATCCAAAAATTGGAAAGGAAGAAGTAAAAATTTCATTATTTGCAGATGACATGATTCTATACATAGAAAGCCCTGAGAAATCTACAACAAATCATTTAGAGCTTATAAATAGGTTCAATAAATTGGCAGTTAATAAGATGAATGTGCAAAAATCAGTAGCAATTCTGAATGTCAATAACAAGGAAACTGAGTAAGAAATCAAGAAAAAATTCCATTTACAACATCAACTAAAATAATCAATATACATAGTAATAAATTTAACTAAAGATGTAAACAACTTGTACACAGAAAACTACAAAATACTGTTAAAGAAATCATAGAAGACCTAAATAAATGGAGAATAGTCCCTATTCATGGATAGGAAAACTAAGCATCATTAAGATATTTATCCTACCTAAACTGATTTACAAGTTTAATGCAATCCCAATAAAAATGACCACACTATTTTTTTACTGAATTGTAAAAGTTAACCATGAAATTTATTTGGAAGGGCAAGGAACCCAAATAGCCAAAGGTATATTTAAAACGAAAAACTAAATCGGAGGAAACACACTACCCAACTTTAAAATGTACTACAAAGCTACAGTTGTCAAAACTGCATGGTATTGGCATATGGATAGACAAACTGTCCAAAGGAACCAAACTGAGGGATTTTGATACAGATCCCCATATATACAGTGAATTGATATTTCTCAAAGCCACCAAACACACTCAACTGGGAGAGAATGGCCTCTTCAACAAATGGTGTTTGAAAAACTGGATATTCAATCCAAAAGAATGAGAAGAACATCATCACACCCCTTATACAAAAATTATACTCAAGGTGGATCAAAGATTTAAATATAAGAGCCAAGACCATAATGATCTTGGAAGATAATGTAAGGAAGCATCTACAGGATATTATATTAGGAAATGGTTTCATGAACTTTACACCCAAAGCACATGCAGTCAAAGAAAAAAATAGATAAATGGGATCTCCTCAATATTAAAACTTTTGCACCTCAAAGGAGTTTGTCAAGAAAGTGAAAAAGCAGCATAATCAATGAGAAAATATTTGGTAATCATATATCTGATAGGGACCTAATATCCAGTATACAGGAAGAAATCCTACATCTTGAAAAGAAAACAAACAACCTATTTAAAAAAAATGGGCAAGTGATTTGAATAGACACATCTCCAAAGAAGAAATACAAATGGATAAACGACATGAAAAGATGCTTAACATCACTAGCTATTAAGAAATGCAAATCAAAACCACAATGAGATATCATTTTACACACATTAGACTGACAGCTATTAAAAAAAAGAGGACTACCAGTGTTGGAAAGGATGTGGAGGAATGTGAACCCTTATCCACTGCTGGTGGAAATGTAGAATAGTGCAGTAATTGTGGAAGACAGTTTGCCAATTCCTCAGGAAGCTAACTATAGAACTGCCATATGATCCAGCAATCCCACTGCTGGGTATATTCCCAGAAGAATTGAAAGCAGGGACACAAACAGATATATGCACACCAATGTTCATAATGGCATTATTTGTTATTGCCAAAAGTTGGAAACAACCTAAATGTCCATCAACAGATGAATAGATAAACAAATAGTGGTACATACATATAATGGAAATTGCTCAGCTGTAAGAAGGAAGGCAATATTAACATATGGGGTAACATGGATGAATCTTGAAGACCTTATGTTGAGTGAACCAAGTCAGGCACTGAAAGACAAATATTACATGACCTCGTTGATATGAATTAAGCAAATTGAGCAGGTTCATAGAGATAGAGACTGGAAGATAGGTTTACAGGAAACAGAAAGGGAGAAGGTTGTCAGTCAATGCCCATATAGGCAAAATCTAAGATAAGGTGGAAGGGTGTAGTTGTGCAGTGGATAGGGATAACAGTGGTGTAGTGATGTTAATGGGTTGGGAGGTGCTTGTCTGTGAGGAGGGTAGGGTGGGGAAGGTGGGTTAGACTGTTCATGGAAATGGAGGGAGGGTTGGTGGAAGGAGGAGGTTAATTATAGGGATTTGTGGGTATGCGGTTGAAATTAAAACTTTGGGAATGTTCTTTTGTCAAATATGGCAGGGGAGGGCTATTGGTTTAAAGTGTTGGATGTGAGGTGCATGCAGGACAGAGCACACCTGGGGAAGGTTTCTAGGGAGTGTGTGAGTGTTTATCTTGTTATATTGTGTTGTATCAGTGGGTGGTGACTCACATAATGAAGGGAAAGGTGTTGGACTCCCATCCTGGGGACTCCTGCTATTATCTCAAATAGAGGGGTGGATGTCTCTCAAGAGCATAAGCAGTGCATAATAAGGAAGGACAGGCCACTTGTTGCAAGTAACTATGAATCTTGTCCTTCAATGAGTTAATCTTGGTGGTTACCATGGGTCCCAAGGTGAGGGGGAGGGAGGAATAGAATAGATGGAACATGGGGAATTTTGAGGGTGATGGAATTTTTCTACATGATCTTGTAATGATGGATAAAGACCATGTCAATTTAATCAAAATCTATAAAATGCATATGTAAACTATAATGTAAATAATTTACCATGTTTAGTAGCAATGTTTCAATATTTGTACATCAATTGTAACAAATGTACCATCTACAGGTAAAATGTTATTAAAAGGGAAAGGGGGAGAATGTTGGGCATATGGGAATCACCCATATTCTGTACATGACTTTTCTGTAACACAAAATTTCTTTGAAGACAAAATGAAAAAAAAATAAGACACTAGGGGAATAAATAGAAGGAAATGTCACTATATGTACAAGACAACAGATCTTACAGTGATGAAAGACAAAATACCAAAAAACTTTTTAAAATTTTATACTTTTAATTATTTTTATTATTTCAAAAATGTATTTTTTGTATTGTATTTATTATTGTTAAAACTATCATTATTATATCATTTTCCTATTAAAAGTATTGGTTACTTTGTTGGCTTCAATTTTGAAGTTTTGGATCAAGAAAGGGTTACAATTCTTACAGGAGAGGACCATTGGTTCAGGGTATCAGGGATGGGGGATGCCTTGGGCATACCTATAAGGCATATGAATGAGTTCAAGTGTTCATGGGGCATAGTTACAGTGGGTGGAGATTCACACAATAATTAAAGAATATTGAATTGTCATCCTGGGGAGTTATGCCACATTCTCTAATGGGACATCAGGAATCCCCTGAGTACAGAGGCAATGACTAGAAAAGGAAGATGGGCAATTGACAGGCCCTTAATAGTGATGACTATGCTTATGAACCTTTACTTTTGAAATTGAAACTTAGCTTAGTATTATATGGTACCTAAGAGTTGCCTCCTGGGACCCTCCTTCTTGCTCAAATGTGGCCTCTCTCTAAGCCAAACTCAGCATATGAATGCATTAACTTCCCCCCGCATGGGACATGACTCCTGGGTATGAGCATCCTTGGCACCAAGGGATTAATACCAAGCATCAACTAACAATGCAACTGGAAAAAGACCTTGAACAAAAGGGAGAAAAGGGTAAAGACAAACGAGTTTATGTGACTGAGAGACTTCAAAGTGAGCTGGGAGGTCATTCCATAGATTACACTCATGCATGTCTCAGAAGAATCTCATTGACTGCCAAAATAAATATTGCCTCAAATAGCAGGGCTCCTGAAGGCTCTGGAGACACACAGGCATTACAGTCAGGGCAGACACCTCAGGAGTTTGGCACCCTGCCAGTGGTCCCTACTTCAGAATTTATATTCATCAATGTGACAGAGTGGGAGTCAGTTGTGGTTTCCCTACACATGGCTTTTCTACCCCTTCTATTTGAACCTATAGTTAGTACTAGAGTGGATAGGTGTATGTCCAATGGACTTAAATCCTTGGGCTGTCCATGTGCCAATTGGGCCCTGAATCTCAACAGTGTTGTAACACTTACTCTCCATTTCACTGGACTCACCCAGGACAACAAAAAGGAGATGATGATGGGTAAAGACCATCACAAGGAACAGAGAGAGTCCGTAACTTCAAGCAAGACAGTCCCATCCATCTGCCCCATGGGATCCAAGCCCCCTCTCAATTAGAGATGGAGTGGGCATCACTATCCTAGAATCCTCATGATTGGGGAATGAATGTTAGACTAGAGTAGATTTACTGTTATTCTAGTATAGAATTATTTTGATTCTAGCAATAGAAGAACTGTTATCATTGATATGGAGACAGTGGCCAATACAGGTTCTGAGGGGAGGGAGAAGGAAAAGTAAGTGTAATATAGGATCATTTACAGGACTTGGGAACCAGGGCTCCAGTTCAAAAACTCCAAGTTTCTATGTGAGTCCCTGCCCACCAAGGGGGTAGAGACTCAACATCCTACTGACATGGCCCAATGAAAGCCTTAATCATTATTTAATCAAGTAAAAGTAAAACCTCTGAATCCAATGCACTCTAATACACCCAGAGGAGAAGCCAGTTTACAAACATAATCCAATATTTCTTTTTGGAATTCATCAATAATATCAAACTGCTACACTCCACCCTCTGAATTCAAAAAACACATTACAGTATTCAAAAAATCTTACTTCAGCAACAACACTAAGTACAAAATCATTCGATGTCAAAGTCTGAAAGTCATCTTAAGATGATGGTTTCTTTTCCCTGGGGCTTTATGGGGACCCACCGTTTCCACAGGCTTGCCCAATGGCCATTTTCTTGGTTCCACCCTTATCAAGCATTTGTGTGTCAACCAATCTCTAGACAACACCCTCAAAGAGCATTGGGATGATTGCCACATCTTACCCAGTCTTTGGGTTAAAGTCTTCACCCCATAGTACAGTGAAATGAAGACAACATACTCCCTAACCTTTGGTATACAGGCTGAACCCTCTCAGAGCAATGGGTTGACCAGCTGGCCTTCCCTAATCCATGGGGAACATATCCACACCCTCAGACATATGTGGTGCTGTCCTTAACCACCCTAATCCTAGAGGAATGTGCTCCAACCTCTTTGTACTCTGGGGCAGTAAAACTGTCCCCAAACATTGGGTGGGAACATCCACCCTCTTCAACTGCTGGGACAAACTCACCCTGTCTGTACACATGGGTGGGGTTCCTCTCTTGGCTCAAGGCAATGTCTTAATTCCAGATCTTAGCTTCCATGGTTTTCCTCTTAAAGCTGTTTCTCCTTCAAACTCTCCTTTCCATGTCCCGTTTAGCCCAAGATGACAGTGGTTTTGTTCATACAGTCCTCTCAAAAATCTTGTTGGTTTAGCATGCAAGAAGCAGGGATCCAAGTCATCAGACAGTAAATCTTTCCAAAAGTCTTTCCTAGATAACTGCATCTCCAATCCTGATTTACAAGTTCCAAGTTTAGTTAAGACCTCAAATGGGACAATATCATCTGGGAGCTTGATTTCCAGAGGATTCAAATTTCCAGAATCAGTTTCTGTTTTCTTTATGACCAACAGTCCAGTCCTCAGCTTATTTCACTCGTCTAGCATTTTGCTATAAGCTGCAAGGAGAAGCCAAGCCTCTTTCTCCAAGTTTACTTTGGAAAGTTCTTCAGCTAAATGCACAGGCTTGCCATTTTCAAATTCTGCCTTCCATAAAACACCAGGAGTTAATCTTGCTAAGTTCTCTGCAAATTTAAAACACAGATCACCTTTCCTCCAGTTACCAATAATAGTTTCATCATTTACTTCTAAGTCTTCATAAAAAATCTCTTTATAGTCCATATTACTATCAACAGTCTCTTCAAAGCACTGTAGGTCTTATCTATGAAGCATCTTACAATTTCTCCAAAAATACCCCTTACCCGTTTATAAAACCATTCCATCATTTTGGTAATTGCAAAAGTATGACTCCACTCTTAGTCAGCCAAAGGGGTGATGATGCAAAATACCAGAATTCAGTTGATTTTTATAAAGGGTGTTTATGTGGGGTAGAAACTTAACAGTTACCAGCATAAGTTAGTTCCCTCACCAAAGTCTCTTGCCACGTGTTAGAGCAAAATGGCTGCTGATGTCTGTGAGGGTTCAATCTTCCTGGGTTCCTCTCTTTCCAGGGCTTGCTTCTCTCTGGGCTCAGCTCCTCTGCTATCTCCTCAAGGCCACCTGTAGACTATTATGTAAACGCCTTGTTTCTCTTCCCGGGGCCTTTTCTCTTTCCTCACAACCAAGCTCATCTATGTGCTTACTTCTGAGGGCTCCAGCTGGAAAACTCCAAACTCCCTTCTCTGCAGTACAGTTTTTCTGAGTTCCCACCCACCAAGGGGGTGGGAAAGCAACATCCTACTGAAGTGTCCCAGTCAAAGCCTTAATCATTATTTAATCAAGTAAAAGTAAAACCTCTGAATCCAATGCACTCTAATACACCCAGAGGTCAAGACCAGTTTACAAATATAATCTAATATTTCTTTTTGGAATTCATCAATAATATCAAACTGCTACAGGTAGCTTAGAAAACTAAAACATATTTTGTTACCAGAAGAGTGAATTGCTGCTACTGCAAATACCAAAAATATTAAAAAGTCTTCGTATAATTGATTAATGAGTAGAGGCAGGAAGAATTGTGAGGTGCTTGATAGAAAAGGCCTAGATTGCTTTCAAGAGAGTCTTGGTAGAACATGGACACTAAAGGTACTTCTGATAAGGCCTTAGACAGAAATGGTGAATATGTTATTGTAAACTAGAAGAACGGTGAACTTTTTTTCAAATAACAGAGAACTTGGCAAAATTAAGTCCTGATATTGAATTGAAAGTGATAAGCTTGTATATTTAGCTGAAGAGATTTTGAATCTAAATGTGGAAAGTGTGGCCTGGTTTCTTCTTACAGCTTGTAGAAAAATGTCAGAGGAAAGGCATAAGCTGACAACTGAATTCCTGAGAACAAAGAAATTAGAAATTAATGGTTGGGAAAGTTCTGAGCTTCTGGAAAGTGGGTCCGGAAAGAATAATGTTCCATGTGAAAGGGTTTTTACTTTTTATTTTTAAAGAAGTTTTATATTACATAAATATTACATTGATTGGATTCCCATATCCCTCATCCCCTCCCTGCCTACAATTTCCCCCATTAATGTCTTTCATTAGTGTGGTATATTTCTTACAATTGATGAATACATATTGAAGCATTGCTACTAACCATGGTCTATAGTTTACATTATGGTTTACACTTTGCATTGCACAATTTTTTATAGGTTTTGAAAAAATGTATAATGGCCTGTATCCATCATTTCAATGTTATGCAGAACAATTCCAATGTCCCCAAAATGCCCCATGTTACACCTATTCTTCCCTCTCTCTCCCCTCAGAACGTCTGGTGACAATTGGCTTTTTATCAACGTTACAGGTTCTTCCATTACTAGAATAATAATAAGGCTACTTTAGTCCATAGTTGCATTCTCCCCTTATGTTTGTTCATTCCTCAATCTTGAGGATTTGGGGATGGTGACTCACACTCTGCCTCTGATTGAGAGCGGGCTTAGATCCCATGGGGCAGATGGATAGAACTGTCTTGCTTGGAGTTGTAGATACTTTCTGTTTTTGGGTTGGGCATTGTCCATCATTATCCTTTTGTTAGTTGTCCTGGGTGAGTCCAGTGAACTGGATAGTAGGTATTGCAAGTATGCTGAGATTAGGGGCTCAACCGGCATATGAACAGCTGGAAGATTTAAGTCTCTGGGACATATATTTAGTAGGTATACTGCTAATTATAGATTCAAATAAAAGGGGAAGTAGAACGATGTGTAAGGAAATTAAAAATGAGTCTAAATTTGTCACATTGGGGAACTTATATTCCCAGCTAAGGCCCACTGACAGTGTGCCAATTTTCCTGCCAGTAGTGTCTAGATGTCTCTAGAGCCCTCAGCTCCTTTTTCACTACTGAGGCTTATATTGAAAATTCCCTTTTTAATGTAACTACTATTATTGTGACTGTATAACACAGAGAATCCAGTGGTGGATGATGGACTGTGGTTAACAGGACAAATATGACAATGTTCATTCATGAACTATAACAAATATATGCTATAAATGCAAGGTGCTAAAAATAGGGTGGGTTAAAAAAAAAAGAAAAAAAAATTGGATAGATTGGGGGATAATACACCAAAAGTAAGACATGAACTATAGTTAGTAGTATTTTGATGATGCTCTTTCATAATTTGTAACAAATTTTTTCACAACAATGCAAGGTATAGATGGTGAGATGATATATAGGATTCCTGTATGATGTTATGCATATTTGTTTTGTAAGTTCACAACTTTTACTATACACTCATTATTTGTGTATGTTCACCTATGAATGTTAGACTTCAATAATTTTTTTAATTGAAAAAAAAAGATTCAGTCTGGGAGCCACAGCCATTGGACAATCGCTCTCAGTCACTAGTGTGTGCATGAACAGCCTCTTATTTTCCCATTTCAAGTCATTGCCTCTACATTCTAATGTCTTAGGCAGTGATAACAATTGGGCAAACCTAAATTAATTATCTGTGATTAGTCATCCATGGCAGGGAGAAAGAATGGCCCTCCAACCTTACCTTAATTTCAGAGGAACAGGCTCATGATTTCATCCATTTCATAAGAGAAATGGAGTTCAGATGCTGCACCGAAAATGTGGAGATAAGAGAAAGGTAAATCAGATGCCTATTCTATTCCAACAACATATCCAAATAGCCTACTTTATTTGGCTATGATAACATCAACTAACTCCCATATATCTATGTATCCATGTAAACAGTATTAAAACATGCAGTCATGAATAAGGTTCAAAAGGAAATAAAAGAAGAAAGGAAAAGAATTCTGTTAAATATACACATCACAGGAAAGGAAAGGAAATACCTAGAGTACATAATAGTGTTCTCATTTCTACAGCAATTTATTAGGCTATAGTCCTTGCCTTCTGCATTGTCTTGACCTTTTTTCCATTGATGCTAAAATAAGTAAATAAATAAATTTTAAAAACAAATGAAAAGATAAAGAAACAAGTCATCAAACAGAAAATTCTTCCTTCTGAAAAATAGTGCAATAGTTTCATAAATATATTCAATTGCTTATTCATAATTCTAATGGATAATGGGATACACATAAACCTTATAAAATATATGAGAATTAGTCTGTGCTTTACTATTTTCACTATAAAATGAATTCTTTGACCTGAATAAATATTCCTCACAAATATCTATGTTCTAATCTTCTTCCTGGGAAAACAGCCAATGTATATTTTCTAATATCTCTTAAAGAGACATGTGACATGAAACTTAATCCCCAGTTATGTCCACAGAAAACTAAGTGCAGAAGAGCTATCTTTGGTATATCCATTTTCCAGTCAAGCCCTGTATCTCAGCAGAGTTGCAACACCTACTCTCCAGTTCACTAGACTCACCCAGGACAACTAATAAGGAGATGATGATGAGCAACACCCATCCCAAGGAACAGAGAGTGTCTGCAACTGCAAGCAAGATAGTCCCATTCATCTGACCCAAGGGATCTAAGCACCGTCTCAATTAGAAACAAAGTGGGCATCACCATCCCAAAATCATCAAGATTGGAGAATGAACAACGAACTAAAGTAGACTTATAATTATTCCATTATAGACATTATTATTCTCTCAATCAATGGTGGCAGTGGCCACCAGAGGCTCTGAGGGAGGGAGAGGGAGGAATGTATGTAATATGGGGGCATTTTTGGACATTGGAATTGTCCTGCATGACATTGCAATGATGGATACAAGCCATTATATATTTTGTCAAAATCTACAAAATTGCACGGGACAGAGTATAAACTATAATATAAACTATAGTCCATGGTAGTAGCAATGCTTCAGTATGTGTTAATCAATATAACAAATGGACTGCACTAATGAAGGATGTTGTTAATGTGGAAATGAGGGGGAGGAGGAGGAGATGGAGCATATGGGAATCCCCTATATATTTTCATGTAATATTTATGTAAACTACAGCTTCTTTAAAAATAACAAACAATAATAACAAAAAAAAGAAATCCAAGTGAAATTCTTCTAGGGGAAGATTCTGGAAAACAATATGCTTAGCTAATTAAAATAAACCAAATTTTCTGGAACTACTCTTCTGACTTTCTACCTAATTGAACATGGACTTGCAACATCTACAGCAAAATTGGCAGCCACATTGAATCTACACAGTAATAAATCTGATAAAACCAACATGTCAGTGATGGTAAGGTACAGAGAAGTAAATATAGAATTTGTGAGCCTTAGTGGCCTTGTGGAGCACCTGATCCAAACCAAGTACTCATTTACCCTTGGATTTCCTTTTACAAGAGAATTCTTTGTATGAACTTCTGTTCAAAGTAGATCTTTTACTTTTAGTTGAATAAAATGATTCACAATTAAATTGAATTTTTAAGTTTTTTACTACACCTGCGGTTGTTTTAGCAGAAGTATATTTGTCAAGGGAAGTCAATCCAAATCTAACATAAGTGCCTCTATTAATGATTTCAACTTGCTGCTTCTTACCTAGAGAAAGACTCTTTTTAATCAAAGTACTACCATGTCGCTCAATCCTTTTTTGCAAAATAAGGTATTGAACACACCCTAAGACAGAATGTAGTATGAACTTGGTACACTACATTGACAATGCCCCAGTCCATTCACTTATGAGTGCAGCCTTCATCACTGCTATAAAGAACATGGGTTACAAGTGTCCTTTGTTTCAATAATAATTTTATTATATATAATTCAATTACAATGTTTGAACATGATTTGTAAATTCATGGTTTAGTTCCAAATTAACTTTTTTTTTGTAATAATAGACTATAGTTTGGAAGAAGTTTTAGATTTACAGAAAAATTACACCAAAAGTATAGGGAATTGCAGTGTAACTCCCTCTCCCCCCAAACACACACACCACACACACAGCTTCCCCTATTAACATCTTACATTAGTGTGGTACAGTTGTTACAATAGATAAACTAATATTGAAGGATTGCTGCTAACCAAAGTCTGTAGTTTTGATTATAGATTAGACTTGTCTTGTTCCCAATCATAGAGGGAAAGTTTTCAGCCTTTCACCATTGAATAAAATGTTGTCTGAGAGCTTTGAATATATACTCTGTATTGTACTGAGGAAGTTTCCTTCTATTCATATCTTTTAAAGAGTTTTTATCAAGAAAGGACACTGGATTTTGTCAAATGCCTTTTCTGCATCAATATAGATAATGGCATGAATTTTCTCTTTCAAAGTGTTAATTTGGTGTATTACATGAATAGATTTTCTTGTATTGAACCACCTTTGCATACCTGGGTCAAAACCACTTGATTATGGTGTATAATTCTTTTAATGTGCAGTTAGATTTGACTTGCCAAGTATTTTGTTGAGGATTTTAGCATCTATATTCATTACAGATATTGTAATTTTTCTTTTCTTGGAGTATCTTTCTCTGGCTTTGGTATTAGGGTTAAGTTGGCTTCATAGAATGAGTTGAGGAGTGTTCCATCCTCTTCAACTTTCTGGACGATTTTGAGCAGGATTGGTATTAATTATTCTTGAAATGATGGTAGAATTCACCTGTGAAGTCATCTTGTTCTGGAGTTTCCTCTAATGGGAGGTTTTTTATGACTAATTCAATTTCTTTACTTGTGATTTGTTTGTTGAGATCTTCTGTTTCTTCTCAACTCAGTGTAGATAATTTGTGTGTTTCTAAGAAGTTGCTAATCCGTCTATGTAGTTGAATTTCTTGGTATAAACTTGTTCATAGTGTTTTCTTGTGAACTTTTTTATTTCTGTAAAATTACTTTTTTTTTTTTCTTTTAGGAAGTGCAGGGGACTGAATCTGGGATGTCGTACATGGGAAGCAGGTATTCAACCATTGAGCTCCACCTGCTCCCTAATGATAGTTGTTTTTTTAAATGAATCAATTTTATTAATCTATATTAATAAAGCATACAATTTATCCAAGGTGTACAAGCAATGGTATTTGGTATAATCACATAGTTGTGTGTTCATCACTTCAATCATTATTAAAGCGTTTTCTTTATATCAACAATAATAATAAACAAAAAACAGACAAACAAATAAACAAGAAAATTCCTCACTTCTCAAACTCTCTGTTTCCCCTGCTGTACATAGCTGTTATTTCTGGCTATTCTTGCACAATTATTTATTTCGTTCTTAAGCAGTTTTATTGAGATATATTCACATACCATATGCTCTATCCAAAATGTATAATCAATGGCTTTTTTTAGCTGTTAAAAAGTCCTTTATTGTAAAATAAATAGAAAAATATATTGAAAGAAATTACAAATTTTAAGAGAGTGCAATGCCAGGTTAGATATAATATAATCAATTATAAAAAATAGCATAGCAACAAACAGCTGTAAATGTAAATAATAATTCAAATATTATTAAGTATAATTCAAATAGTTATAACATCATTCTAATTTTTATATTACAGTTCTAACTATTGAACATAATAACCTCTAAAAATGAAATAAATTATTGGTTTAGTTATTTAATTTCCATTTAGGCTATAATTCTTCCCAGATAATCAAGTTCTTATTTGAGAATTCTTCACATATTATTGGAATAAATTACAGCAGATAACAATTTGCCCACTAATCATTTTATGAGTAAGAATAATTCAAAATCTTATTCAACCATAGTCATGCTAGACCATTATTGATCTTAATAGATTATTTTAATTAAAGAGCATGAATAAGAAAGGTTAAAGAAAAATGAAGTATCAAAAATATAACTCTTCTCCAGCCCTTTTCCATTAAATGCAAGTGTTTATTTTGTATGAAAAAAAAATTACAGAATATTGATCACAGGAACAATTTGCCAGTTGCACTGAGTAATTATTGTTCATATAATATAATGCTGTTATTTTACATTTATCTGGTCTACTCCAGCTCTTTTTTGGTTGCTATTTGCCTGGAATACCGTTCTCCAACTTTTCATTCTTACCCTGCTTTGCTTATTTGTTTTTTATAGGAGGTACTCGGGATTGAACACACGGGAAGCAGACACTCAACCACTTGAGCTACATCCACTCCCTTGTAGGATTACTTTCAAGTCTTTGTTGTCATTTCTGATTTTATTTATTTCAACTTCTCTCTTTTTTTCTTTGTCAGTTTAGTAAAAGGTTTTCCAATTTGTAAATCTCAATGAACAAGCTTTTGGTGTTGTTTCTTCTCTGGTTTTTGTTGTTGTTGTTCTCAAATTCATTTATTTCTGATCTAATCTTTGTTATTTCTTTCCCTCTGCTTGCTTTAGGATTAGTCTGCTGTTCTTTTTCTCATTTCCTCAAGATGTGCAGTCTTTGATTTTAGCTTTTTTCTTTTTTAATGTAAGACTTTAGGGCTATAAATTTTCCTCTCAGCATTGCATTTGCTGCATCCAATAAGTTTTTATATGCTCTGTTCTCATTTTCATTTGTCTGAAGATAATTACTGATTTTTCTTGCAACTATAGAAATGGAAGGATGTAATATTTTCATGGATTGGAACCAACATAGTATTGGCATAAAGATAGACAAATAGATCAGTGGAATTGAATTGAGAGTTCAGAAGTAAACCCTCATCTCTATGGCCAATTGATTTTTGACAAGCCTCCTATGTCCACTCTACTGGGGCAGAACAGTCTCTTCAACAAATGGTACTGGGAGAACTGGATATCCATATGCAGAAGAATGAAAGAAGACCCCTATCTCACACCCTGTACAAAAATTAACTCAAAATGATCAGAGAACTAAAGATAAAAACCAGTACAATAAAACTCCAGAAGAAAATTAAGGAAACATCTCAAGATCTTGTAGTAGGAAGAGGTTTCTTTGACCTTATTCCCATAACACAAGTAATGAAAGAAAAAATAGATAAAAAGAACATCTCAAAATTAAATGATTTTGTGCTTTAGAGGACTTTTTAAAGAAGGTGATAAAGCAACCTTCTCAATGGGAGAAAACATTTGGAAACCACAAATCAATGAAGTTTTAATATCCATCATTTATAAAGAGATCTTACAACTCAGTGATAAAAAGACAAAAAAGCCAAGTGAAAAATGAGCAAAATATTTGAATAGACATTTTTCCAAAGATTAGAAATGGCAAAAAGCCGATGAAAAGATGTTCAATATCACTAGTTATTAGGGAAATGCAAATCGAAACTACAATGAGATATCACTTCATACCTATTAGAATGGATGCTTTAAAAAACAAACAAACAGTAAACTGCAAGTGTTGGAGAGGATGTGGAGAAAATAGGAATTCTTATTCACTGTTGGTGCAAATGTACAATGACGCAGCCATTGTGGACGACTGTTTGGTGAGTCCTCAAGACATTAAATATAGAGCTGCCATACAACACAACAACCTTACTTCTAGGTATATACTCAGAAGTGCTGAGAGCAAGAACATGAACAGACATGTGCACACTGATGTTTCTAAGGGCATTATACACAATTGCAAAAGATGGAAACAACCCAGGTGTCTATCAGCAAATGAACTGATAGGCAAAATTTTGTGCATGAGTATGATGGCATATTATTAAGCTGTAGGAAGAAATGAATTTGTGATGCATATGACAACATGGATGAACTTTAACAATATGTTGAGTGATACAAAAAGACATCCAAGGACAAATATTGTATGTCCTCACTAGTATAAACTAAATATAATGAGGAAAGTCATGGAATTAATAGCAAAAAGATTGGCCACCAGAAAATAGAATGAGGATAGAGATTGGGGCACAGTGACTCAATTATTCAGTTGGTAATAAGGTTGATTTTAAATGCTTGCGATTGGATACAAGTGATGATAACACATTAGAGTGAATGTAATTAGTGCAAATATGGGGGTATGATTGGGGTTGAAAGGGAGTTTTGTGTTTTGTATGCTTGTAGAAGTAAAGCTAAAGCCTGAAACATGGGACTGCATAGCCTATGTTGCAGAAAATGAATATGCTTAATAGTACAGATATAAAAATGTTCTTCCATGTATCAGAACAAATTTATGTTAATATTACAAGATGTTAATTATAGTGTGCTATCTGAGTTAAAAGACACCTAAAACAAACTATGGACTATAGTGAATAGTAATATATTAATATTTTTCATCAATTGTAAAAAATAATTATACTAACTACATAATGTTTGACTTCCTTTACATAAATTGTAAATATAAATACATTTATAGAGATGGAATTAAATTAGTGGATTTATATGGTAGAGGATGGTTGGAGGGATTAAGAGGTTACTGCTAAGGGGTGGGGAGGTTTCTTTCTGGAGTAATGAAAATGCTCTAATAATGATTGTGATGATGAATGCACAATTCTGTGATTATACCAAAACCCACTGAATGTACACTTTGGATGGATTGTATATAAATAAATAAATAAATAAAATTGCTAGGAAAAGAAAACAAGATATTAGCAGAGCTTCTCATCAAGGAAAACATATTCTAAGAAATGCACATTATTTATAATATTTTTCAAGAGTAGTCTGCTTTTATAGTATCTCATTAGTAATAAAATACATCTTTATATATATTTTTGGTATAATAGACGCCTTTAGAAATGAATGAGTAAAATTCATATCATTAACTTTTATTTTTGATGAACACCAATTTGAACATGAGTTTAAAGTTTTTCTCCTAATATCTAATTATCTTAAACCACAATTCATTAAAATTAGAATTCCATAACACCATATCTATAGAGTAGCATGCAATTTGCAGTAAATCCTTCTTGAATCCAAATTAGAAGCATTGAATTACCAAAAACTTTGACATTAAAAGAAATTTCTATTTCCCTTAAAGTTGTAGGGACTAGAACATCCTTTTTAGCTAAACTTCTATGTATTCTTCAAACCCTTGTTTTTCAATGCCATTATTTATTTAAATACATATAGTATATAATATTTATATCAATAGATATTTGGAGGAATTTCTATGCCAAACTATCATGTATAGCCATCACCTTCCACCATCCCATCAAGGCCTGAAGCAAAATTGCCATTTGGCACTTCCTTTCTTTTCAATGCATTGAAGTACCTGCACATTTTTAAGTATATTGTAAGCTATTATTTTATGATGATAGGTGATAATTTCTTATCCAAAAATTATCACTTCCTGTGTTTTCATGTTTTGATTGTTTAATCTCTACTTCATCCTATAATTTCTACAACTGGATAGTTTTCAGCAAAGTAATCATGAAGTTGCCTATATAATAGTCAACAAATATTTGATTCTAAATTTTAGGCAAATATCAAAATGAATTTGAAATGTAAGGAGATGTTCCAAATCAGCAGTGAATAATAGATACATAATGTGGGCCACACATTGCAATTTTTTATTTTCTTCTAGCCACCTATAAAAGGAAAAAATAGAAATAAGTAATATTACTTATGTTCCTATATTTTATTTAATCTAATATAACCCAAATATTATCATTTCAACATGTAACCAAAATACAAATTACTTAAATATTTTACATTAATTCCAACAATGTCTTCAAAACATAGTATTTAAGGAAGTGGATGTGTCTCAAGTGGTTGTGCTCCTGCTTATCACATGGGAGGTCCCAGGTTCAGGTCCCAGTGCCTCCTAAAGGAAGACGAACAAGACAGCAAACTGACATGATGGGATGGTGCAGTGGACTGTCATAACAAGATGACACAACAAAGAGATACAAGGAGGAAAACACAATGACGGACACAACAAAGCAGGGAGAGGAGGAGGCTCATGTGATTAAGTGCCTCCCTCCCTCGTGGGGGGCCCTTGATTCGGTTCTGGTGCCTCCTAAAAAAAAAAAAAAGAAGACATGCACACAATGAACAGTCACAGTGAGCACAATGGGGAGGGGGAATAAATAAACACATTTTTTAATAAACATAGTATGTATGTACAGTATGTATCAAATCAATTTCTTAGGCACACTAGCCATATTTCAAGCACTAGCAAGTTAGTACTGTACTAATGGAACAAAGTATGGGAAATTTGAGCATTTTAAGGTAACCCATGTTATTTACATGCAAATTAAATATAATATACCATACTTTATGGACTGAGTTTTGTTCTCCAAAAGAGATATCTTGAAATTTTAATCCCCAGTATCTCAGAATGTGATCTTATTTGGTAAGGGGATATTACAAATGGAATGAGGCAAATTAAAATGAGGTCATGCTGGGAATAGGGTGGACCCTTAGTCCAACATGGCTGGTGCCCTTATAAGAAGAGAAGATCTGGACACAGAGAGACATCAGGAAGAACACCATGTGAAGACTGAGACAGAGAATGCCATGAATTGTTGGCAAGCCTTGCCAGAAGCCAAAAGAGAGGCATGGAACAGATTCTTCTTCACAGACTTTGAAGGAAACATGGACATATTGGCACTTTGATTTTAGATCTAGCCTTTAAAAACGAGATAATGACTTTCTATTATTTTAAGCCACCAATTATATGATAGTTTGTTGCAGGAGCCCTAAGAATCTAAGATACCATATAAAACCAGCCTTACAGTTGAGTGAGGACTAGAGCTTGTGGTAACTGCTGTGCATTTGTTTCCTTGGGAATGATAAATGAGATCAAAAGAAGATTGTATTTCACACCCTAAGGAAAAAATGAAAGAAAATAAAAGCAACAAAAGTTTCTTGTTCTTTCTTTATTCTTTTAAAAGGCATTAAATGCGTTTCCAATTAATTGAATGATACATGCATGTAAAATAATGTAGCAATGTTGCATATTTATCCAATGGTAAATATGCATTATTTATGTTGTACCTATAATTACTACTCTGCCGTTAAACCATAAATGGGAAAAGTACATAGTAATGTTACAGAGATAGGCAAGACATATCTGTTCGATATATAACATTTGCAAACTGATTTTGAAATCCTCTAATATGAGACAGATATTAATGACAGATAGATATATTTGTAATAATTATTAAATATGAATAAAATATTAAGCAATGAAAGTGTGCCTAAGACAAAATAAACATTAAAAAAGATTGTGTTATTATATAGTTATTAAAATTATTATCCCCTTAGGTGATTATCAGACATACTGAAAGAGTGCAGTTATATTCTGCATTTTGAAAACCTAATAATCATATTATTAACTTCAGACAATATGTTTTAAAAATAAAAACATGAACAGGTTTTCTAATTTTTCCAAGTCTTTGATTTCACAATATTGCTTTTTATATCATAAGTACTTGTAGGATAACAACTTCTAATTTCAATCTCACTATCTAATTTCCTAGCTGCTGAAGCAAATACCATGCACTGGGTTGGCATAACAACAGGAGTTTGTTGGCTCATGGTTTCAGAGTTTGCTCCTTCTGGGTAAGTATCTTCAGGCTGGCTGGCAGTCTTGGGGTTTCTTGGCTCTACAACCACATGGCAATGCACATAGCAATGTCTTTTATCCTTCCAAGTTCCATTAATTTCCACCTTCATGCTTTTCACCTGGCTTCCTCTATGATGTCAATTTCCTTTGCTTATAAGAACTTTAGTCATCCTCATTCAGCTGAGGCACACCTGAACTAATAACAACTTCAAAGATCCTATTGACAATTGGGCTCATACCCACAGGACCAGGGATTGGGACCTACATATGTCTTTTGTGGGGAAAATGACTCAATCCCTAATACTTAACTACATCTTTTTTTTTTTTTTTTATTGTGGGTAAAAATCAAATTTTTCACAATACATACCAATATTTGTAAAATGATATATAAATATATATGCATATATGTGCATTTGCTTACATAAATGTTATATATATATATATATATTTTTTTTTTTTTAAAGGTGCTTAGATTACCTAGATATTGCACAGAAATTACAGGGATTCCCAGTGGTTACAGAAACCATTAATCTTGGCATCAAAGGTGCTCTTATATGTTAGGAAAACTTTTTTTTTTTCCTTCTGAGACTTGAATGTTGAAATTTTTATGTTTCAGGATCAAACCTTGTTCCCAATAATAAATAATGTTTGTCAAGTGAGAAAACATCAGAAAACCTCAAATTAAATGAAATTCTACAAAATCACTGACCAGTATTCTTAAAAAGTATCAATGTCACAAAAGCCTAAGGAAAGGTTAATGATTAATTATTAAAGCAACAAATATATCTAACAATTATAAGGTATTAATACATGCCTCCATTAACAAATTTGCAAGACATCAACAGATATTACAAATCATAGACATAGATAGGAAAAGGCTAAGGATGCTACATGTTTGAATGCAATCTGGGATTCTGGACTGGATTCAAGGAAGAAAGAGGACATTAGAAATACCGATGAAATCCAAATAAGTTCCTTACTTTAGTTAACAGTATTACACCAAGGACAATTTATCAGTCCATGTTCTTCAGAGAAACAAAACTTACAGGAGATACAAACATGGAATTGATTCTCAAGATTATGGGGGCTAGAGAATTTGAATTCCATGGGGTGGCTGGCTGGAAATACAGAGGAATTTATGCTGCAGTCCCAAGGCATATTTATTTTTTTCTCTGAGGAAATCTGCTTTGTTTTGTTTTGTTATTAGAAATGTTGTAGGTTCACAGAAAAACTATGCACAAAATACAGAGTTTCCATATACAACTCTATTATTAATACCTTGCATTAGTGTGGTACATTTGTTATACTCATGAGAGAATATTTTTCATATTGTACTTTTAACTATAGTCAGAAGTTTACAATAGGGTTCACTGCTTCTGCTGTACAGCCCTATGCTTTTTAAAATTTTTATTCTAGCAACATATTTACAAGCTAAAATTTCCCTTTTCAACCATATTCAAATATACAATTCAGTGCTGCGAATTATATTCACAATATTGCATTATCATACCACCATCTATTACCAAAATCTTACAATCAATCTAAATAGAAACTCTGTACACTTTAAGCATTAATTCCTCATTCCCTATCCTGGCCCTGGCCCCTGAGAAAGCTTTATGTTATATTCTGATTCTAAGAATTTACTTACTCTAATTATTTCATATCAGTAAGATCATACAATATTTGTCTTTTTGTTTCTGGTTTATTTCACTCAACAAAATGTCTTAAATTTGTCTGAGGCTCATTCACCTTATGAGGGTAATCTCTTTTACTTAAAGTCAACTAATTATAGATGTTAATCACATAGACAAAATACCTTCATAGCAACATCTAGATGACTATTTACTGTGGCCTAGCCAAGCAGACACATAAAATTACAGATTTCTTCGTTTTGATGATTGTTCTATGGTTCTATGAAATATTAAAAATAAAAGGAGGCACAGAGAAGAGTTTATAGGAACTATTATTTTGGCCAGTTTTCTATAAGTCTATTATCCCCAAATTTAAAAAAAAAAAAAAAAGATTGTTGGAAACACATATACTGCTTTCCAAATGTACCTTTTATGAAGAGATAGGTCTGATGGTTCAAATGTCTTATGCTCAAATAATCTAATATACTAAATTTGATAATAAATATGTAAACTATACATATAAATTAAGAACCAAATT
The DNA here is from genome assembly GCA_026826555.1 of Tolypeutes matacus. Lineage (NCBI taxonomy): Eukaryota > Metazoa > Chordata > Mammalia > Cingulata > Chlamyphoridae > Tolypeutes > Tolypeutes matacus. Next base: position 6,736,128 of record JAKSZT010010858.1, on the reverse strand, counting down.
TTAAGATTTTCCCTAAAGTTTAATATTGGCCTAATAAAATAACAAGAGTTTAAAAAGTTTTGCAACTATTTTTAAAATTTTAACTAACATCTGAAATTCAAGATTACCACAGATAAGGGTATTTTATGTTCTCTGATGTTCAGAGAGCAAATTTTAGTTAAATATTATTTTAGAATTTTATGTGACTCCTTTGTTTAGAAGGGATGTGAGCATAGCTCAAATACAAATATTATCAGTACATGATAACATGACAATATATATCCACTAGTAGCAAAATGAAGGAAAGGTAGGCATTTATTTAATAACTTTTCCATATATATTGCTTGGCAATATCTTATGATTTATTTGTTTGTTTGTTTTGTTTGTTTTAACCTTACCACATAAGACTTGGCATTTATTTAAAGCTGAATTCCACATTTTATTTCCAAGTTTTGTTAAACCTCAGATAATAGTAAAAATGATGCACCTTCAGGATTTTTTCCATTTTAGAAACTGCAGAGATTACCAGGAGGGAATCCTTAAGACTGTTTAAATTCAGTCAATCGATCAGCCATTACCCATAAAATCTGTGTTATGTCGTTAGTCAGTCTTTTCAGTGATTTCAGTTAAGCTCAGCTGCTGAATACAGAATTGATTCTCTGTTTTATCTCTCTTTCTCATCACTTTTGATGTTATCCTTGTTCAGCCTCATGGTTTAAAGCATGAATTCTCTTCAACACTCCATAATTTCCTGCAAATCCTTCTACCTTTCATTTTATATTTTCAAAAGTTTTTGTAAATACTGTCTGCTTGTTTGTAAATAAAATGGTTCTTAAAGAATGAATAGGATTCAGTCAGGCAAGAAAAGTAGAAAGCCCTTCCCAGAAGAAGAAATAGCAAAATTAAAGTTTTGATTGTAGGAAAAAATGCTTTACATGTGTGGAAATAATTACTTCAATATTCCTGATGTATGAGTTAAAAAGTGAGAAGGCAGGTAGACAAAGACACATAGTAGAAAACATTTTTATTTGAAGAACATAATGAAATGAAATACTAGAAAACAAACTAAAGGAGGGCCTGGGTAATAATACTTTTGCCACAGAATCAAGCAGGGATGCTAGAGTTAATGATTAATTTAAGAGGGGAAAACTACTATAATTATGAACTAAGACAGTGTCAGTAAGGCTGGTGTACCTTCTCTTTACTCTGATCCTCCTATCTTCCTGTTATAATACTCCTGTGATTACACTGGGCCTACCTGGATTATCAAGTGTAATATTCCCATCTCAAGACTTTTAACTTAGTCACATCTTCAAGGCTCCCCTTATGCTACATAAGCTAATTTGGTAAATTGAGTTGTGTACTCCAGGAAAAAACATGTTCCTATTCTTAGTCAGTATTCCTCTGTGACTGTCAATCCATTGCAAATAGGACCTCTTAAAGATTTTTTTTTTTTTTAAGTTGGCCGACTGATGTAGGGTGGGTCTTAAACTGGATTATGGCAGCCCTTATAAGGAGATAGCCACAGAAGGAGCTGGAAGCAGGAGTCAATGGGAACCCAGAAAAAGAAAGAAGAAGACATCACCTTGTGACAAGAAAGCCAAGGAACCTCAAAGACTGCCAGCTGCCAGCAACAGAATGCTAAAGTCTTTGGGTAGAAAGCAGGCCTTGATGATATCTAGATTTTGGACTTCTCTTGCTTTCAAAACTGGGAGCCAATAAATTCCCATAGCTTAATGCAATCAATTGTGTGGTATTTTCCTTGCAGCTTGGCAAACTATGATAGATGATATATTCAAAGTTTTGTAGGATAAAAATATTTATGTCCTTGGGGTGAGGGGGTATTATTCTTGTTATTATTACACCAAGAAAATATTTTGATTTAGTCTTTATTATTTTAAAATAAAATTGCTGAATGCCTATTATTAGTAAAATAACCAGGTATGGGTTTCTACTGAGGTTTAAAACTGCAATAAAATTTGTATAAATTCTGTAGTGAAGTTAATGGTTTTGTACCAATGTCAAGTTTTTTTTTTTTTTAAGATTTTATTTATTTATTCATTTATCCCCCCCTTGCTGCTTGTGCTCGCTGGGTTAGCTAACCATGCTGTGCTGGCGGGCTTGCCTTCACCAGGAGGCCCTGGGAACCAAACCCGGGGCCTCCCATATGGTAAACGGGAGCCCTACTGATTGAGCCATAGCCGCTTCCCTGTCAATTTTTTTTTTTGACTGTTGGTATAAAATGTTTATTTTTTCTATAAAACACTCAAAGTTTAGGTCACTGGGAAATAATTTTAATCAAAGAGTTCTTCCCATGAGTCCTGCTTTGTATTAAGAAATGACATTGTGTTCCATTTCGCTACAAATAAATTATTTTAAAAATATTTATAAGAAAACATTTAAAATAACTCAAACACAAAAGCCAAGACAAGGTAGAATAAACCATTCCCTCAGAAATCTCTACTCCAGTGCCCACAGCACACAAGAGAGGAAAATAAAAACAAATAAGTAATTAAGATTCCCCTTGGTCACATGTTTCAAAAGAATTGGAGAAGGAGAAGAACTGGGATGGAAATGGTAATATGAAAAGGAATGGATGTTAGCAGCACTGCTTCAATAATCAATATATTCTGAATGAAATGCACTCTCTTATATGCAGTAAATTCTAACTAAGGCTAAATTTTATGCTATTCTTTGCATTAAAATTAGAAAATACTCTTGACAGCGAAGTAGCTCTTTCACCTTATCCTTAATAAGAGCCACTTTCTCCATGAACCACTGATGTGAACAGAAGCCTGTAATGGCATTAAAAGCAGTCACAGTAGTCCTTCCTTGTCTTTCATGAAAGCTTCATATACATGATCCTTAGTTTGCCCTGGGACAGGAAAAATAGGACCAAATTTGGGGACTGCTTTGGCAAGAGGTACAGCAGAATTATCCTATGACTTTCTTTGGGGAGTAAAAATAGCCCCTTTATTCTCTCTACTACTCTAAGTGAAGTGGACACAAATCAAGTAAACTCCACCTTGGGATTAGTTATCTGTGGCTTGTGATTGATGGTGGCTTCTCTTGTATCACCCGTGTTGGGTCACTGAATCAAATTGGATGGGGCACATATAACCCCTTGGTTTAGCAAAGGAGCTGGTGGGAAAAGCCCAGATAGGGCAGGTCCAAGTGAAGGCACCAAAGGTGGGCTCACATACCATGGCAAGGTGGGGGGATACCTGGAGGTGTGGTGCACATAGCCTTGGTGTAGGTCCCTGAGTAGAAGGGCCCAGAGGCAGACCTGGAGGTGGACCTGGGGGAGGGCCATGGAGTCGGCATGGTGGTGGTACTGGAGGTACAAGTTGGGGTAAAGGCCCTCAGAGTCCTGGCATGCCAAATGAACTCAGGAACGAAGGAGTCTGAGTGGACCAGGAGCAAGGCCTGTAGTTCAGGCAATAAAGGTGGTGAAGGTGTTGCTTCAAGAGGAAGTGGTCTTGGCATGGAAGGTGTTTGTATCTGAGAGGAAGGAAGAGACTGTGGGGGAGGCTGCTGTTGTGAAGAAGCTTTAGATGTGCCATCAGAAAGAAATTCTTTGTGCAATTGTTGTGATTGATTTTGTGCTTCAGAATCATCTTCATCATCATCCTCCAAAAATTCCTCTACTTCTTGTCCCTCCTCTTTGATTTCTTGACCTGCCATTTGAAGCATCATAACTTGAAGATGAGTTAGTTCCTTCATGTTCCTTTTACCCCTTGATTTTCTAAGCATATCTGCAAATCCTGCCCTCAGACCTGACATTTTTCTTCATTATTGTCTTTCTCAATATCATCAAGGTGCACAAATTCATACCGCTCACTTTCTCCATCTGATCTGCCATCATCACTGTCTGCAGTGCTATCATCAGGCTTATCCTGATCCATGTCCTCTCAGGATATTTAACATCCTCACTGGTGCTGGAAACATCATCATTATGACCTGCTGAATAAAACATATCTTCATCTCCTCTATGAGGTGGAAGATCTAAGGCAAAGCCCATTTTACAGCCATACATTGCAAAGACATGAGAAAGAGGTGGACCAGAGGGAGGACCTGGAAGTTTTCTGCCAGGGGTCAAGTGTGGAACACCATGTCCAAAAAGAAGAAGTATAGGAACATCCTGAGTTGGAGGTCCATAGGCTGAAGTGTTCTTAAAGATAGAAGGTGGCTGGGCACCAGGAAGTGGAATGTCCTGGATCAAGATGTTGGAAGGAGCATGAGGCCTATCTGGCAAAGGAACACTTTCAGCTTCCACATGCTTCATATTCTTGACAGCATCAAAATATTGAGTAAACTGAGCCCTCTTCTGTTCCTATTCTACTTCTAACTTACTCAATTCTTTATAAATGTCTGGATTCTCTTTTTCATAGGGTCATAGAATTACATCCAAAGGTTTCACATGGCTTTTTAAGTTTGTCTTTTGGCACCTTCTTATTTAACTCTGGCACAGCTTTAAACTCCATTTCATCCAATTTCTCCATGTCCCAGATAATCTACTTGGGATCTTGCATCATCAAAACTGTGGGTCGTAGCTTCATGTGGTATTTTTTGTTCTTTGTAATCCTTTCTTCTGGGCTTCCTTTCTGGCCTGATCTGTTGGGTACATAAATTTTCCAGTCTTGGTAGATGATATTGATCTCCATTCCATGTTTAAATCTGTTTACTTATTCATTAAAAATTAAACTCTTGCTAAGTTCCTAGGACTGTTAGAAGTGGGGTATAGGCAATTCCTGGCCTCTTACTTCTTAAAGGTCTTCACCTCGTACCCTCAGTCAGCCACTCAGCCACAGCCATCTTGAAATCTCACGCCCCAATGTTAATTTCTTACTTTTGACAAACATGTCATGTTTATATGAGATGATATTAGGACAATTAAGGCTAAGCATATGCAGGAATTCTCTGTACTATCTTTGCAACTTTTCTCTAAATCTTAAAATTATTCTGAAAAAGATTTAAATAAATAAATAACCAGTAGTTTGTTTGAATTCAGCATGTCTTTCCCACCCACATCCATTTGTAGGTAGTGAAATACTTTGTTTATATCTACTTAAAATTAATTAGCTATATAAATCAACTGTTGCATTTTATCATTAACATTGCATTTGACACAGCCTAACTGTGAATATTTGCATTCCAGAGTTTTTTTTTTGTTTGCTTTTTTGTTTTTTGTTTTTTTTATGTAGGCAATCAATTGGTATTATTTTCCTCTCATATTCTTGACATCCTGAACTGCCATGTTCTTAAAGGAACTAATGTAAAGTAGTAAGATAAATAATAATGTTCAAATATATCATGACCTAATCACTGGAACTTGTGAATTATATCTGAAGTTAAAAAGGGAGTGGGAGGATACAGATGAGATTAAATTAGGATCTTGATATAGAGAGACTATCCTGGACTATCTGAGTGGGCTGGAGACATAATCCCAAATGGCTTTATAAAGATTAAAATTAGTAAGCATTTGTTAATTAAATATTTAATTATTTAGTTATATGTAAATAACATTAACGTTTTAAGATACGAATGTGACAAAATAAAGCTAACTAATTAAAAGCATAATGAGATTATTTAATACACATCTGTATTACTTTTTAAAAAATGATTTATTTATTTTTATCCATTTTTACCACCCTCCCTGTTTTTGCTGGATTTTTTGTCCATTCACTGGGCAACTCTCTGTGTTCATTTCCTGCCCTCTCTTCTCATTCTTCTCCTCCTGTCTTCACTGGGATTTGATCCTCAGAACCTCTGATGTGGGGCAGAGGCATCCTACTGCCTGTGCCACTTTGGTTTTGGGTTTTTTTGGTGTGTCTCGTCTTGGCTCTCCCTTGTATCACTCACACAAATGTTACCTCTATCATCTAAATAAACTGAGCTAAGACAATATGAAGCTATTTCTTGTATTCTTAGTCACTGATTCTGATCCTATTTATAGTTGGTAATCTGATTGTGCTTGTCACTTCCACTACTGTTATTTATCTGTAAAGGTAATGCCACTGACAATGCCACTTACTTAGGTCCATCTTTTCTTTGGAAGATTCTAAAATTGACTTTATCTCTAAAACATTGTTTAAAATGTCTTGCTTTACTTGACTCTGACCATATGAGGCAACTTGGGGACCATGGCAGTGTAGAAGATAGATTCAGTTAAATAGATAAAGTACAGTTTGGAGTGAGAACATGTCAAGGCCAGAAGCAAGTCCACAAGCACATATGATCCAGTATGTATTTAAAGACATCCAAATGAATATAAGAAGAGTCTGTGATCTTTACTTTCATTCATATGCCAAAGTTATTTTAATCCATGAATGAAATTCACAGTATAATATTTTATTTACTTGACTATGTATTATGCTTACCTAAAAATAAAATAATTATCGGGAAGCTGATGTGGCTTAAGCAGTTGGGCACCTGCCTATCACATGGGAGGTCCTGGTTTCAGTTCTTCTTAAAGAAGATGAGGAAGACAGTGAGCTGGCAAAATGGGCTGGAACGGCGAGATGACACAGCGATATGACACGGCAAGATGACACAACACGGAGACACATTGAGAGACATTACAAACAGGGACCAAAGCTGGCTCAAGCGATCAGGTGTCTCCTTCCCACATGGAAAGTCCTGGGTTCAGTTCCATGTGCCTTCTAAAAAAAAAAAAAGGAGGTGGAAAAACAGACACAGAGAACACACAATGAACAGAAAGAGAGAGCAGACAGCAAATGCAAACAATGAGGGGTGGGGGAAAAATAAATAAATTAAATACATCTTTAAAAAAATAAAACTTGTCAACTTATTAGATATGTAGTGTCATCAGTAAATCTTATTTCATACGAAAGTAGGAAGTATTTATCTTAGTTACAAATTTAAGTGGGCAAGAAATATTACTTTATTTTTCTCACACTGAATATATTTACTTTTTATGCTGATTGAAACATGAAAATAAATTGTAATTCATTGTCAGATTTCATTTATGTCCCATGACCACCTGAAGAGACTAGTCATGGGCATGGGAGGGAATGAGTGACTTTTCCTCAATTATCAATTATCTTCTATTCAGTTTAATCCAGCTTCTTAACTTGTCCATTTACATTTTATTTATATTGTAAATTTATAAAATAATATAAGACTTGTAAAATATTTGCTTATATCTTTATCTGATGAGAAAGTCAAAACTCATACGGGAACACTCATTTACCCAAAATACACTAAAAGAAGCTACATTTTAACAGTTCAGTACCCACTTTGCCTTCTATTTCCCTGTTCATTACTCTAATCCTCTGAGATCATCAATTACTGAGGGAATAACTAGTGGGTTGATATCAATGTCAATTTTTTCCAGTTTTTTTGGTTATCTCTTATATGCAGAGTCATTAATGTTGTTTGATTTATGCTTATAAAGCTCACACATAGTTTGTGTTATACAGAGTTATAGAGAATAATTGAGCATGAATGATTCATTGCTTTTCTCTCTGAAGAATGAAGATATTGATGGTGATGACGATAGTGTGATATTTGTATTTATAATTAATGCACATTAATTATAAAATGGGATTAACTTAATTACTGATACAATCAATACTGAAAATATGCAATATTAAAATGGATGTAGTTATTTTAGTTCCTTCTCTGATACCATTTAGCTTTAAGTAATCCTTGATCTTGGTTTATTTGCTCAAAAAATGAGGTATGTGTTATAAATGTAATGTAATATTTATATTTGTAAGTTGCTCAAAGAATATTAAAATTAAATGTGATGTTGTCATGCTACTTGATTTGTTATTAAACTAAAAGTACACAATTCATCAATGGGCCATGTTTTCTAAATGTTTGGGTATTCCATTATCACCACCTGCTATTATATTTAGTCTACAAATTTGACATCCAGTATTTTTATAAACGATGCTTGGAAACATAGTTGAACTAAATTGATTCAAAATATCCCTTTATAATTTCCTCAGCTGTGTTTGAAGTCACTATTAAGTGAAAACTGTTTCTCTAATGAAAAAATATATTGAAAGTGAAGGCTTGTTGTATTTTTTTATTTTAATCAAAGAGAGTGCATATTTCTAGGTACTCAGATTTACTTTCTTTTTAACTTAAGACAATTTTTCTCACAAGTTAAGTCCCTGATGTGTTAATATCAAATTCCTTGTGAAATAAGAAGGTAGGGCTCATTTGCATTTTCAAATGAACTGTAAACCATGCATGCTTATGAAAGTACCTGGCATATTTTACAGACATCTTGAATTTACAGGAACCTCAGTCATCCAATGTATTCAGTTGTCCTTTGTATATACCTCTTTTGAAAGTCAGGGAAGTAAAGGTGACCTAAGAATTCTCTTTTAGTTTGCTGTAGAAGGTTTAACTGATTGATAGTAACTGACACTTTAAAATTTAAACAGATTTCTCTATAAAAATAAGTATGCACCAGAATCCATTTCCACTGTGAGTTAAGCAAATTGGATTTCTTTAACATTGTTTTCATACAATAAATACATTTATTAATATTCCATGGTATTAAAAACCAATTCTAAAAAACAACAACAACAAAAAAACCAATTCTAATACTGTTGTATTATTTTTTCTCCCTATTTCTTAAAGAAGTTCAAGGTGACTTCAACCATGACACAGATGGATATTTGGGGCTGTTTGTTTTTCTATGTGAATATAGATTTTTATAGATTGTTATATATACAACCATCTTTACATATACAATATCCCTTATTTTGCTTAAAGAACCAATCGAGTCTTTACACTTAAGTTGATTTGTGTTGACAGAATGCTCCATTGAAAATTGCTTTCAGAATAAAATCAAAGCACCACTGTGATTTGAGTGGTTTTATTGTCATGACATTCTTCCTTAATAACTGGCTAATAAAGTCTTTCATTTTGCCAAATATTAGATGGAAGTACTTTATAGGTAAGAAGAATGTATTTAACAATAGCATATAATATTACATTTTGGTCATTTTTTCAAATATAAAAACAATTCTTTGAAATATTATTTTCTTTTATTTTGGGAGGATGCAACTCTCAATCTCAATAAAAGACTGCCAATTTTATGTACCACACTAATGAAGGATGTTAATGGAGGAAAATGTGAGAGGGAGTGGGGGTGAGGTAAACGGGAATCCCCTATATTTACTATGTAACATGTATGTAATCTAAGACTGCTTTAAAATAAAGAAAAAAATTATTTTTAATAAGCGTGCTTATATGCGAATATTCTCACTCACCTGATTTTGTGATAATCAGGGTAGGCTAAACATTCTCTATGTTAGAAACCATGCATGTGTCCCCAGAACTAGTTTTTCTCCCTAGGTCTGGTTTTTAGAATGCTGGTGATAAACTAAGTCTGATTTATTATATGACCATCCTGTATGGGAAAAGACTATAACTCCAGGTATCTTTGGTCAACCTTGAGAGATATAGCAGGGGGACAGATTGTCTCAGGTGGTTGAGCCTTTGTCTCCCATATGGAGGACCTGGGTTCCATCCCCAGGACCTCCCAGTAAAGGTAAAAAAAGAAAAATATAGGGGGCCCATAGGCCACCAGGCCCCATGCGTAGTGTGCCGTGTCCGTCAGGCCCCGCTAGCCACATAGCAAGCTGATGACTTAACAGAAGAGTGACACGAGGGAGGGTCAAGATGAGATGCACCAAAAAACCAGGAACTAAGGTGGCGCAGGCTGTAGGATGCCTCTTTCCCACATCAGAGATTCCGAGGATCAAATCCCAGTGAAGACAGGAGGAGAAGGATGAGAAGAGAGGACAGGAAACAGACACAGAGAGTTGCCCAGTGAATGGGACACAGAAACAGCAAAAACAGGCAGAGGGGGGGATGGATAAAAGTAAATAAATAAATCCTTTAAAACAATGTATAGGGGAGGAAGATATGGGCTATAGTTAGTAGTAATACTTTGACGAAGCTCTTTCATGATTTGTTAACAAATGTTTCACAAAACACAGGGTGTTTTGGGGGAGGTGATGTGTAGGAGCCCTGTATAATGTTATGCATGTTTGTTTTGTAAGTTCACGATGTTTACTGAACACTTACATTTTATGTCCGTTCATTTATTAATGATATATCAATAAATTGTTTTTTAAAAAGAGTGCTTATTCTTATTTACATATCTTGCACTCTACTAATTCAACAATAACTTCTATCTTGTTGCTGTCTCTCTCAAGCAGATCAATTATTGTTCAGGATGTAGATTAATTATACACATGGCTTTCCAAAACTCATCCCCATTTTACATGTGCGCAGCCAATGTTCCTAAACATTCGGCATTATCACTTCTTTTAATGTTTGTTGTGGTAAATAGCAGAGATACTCTCTGTTTCCAAAAGTATTGTGGTCAAGCAAATAGGACACAACATTGTAGAGGAGGCACTGGGAAAAGAGAAAAGAGACAGCACAATAAAGGAGAATTTATGTAAGCACAAAAATTATTGACACCCTTTAGGTTTGGAGAAATTTTACTCTAATATGAATTCTGCATGCTAACCAGTGTTGAATTATCAATCCAATCTGAGGCTCTTCAGTCTCAGAATTTAGATTTTTGTTTATGATAAAGTTCATTGATCTTCAGATAATTTAAAATTTAATTAGGTATCACTGAAACCTACACCACCAATATTTTGAGAATAGATGATCCATTAGTTTATGACAGATGCCAGGTAAAAGCAGAGCACAACAAATTGGGGCTCAAAGTATTTCCTGGCAACGGGAGTAACTTCCATTGAAGAGAAGAAGTTGGGGAACTATATGATATTTTAGAGGGTCTGCAGGTCATTCTTTATGTTTTAACATAATATGATGAGTAGGGGAGAGAAAGAGAGGGTAGAGGGGAGTAGTGAAATGAAAGTAAATGAGACTAGAGAGATAAATTCCTTCTGTGTTTTTCTTTTAACGTTAATCTCTTAACCATACTTCTGTGCTATCTGTATATCCAAGGACAGAATTGGTTCCTTCAGAAGTAAGAAATGGAAAATGCGAGATAATAATCTTCGTGCTGTAGCTGTCAAGAAAGCGATTCCAAGAGATTCATCACAGCTGGGTCCACTTAAGGTAGAGTTAGATGATGCTGTACACAAATTGGAGTGAACAATTTTTGCACTTTTCTTTTGCACTTTTCTTTTTCCTTCACTCTGGGAACTCTTCTTTGGAAAATAAAGCCCCATCGAAATAAAACTTTGCTAGATATGTCCAATCTTCTTTAGTTTCAAATCAGAAATAAAGGAGGTGCCAAATAAAAATATTAGGAGGTGCGATGACATTAGGTAGCATTTCCCAAACAAATTCTTGGAGCTGATAAACAGCTTTCCTCTAATGAAAATACTTAGTTAAATCCCTCTCTTGGAGAGTTCCAAGGACTTTAGAATATTAATATCAGCAAATTTATCAGTTAAAAAGGAGCTTTGCAGTTTGTGTTTGCACTCATTTCTTAATTCATGCTATACTTAAAGTTATATATACACAAACATGCACAAACATATACAAAATAAAGCCCTTACTACTCCAAATTCTCATAAATAAACATACAAGGGAATAATTTATTTTCCTTATTAACTTCCCTGTCTTCCCCAGAAAATTTACCTTAAGATATTATTGAGAAGTATTTCTGTAAGGAAACACATAAAGTACAGATAACATCTTTTTTATTGATTTTAGTTTTCAGATATGCAAAATGTCTAGAACAGATGGCTTTTTAAAACCTACTTTGAAGATGGAAATAATTGACTAGATCAACAGAGCATACTTGGTTGTTAACAAACTTGAATATATGGGCTCATCATTGAGGCCATCAAATTGGGCTACATATACAAGTATCCTTGGACTCCTGTAAATGAGTAGACAGATCCCTAAATGCAAGGCTGGAGAAATATATTTTTAGGTATTAAATTAAAATTATGATAATCATTGAGGATCGTGATGAAAATATAAGGTTCTTCCTCACAATTTGTAAGGAAAGAAATGTTATTATTTAGTACTACCTCTGAAAGTGTGTAAAATATATGCTATTAAATATGTATTAAATATTTTTAATTTGATGTGAAAGGTGGCTGGTGGTACTGAAAACATCATGGAAATCCCTCTGTCAATATAAATACATATTTAAAAAGTAAAATTCACAACTGGCACAGATTCCACATGCTCCAAAAATAAGCTCTCCCCAAGTGTTTACTTTCCATGTCATCTGACCTTACTCTTAATACTTGATTTTAGGTTTATATAGAAAATGATATCAGAAATTTAAGTATCAAGTGGGAAGACAAAGTAATATCTTTTAATGGAAGGCAAAATTGTGGAAAGTAGAAAATTCCTTTTCATTACAAAAAAAAATGTAGTAAAGTGCATGATTTTACATTTATTATAATAAAAATAGCAAGTATTAATGACAAATAGAACATTATAAAAAATATATACACCTGTAAAAAAAAACAGCTTTATTTTTCACCAAAATGGAGAACAATAATTTTTTGAGTGCTGAAATATGCCATGCCTCTTCACCATACTTAATGAGATAAATTAATTCAATTCTTATAATATCCTTTTCAGGTAAAGTAGCTCAACTTTTCAGATATAAAAAGAAATACAAAAAAAAAACAAAAAAAGGTTCATGGCTTCCCTAAAGTTATGTAATTCCTCATTAGAAATTCCAGAATTTAAAACCAAGAAGCCTAATTCCAGATCCCAACTTCTGCTCACCATGTTATATCATTTTTCATGATTTTATAATAAAATTCTTTATAAATCAACATGATGTAAATGCCCAATAGGAAGAAGTAGGCAGATCTCTAGAAAGCTTCAGGAATATGTAAGTAACAAAGAGTAATGTAGGACAGCATAGAAGTTCTTAGGAGATTAAATTAAAACTAAATCAATAAATATAGCAACAAATATAAAATAAAATTTTACGAAAATTTCAAATTTAATATTTACCAAATAAATTATAGAATCACGTGCATGAAATCTATGACTCAAATGTATCAACTTTTGACATCTCAATTTCATGGGCTTCAAACAGTAATGTATCCCTTTGGAACAAAAATTACCCATCTCGAAAATGCACAAATGACCATAAAGATGTTTAAATTTTCCTTCTGCAAAACAATTTGACTCTAGTTGCCAAGTTAAGGAAAACAGTTGCCTAGCCTTAATCACACCTGAACTTATGCTTACTTAATTAAGAAAGCCAATGTGCAATAATTGGAAATTGAATGTTGGAATAAATGAGGAATTTGAGTAAAGATTTATGTTTTTTAAGTGGTTTTATTTTTGCAATAAAGTGGATGTAGTTATACAAATCATATTGTCAATTATTTTTCCTGTCTTAGGACCCAGATATCTGCACAGAGACCTATAATTTTTAACATCTGTGTGAAGTAAACTGCTATTTAATGAAACTTGAATAAATACATTTTAAATCATTGTGTCTGTTTTGAAGACATTATCTGTATTTATGTTTTATGGTTTATTTTGATGTCTATTATTAAATGACACGATATAAAAATACAGCAGCTTATGAACAACTATTGTTTAGATAGAAATGTAGAGGAAAATTTAAATCAAATACTATAGTTTAACATTTTTATTTTTAATCTAAGTTGATTTTTAGTATTTCACAATTATATTCACTATGTGGTATCTAAGCATAAACTTTGAATTACTTGCTTACAGGAGATTTTTATTAAATTAAACCAAACTAAGTTAATGATATTTGAAAAATATGTGATACATGATCCACCTATGCAAAAAAATGTATTATTTCTAGTTCCTATGTCTTTTTATAAGGGACGTTTAAAAAATATATTTATTTATACATTCACAGTTTTGCATGACCCCAAATGTCATTTAGTGACAGTGCTAACAAATACTTAATCATCTCATAATAAACCTCACATGGAGATGAGTCCTCAGCAGATGAGGTAGTTCATGTAGGCACATACTTCAAGAGGTCAAAATAACTTTGAATTAAGATCATAAGTTTATTTTTTCATCTTATTCTCTACATCTTTCCTTAACACTATAGACATCTGTAATCGAAATTATTTTCTTTACAATTGCTACTATTATGAAGAAAATTTAGAACATTATTTTCTTTCCTTTGCTAATTATTCATTCATAATATATATTGCAAAATATATGCTTATATCTCTAGATACCATGTTAGATTATATACAGAGAAAAATGGTTCCCATTTCCAAAGAAGCACATGTTGAAAGGGAAGGTGACATTTCAGTTGGAACTGGAAAAGTGGGTAAAGAAGCAGCAAAATACAAAAAAACAAATGATTTTTTTTAGCAAGGTCAAGAGGTTAGTAAAGATCACAGATATATCTGGCTAAAACACAGGATATAGAGAGTAGGAGAAGAAAACTATAAGGCAGATTTGGGTCCGTTTTGGTACCACACTTAGTGGCAAAGCTTTATCCAATAGGGTAGACTTTTGTTTGTGTTAATGTTTTTTGTTTGTTCATATTAGATAAAATTTTCATGATTAAATAATTTTAGCTAGGACCTCTCAAAGTATCTAAAAAGGGGATTAAAAATAAGACAGTGTGCCTGACACATTGAATGAGGAAAAACTTAAAGAAAAATCAATTCAAATAACTTTATTTCATTCAATATGGTTGTGGGAGAAAATAATCAAAACATAGTTTTAAAATGCGACACTAGAAGGCTTTGAACTATGAAAATTATATATCTCAATTTTTATGTTCCTATTGTTTAAACACTTACCCTAGAGTTTTCTTTTTACTTCTGAAACTGAATATATTTTGCTTACATTCATTAGTAAACACAGACAAATAATATGTAAGATATTTGTAAAGAGTGTTGTGTGGCTTTTTAGATATGAAAGAATTTTGAGAGTCTCAAAATTTCACAGAGTATAAGATATTACCAATTTGCCAATTGTTGCAAATGGTGAGTCTTAGGATAAAACAAAGTAAAAGCACAAATAATATTTACAAATAATATCCCATTCTAGAATTTTATCTCTAGTTTTTTATCATAGAATGATTAAAGAAGCCTTGAAAATACAGTTTTCAAATATCTCTCTCTCTGTGACTTATGATCCCTGGAGTTTTCCTAGATTGACATTTCTATTTTAACTTTTTAAAAATACTATGGTCAAACTGGGAAGTTCAGTTTCAGAATCTCTTGCACTTTTCAGATACTCCTATGAATAATGTACATTTTTAAAATGATGTTTAACCTAATTTGAAAAGTGGCTGACTCAAAAAGTTTTGACAGGTTACAGGGGTTCACATATCAGGGTCACTGGTTCATTTCTACCTCTATAATTACTGGTTATCATCAGATAGAAATCCAGGAAAATGTAGCATGTTTACTATGTCCTCATGATCTCATTTCCGCCTCTTTACCCTTGAAAAAACACAGAAACATCTCTTAAACTCTTCAATTAATCCAGTAATCATTAAATGTTTTATGTCTGTTAAACTCTTCTGGAAATTTCAATCTCCCTCATTAAAAAAAAAAAAATTCCCTGCAGGGTACTTTTCAGTAATTTGATAAAGTCACAAGGAAAGATCCTTTATAGCACCACAAAAAGGAACCACAATTTCCTTTTAAGTTTGAATTTTTTTCAAAATAATTTGTATTTTGGATCTTTTTCCACACTGAGGATACAAAATTAGAACATCACTTCTCAGCTCTCTTATTTCACTGTAAAAATTAGCATGATAATGCCATCTTTCATACTGTGCTTGAGTTATGCTTTGGTATGTAGCAAAAATTGTCATTTTTGAAACAACCAAATACAAACACTTATTCTCTTATTTGATATTTATTCTTTTTCCTTTATGTATAAGCATACAAATTCATTTGTCTTTGCTCGACTTTATCTTTTTAGCTTTATTTTCCCCTGATCATTAACAGTATCTGCACTGGAAAATGTCTTTTGGGTTTCCCTATCATAGTACATGGCATTTAGCAGAGTCACAATAAATGGTTATTTATCCACAAACACCCATGCAATATTTGCATCAAATTAGGAATACCCTAAAATACTGACACTTTAAAGATAGAGCATGAGAACACCTTAAATTAAACTCAAATGTACAGTTCTCTGCCAAATTTTCTTCAAATGCAATTAATGAGCAGCTATTGAAAAGCATAGGTTCCTATATTCCTGGTATTTCAGTATTTAACCCATGAAGTAAATCATAGTAACAATTTGGAATATGTATTTTTGGTATAGGTAGGCCATCTTTCTGTAAGATAAAATATTGCTATTCTCTCCAGGAATTTATTACAGAAAATTAAAACGATTTGCTAGCTGCAGACATGCTTTTTGAACACTCAAATGCCATTCATTAATTTATTGTGTGAGAGAAAGAGTAAATATGTGTGAAAGCCAGAAGTGTTTGAAATATAAAGTGAACTCTTCTGATCACACAATGTAGCACAGAGGTAGATCATCATTTCTGATTTACACAAAGTTTCCATGCGGTTTAATGCAAGCACTAGTTCCTATTTTAAATAGTGTTTTTTTAGTATCAAAAATGTTATCAGGGAGATGTATGAGAACATATATGAGAAGAATTTTTGCCCAGGAAGCCAGAATAATTTTTCCTGGAAAACTGATAATCCAGTGAAAATATGAGGTACATACATATGTGAATGAATATTAAAACAGTTCCCTGGACAATGGCACATTTCTCAGAAAAGAATTTTTTTTTAACATCCCTTGTAGTAGTGATGAACAGAGCAATATAGATGACCTACTGGAGATGAGGACTAACAGGTAAGAAAGACTATTGGCCCAAGTTTTTTTTTTTTTTAAATAGCAAAGATATCTTCCAAAGGACCATTTTAATTTAAATGTGTGTGTGTAGTGTAAGAGTGGGTGTATTATGTGCACATATTTGAGTTGTAGGTTGAATTATAGCATCCAAAAAGATGTTCAAGTCTTAAACCCCTAACTGGGAATGTGACTTTATTTGGAAATAGGGTCTTAAAGATGTAATTATTAAGGATTGCAAGATGAAATCATACTGATTAGGGTGGAACCTAAATCCAATGATTTGTCTTATAAAAAGAGAAGACAGAGATATGCAGAGAGAAGGCCCTGTCAAGATAGAGGCAAAGGTCAGAGTTATACAGGCATAAGCCAAGGAGGCCCATTGGAAGCTGGAAGACACAAGGGAGAATTCTTTCCTAGAGCCATCAGAGGGAGCATGGCCTTGCTGACAATTGGATTTATAACTTCTAGTCACCAAATTGTAAAACAGCTAATTTTTCTTGTGGTAAGCCACCCAGTTCGTATTTGTTACAGCGGGCCTAGAAAATTAATATTCAAAAATATGCACACATATACATATAAACATATTCACAAATACACATACACATATGCATACGTACATAAGTATTCAGATTTATTTTAAAATGTAGACTTTGAACCTGTCATTGTGTATGAGCTTACACCAGTGCTGATTTCAACCTTAAAAAGTGAAACTTATGAGGCTTTAAAAATTAATTAATAGTCTAAGTAAGTTCATTATCATTTAAGATTTATTTTCGCTACACATTTTAATATTCTGTTTTTGTTACAGAGCTATTTAGACACAGCCATTCATGGATAATAAGTCATTTATTCCTCATTAGCTGTTAGGATGGATGTAGATATTCATTACAGCCAGACAACAGACTCATTTAACTGGGTACAGTACATGATTATATACCACACCAGTGACTAGAATGCAAATTCCATTTCACATTAGTTTCATTTTAACTTAAGCCTGTTCCAATGGCTCAGCTATTTCCTTTTATGACTTTCCTAACAGAAAAGCATTGACTTTTAAAAATCATTTAAAAAATAAAGGAGACGAAGTAAAAAAATGAAGAAAATGTGAGAGAAAAAGAGATATGATGTATAATTTAGAATGATAGTTTTCTCTGCTGTGATTCATATAGACTAAAAATTTGTCTATGAAACCATGCTTTCCCTGTTGGAAATTTATGTCCTAGACAGCTTAACCTTAAACCAGATGAGTTTCAGCTTTTAAACGCAGAAGACCTTAACAAATCATCGCAGAACTGGTCACAGTTGCAAACTTTATTTGAGCCTGCTGTGAAATGCAGGAATTTGCTGCCTCCCTTCCACCAAAAATAGAATATCATTTTAAATTGAATGAAAGTATACTGAAGAATATATTCATAATTTGGTTTATGATATTAGCATTTTTCCATTAGGGGCTATATATGCAGAGCATATGGATTTCTCATGATGCTGATTTTTTAAAAATATATAACAATAAAGTCATCCACAAAATAACCAATGACAAATTATTGTGTGAGCATGAATTACTGTGACTATAGACACTGCTGATATTACAAAATATAGATTTTGGATGTTTACACCCATTATGTGTCTGCACACTTGCTGGAGAAACAAAACTAATAAATAGTATATGGTAATAGATGTATAATTAATTTTAAGTTTTTTATCACAGTGAATATTTAACATAACACAACTATTTTGTGGTTTGCAAAGTCATTGCAGACACAGTCAATTTCTTAGGAGATATTCAGTTGGAAATAATATTAAAGTACAGGTTGAGAGAGGGGGGAAAAAAAAAGAAAGCCCTGATACATGATAGCCACAATCTGTGAATCTGTGACAAGTTAAGGTCAAAAGAGATAAACAAGTTAATAAGAATATCTAGATTTTTAGCATGGTTAGTAAGAACAATTTATTTGCTTTTAGAACAGGACAGATTATAAAGCAATAAATGGAATCTTAAAATAGTTCTGACTAATGTGTGTTCTCTTTATTATAATGGAAAAATAATTTTAGGTCCAATTATCTTACTGTCCATAACAAAGAATTGACTGCTTGTAATAGAGGGCACTATATGTTTAAAAAAATCCACTCCTATGTCAGGTATGGTTTGTTAATAGATAATCTGTATTTAATGTACCATGACAATTTATTATTTAATGGAAATATAAATTCTTACATTAAATTGTATTAAAATTGATTGCTTACATTTACATCTTACTTAAGAATTCACTTGTTTTACTGGTCAATCAACATTGCATCTAATTATGCCTGTTTATAAAAGAAAAGGGATATGTAACAAATCATCTTTTCACTCCTTTTTCATTCTAGACTAGAGCTAAGTTAACCATTTGCTTTCCTACCAATCCCAAATAAATCATCAGATATTTTTTCAGTGCTGGTCTTAGTCGTTAACTAATTGACCAGAGATACACATGAACTGAGAACTATGTACCAATTCTGGTTTTGGAAATCGAATTGTAACAACGAGTAATCCACACAATCACACTGACTCTAAAACATATGTTTCTCACAGTTTTGGATCTCCACCACTGTATAGCATGCAGTCTATCCACAATCCCCACAGATCTGTTTGAATTTGTATCATCACAAGAAACTCATATATCAAAATGAATATCAAAAGAGACCAGCAAGTTCAAACTTCAAAGTTCCACAGGCCTCATATACCTTCCCTGGTCCTATCTGCATTTGTCTATTTCAATTTTTTGAATTAATATTATTTTTTCTTCTAATATGCTGCCATCCTATTTCTTGATTATCAAGCTTAAACAACATCTATCAAGCCCTTTCTCTCAGAATTGAGAAATCCTCATGTTTTCTTTTAGTACTTTTTTTTTCATTTTATCACTCAAATATTTAATCCAATAGATTTTACCACAGAGAGCAATACGTGGTATTGATATAACTTTATGGTTTTCCAAATGGCTAATCAGATGTCACCTTACATTTTATTTATGTCTTGTATTTTCTGCATTGGATTGAGATCCTCTTAATATCCAAATTATTTTAGGTCTATTACCAGATGTTCCATTTTAATCCGTTGGTCTCCGTACCTATCAATGCATCAATACGATGGTAATTTAATTACTGATCTTCAAAATTTACCTTAATATTGGGCTAAGTGATTTATCTTTTTATTTCTACCCATTAACTTAAGATTCAACTTGTCTAGCTCAGTCATGCATGCATTTTTATGTAATTTTTATTGAGTTTAAATTGCATTAAGTAAAAATCCTAAGTGAAGAGAATGATGAATTTTCACAAAGCACACACCTCATCTAATGTCACCCAGATCAAGATATATTACCACCAACCTGTAAAGCCCTTTTTTTGCCATCTTTTCTTCAATAACCTCTGTGCTGCCATCTATCACTATGAATTATTTTTGTCTGCTTTTGAAATGTCTGGCAACTTGTGCTCCACAATGATTTTAAGGTTCATCCATGTTGTTGCCTCAAGAAATAGTTAATTCATTTTTATTTTATGAATACACTACAATGTAGTTTTATTCTGTTGATAAACATTGCATAATTTCCAACTTTAGGTTTGTAAAAATAGGGATATTATGATCAAGCTTTACATTTTTTGTACACAAATATGTGCAATTCTGATCCATGTATCTAGGAGTGTATTTACTCATTCCTGGTTATGTATATGTTTATCCTTAACAGGTATACTATCAATTTTCCTAAGTAAAATTGTTATATACTCTGAAAGAGTGTATGACAGTTGCACTTTCTCAATAACCTTGATTTAATTTCTACCCATTTTTGGGTTTGTAGAGGAATAATGTTGTGGATTGACTTTGCATGATACTTCTGATTATTGGTGTTGAATTCTTTTTCATATGTTTATTAGCCATTTGAATATGTACTTTTTGTAGTGCCTGCAGAAGTGAATCTCTCCCTTTTCATCTTTTGGGGTGTCTATTTTCATTATGGCTTTGTGGAATTATTTGTACATTCTGCTTATTTGATATATGCATACAAGAATCTTTGCCCAGACTGTGGCTTGCTTGTGTTTCCCAGCTTAAGGTTGGCATTTAATAAACAGTTGTTTTGCATTTTAATATAGTGAAATATATTATGTGCCTGTATTAAGTGTTTTCATGCTTGATATAGTGGGTTTTTTTGGTCTTCCTGTGTTTTACTATTTCACAGAATAGAAGAATTTCACTATTTCTATTTATTATTTACTATTTGCTATTGCTATTTACTTATATACTATTTCAAAGAATGGTTTCACTATTCCTCAGAATTTTCACATTTTGCAATGTTGCTATAAGTACATTTAGATGGTTGTTATGTGTAATCAAGTATTTAATGCTGCATATTCAACTGTATTTTACTTTCCAATGAAAAGACATCTAGATTGTTTCCAACTCTCTGCCAGCACAGGCAATGCTGAAATGAACGTCCTTGTACTAGTCCCAAGATCTGTCTATATGAGTTTTGGGGAGAGGGAAGGGAAGGAATATACCCATGAGAAAGGAATGTGCTGGTTTATTGGTGATTGTATACTTAGTTTGACTAAAGACTTCCAAATTACTTTCTTGAATGACAACACACTATGAATTGCCACTAGCAGGATGATTCCCATTCATTAAAAGCCTCGTCATCATTTTGCATTGTGCAGCTATCTATTTTGCCCATGTAACAGTATACAATGATAACTCACTGAAGTTTCAATTTTCAGTCCTGCAATTAGTATCTATGCCTACCATGCATATGCTATCTTTTTTTGTTTCATATCCTATAAATTACTTGTTCATATATTATACATGTTTTTCAATTTAGTGTTCTATCTCCTTATTATTAAAAAAAAAAAAAAACTTCTTATTTTAGAATAGTTTAAGATTTTTAAAGGTAGTACAAAAAGTTGGCATACATCCCACATCTATCATTATTAACATCTAATATTAGTATGGTATAATTTTTACAATTAATGACCCAATATTTATACAATATTAATTAAAGTCAACACTTGATTCAATTTATCTTAGTTTCTAAGGTAATTTTCAAATTCCAGAATCCCATCCAAGATACCATATATTTAGTCACCTTTCTCCTTAAGTACCTGTTGCCTGAGATAGTTTGTCTACTTTTGTTGGGTTTATGATTTTGACACTTTTGAGGAGTGTTGGTAAGCATTTTGTAGAATATCACTCAATTGAGATTTATCTGATATCTTCATCATGATTAGACAAGTTTATTCACTTTGAGGAGGAATGTCACGGAGGTAAAATGACATTTTCATCACACCATATCAAGGTTACATACTATCAACATGACTTACCACTTGATGTTGACTGTGATCATCTGACTGAGGAAGTGATCCTTCAGTTCTTTCACTGTAAAGTTATTATCTTTCCCCCCCTCCTTTCCTTACTGTATTTTTCGGAAAGAAGTCTCCATATGCAGCTCACACCTAAAGAGTGAGGGTCTTATAATCTACCTCCTTAAGGGCAGAGTATCTACATAAATTATTTAGACCATATTATCTTTTAGATTCCTGAGGGAATTTTTTTGCCTCTGCACCTTAAGAATCTGAGGAGGTTTCTCCTGACAAATTTCACAAATGCCTCAGAGCTCCCCAAGGATTGTGGCCCAATGAATCCGTACTCAGCCTCCAGAACTTTGTTAAAATGACCAATTAAGTGATTCTACCAGTTTTTTACCACCAGTGGAGACCAGTGGAATGTGCTCTGGATAAGAAGACCCAGATTTTGGAGAGGCCCTGGGGCCTCAGTTCTCTGAGTAGAAGGAAGCTGTTAATTTTCAATTTCTTTAGGCTTTTCTTCTTTGCAAGGACAGAGTGACAATTTCTAAGCCCCTTACATATCAGAGATGAAATTGGAAGTTTTCTTCTTAATTTGATTTGTAAGAGTTTCTGATATATTTTTGAAATGAGTCCTTTTTAACCTTTAAATTTTGCAAATATTTTCCCACAATCTATTGCTCTTATAGTACCTTTATTTAATGAAATCTATCTTATCATTTTGGGCTTTTAGTTTGTGCCCCCCTCCAATTTCGTTTAATTAATTTTTCCAGATCTCTACATTGAAAGGTGCCCTATATTTTCTTCTATTAATTTTATAATTTACCTTTCAAGTTTAGATCTCTAATCCTCTGGATTCAGCTTCATATAGATTTTAAGAAGGTATTCAGTTAACTTTTTCTCTATATGTGAGCCAGTTTTCTCAACACTAGCTACTAAATAAGCTCTTCTTCCAAGGTTAATTTATAACACCAGATGTAGCATATATTATGTTCCATTGATTATATAGATTAGTTTTTCTTTCAGCTTTTCTTCTCTTGGACAATTTTAATGTACCTGATTGCAACTAACATGTTGTTTAAAGATAAATATAGTAAATTTGTTTTTTAATTTCTCCAGATAAATTTTGGAGTTGATTTATCTATTTCCTCAAATGGAAATAATAACTCAAGATGATATTTTGTTTGTGTCAATTGGATTACTTAAAATTGCTATTGAGTGGTCCCATCCAAGAGTTTAAAATATTTCTTATCAATTTGGATCATATTCTATGTTTTTATTTTTAGAATTTTAAACATATTTTATAAGGACCTTGTGTAGTCTTGTATAAGTCAATTTATGTACATAAGCCTTATTGATACTGTAAAATATATTTATATAATATAACTTTTCTACCTGGTTAGAGATTTTCTATTGATATTTGTAGACTGATGTTTCATATGGAAAATTTTGCCAGATTCTCTTCTTTCTTTTGTTAGTTTGTTACTTAAGTCTATTGATTTTCCAATAAATATGTTATTTGTAAATGAAAACAGGTATCCCTCCTCTTCCAGTCCTTAAAATTGTTTTCATTTGTTTGTTTTTCTTGCCAATATTTCCAGTGTTAATAAATCAGTTATAGCAGACATTCTTTTCATTTTCAAATGAAAAGAGTACCTCAAAAATATTAAAATATCTCCAGTAAGTCTGGTAGCTGTAGCTTTTTAGTATAATCTTTACTAAGTATACAATTCTCTTCCATTAATATTGTCTAGATATTTTAATTAATAAAAAAATGTTGAAACTTATGAAAAAGTTTGTTTGGATCATTTGAGATGATTGCATGACTTTGTATAGTCTATTAATTTTCTGAATTACATTATTAGGTTTTCTGATGTGAAAAGAGTCTTACGTTTGTGGAATAAATAATACTGGATCAGGATGTTGTATTGTTTAATGCACTGTTAAACTCAGAATGAATAGTTTTTAATATGCAAGTATTCAATTTTATCTATATTCTTAAGTGAAATGTACTTCTAATTATCTTTTATTATAATGTGCATGCTATTTGGGAGATTAAGATTCAACTAGTCTCCTAAAGAAGCTGGGTGAGTTCTGTGTTTTCCATAATTTCTAAAACAATAATGCAAAGTAGGAATTATGTAAGGTGATTGTTTTAGTTTCTTAGGCTGCTTGAGCAAATGCCGTGAAATGGGTTAAACAATGGGAACTTATGTGTTCGCTACTCTGAGGCTGGGAAAATGTCCAAATCAAAACATCATCAAAGCAATGTTTTCTTCCCTAAGACCTGCTGCTTGCAATCCTTTTCTGCCATATGGCAAGGCATATGGCGACATCTCCTTGTCTCTTCTTCTTTTCTGGATTTCATTGATTTCAGCTTCTTGCTTCCATGGCCTTCTCCTACTCTGTTGGAATTTCATTCTCTTATAAAGGACTCCATCACCCAGGACAACTAACAAAGAGATGATTATGGACAACTACCATCCCAAGGAACAGAAAGAGTCTGCAACTGCAAGCAAGATAGTCCCATCCATCTGCCCCAGGGGATCTAAGCTCCCTCTCAATTAGAGGTGGAGTAGGCATCACCATCCCAGAATCCTCAGGACTGGGGAATGAATGATGGACTACTGTTATTGTACTATAGACTTAATTGAGATTCTAGCAATGGAAGAACTTTTGTCATTGATGTGGAGGCAGTGGCCACTGGAGGTTCTGAGGGGAGGGAAAAGCAAAAATAAGTATAATATGGGGGCATTTTTGGGACTTGGAAATTCTCCTGAATGACATTGCAATGACAGATATAGGCCATCATGTATCTTGTCATAAATCACAAAATTTTGCAGGAGAAAGTGTAAGCTATAATCCACACTTAGTGGCAACACTCCAAAATGTGTTCATCAATTGTAAAAATGTACCACAATAATGAAGGATGCTGTTAATGTGAAAAATGTGGGAGGGGTAGGGAGTGGGGCATATGTGTATCCTCTATATTTTTTATATAGCATTTATGTAATCTAAGTATCTTAAAGAAAAATAAAAAAAGTATTTTAAAAAATCCTGAGTGAGGTGGGACACATTTTAACTGAAGTAATCTCATCAAAAGATCCTATATAAAATGGACTTACACCCACAGGAGTGGATTAGATTTAAGAACATGTTTTCTTCAAACAATCACAGCAAGAAATTATAGACAAATTCAAACGTAAATCATTTGGAGAGTGGATGTGGTTCAAGTGAATAAGCGTATGCCTCCCACATGGGAGGTGTCAGGTTCAGTTCCCGATGCCTCCTGAAAAATCAAAAGCAAACAACAAGCAAAACAAATGGAAACACACACACACACACAGCTCAGCGAAGCCGATGTGGCTCAGTTGGTTCAATTTCTGGTACCTCAAAAAAAAAAAAAAAATCACCTGTGCTTGGAGTTATTGGAGGAATGGAAGTTTCTGACTAACATTTCAGATTTTTACAATTAATTCATATATTATTGTGTTCTGACCATTCTTTAGCACTCATCTTGTTGACAGAAAAAAATATGTTCCTTCTTCACAAGGTAAATAAATCAATACAATTTCTCAACCAAATTTAGCTGATTCTCTATGTGCACTGAAGTCTTGCTAGGTTTTCAGTTCAGCTCTTAAATTAGGAGTGCGTTTTCTTTGCATTCTTAGCTTCTTTTGTTTTGATACTATGTCTTCTTTTTCTTTATGATATGAACAGTGGTATATCAAGAATCAATTCACCTTGGAACATTCAATGAACTAAATAATTAAAATATTTGGGTGAGATTCATTGAGCCCTGCCTATGTGAAGGCATTTTCGGTGGCAGGAAATTTTCCCTTTAATGCAGACAGAAAAGGAGATACATATATCCAACAAAACTGTCAAAGTCAGGAAGATATTTCAACCATCAATAGTCTTAAATAGACTTAAAACAAACTTAAAACAAGGAACGGAATACCAGGTGCCTCAGGATTACTCAGCATCTCTGTAGTTCAGGTGGTAAGTCTCATCAACATTGATCTCCCCTTAACCTCGCCATTGGACTAGTATAGTCTCAGAGTGATTGGGACCTCCCCCGCAAATATTTATTCATGGATATTTGGATATCCTGCCTGCAAATGTCCCTTTTAAGTGGCAATATTTGTAACTTTAAACCCAGAATAGAAGGTGACAGAATCAGGCTTGCTAATTATTTTCTCAATGCTATCATTGGCTTTGGTCAAGAATATGAAATAAATATAATCGGCACTGCTAATGGGACAACTCCAGAGTCATATCCAATGCCATAGGATATGATGCCTGAAATATTGACTCACAAAAAGACAGTAAGAGGAGGATTTTATTTTTGTACAAGACTGGAATACAAATAATTATACTGTGTTCTAAACTAAGGTGAAGGAGAAAAAGGAATAAAACCCACTAATTACATGCTGTAGTAAATGTAATCGTTACTGATTCAATTATTCTACCTACATTTGTATGTAGGTATTTTTAAAATCCTGAAACATGAAAAGAAATTTGAATTAAAATAAAATAATGCTAACAAGGATAAAATAATACAAGAAATCATCTGTGTCAAATTCCATATTTCTAAAATAAACATTTACCATAGATTGTGGCTATGCAATTTTTCATTACAGATTAACAGATTTGTAAAGTTGGAAATATACATTACCCAACCTAACATTGGAACTAAAATAATGATTATATTGAGTTGGCAAAAGCATATCATCTAGTCAAAAAAATAATGTTAAAGTAAAAGAAATAAGGACCTCTTGAACACAAGTCTTTAGATTACTTGAAACTCACAAGAGTTAATTTGCTCTATACATCAAATTTAACAGGCAAATCTATCAGGGCTTTCCATGAGAAAAAAATCATCTGTTTATGTTTGGATCTATATGTCAGGGCTGCCAAGAGAAGTTTATTTATTATGAAGGTGGTTTCTTTTTGCTGAGCCATCACTTTAAAAAATGGAAACTCACACAAACCAATTCACTATAATAATCAAACTATTTTGTTTTAATTTACCCAGCTATTTTTCAGACTAATTTTGGTCTATATGTCTTAAAGTTATGTCTTAAATTTTCAAAATTTGGATGCACATTTTGAATACACTTGTAAGACATTTATTATTGTTTCCGATTTTATAAGCCAAATTAAAAATGTGCAAGTATTTTAATGAATTCGATTCAGACTTAGTACAAAAACAATACTCTCTAAATTCTTCCCATTAAAGGTACTTAATACTTTTTAAAGTTCTTTCTTCTTAATTCAGTCATAAAATATTTAACTGTTTCTGTACTATTCTATGTAGCTCTTCTTTTGTTTCTTGTTATTATTAAGCCTATTTCCTATTTTTTAAGGCACTCATATTCTGCTGATGTTAACATTGACTATATTTCATTTATAAAATATAGAAAAACAATAACTACAACTGCATATGTATATGTACATATGCATATATATTTTTTCTACCCTCTCTTTTATTTTTTTAAAACATATATCAAATGTTCTAATAGAATTTAACTTTTCCTTAGACTGTCTTTTCATAGTCAAAACAAAACAAAGAAAACCACACCTAATGTTAAAACCACATAGTAAATTTATAAACTTGAAAAATTAGACACTTCAAATAGGCAATAAACTTAATATTACGAAAGCAATATATTTCAAGTTTCTAGATTTGACAAGTTCTGTAGAATATTTTTCATCAGTAGATGGAAACTTTCAAAACCATGATCTTCTGCCAAGTAAGACTGGGTATCATTCACTGGTTTGAGGTAGAATCCATTTCAAGGCATATCATGGTGGTACCATAAAGGTGGGATAGTAAAATGTACAGTCAGGTCTTGTACACTGAGCATTAAATCTACAATGCTTTGGATGATAGAAGAGACATTCCATTTTTTTAAAAGCAGAGAAGTAACCGCAAAGCTGACTACTAGAAGGTGGTGCTGTGTTCTAACTGCTGGTTTTGAAGATAGTACTGAGATTCTTCTACTGATATGAGTGAAGAGACAATATGGTTTAGTACATTTTACATCATATTTACAATTTGGATGAACAAGCAATCATTCTTCAGCAAATTTACAATTGGGAGAGTCTCTGCAAGGTGAAATGGGATGATGGTAAGCACACTCATCCTCATTTTTACAGGAAGGTCAATATTTGAAGTGCTCCAAAAGTTTTTCTGGTTTTTGTGCCACATTTAATTCACTCATATCAGCATTGAGAATCTATCATTTGGGTCATCAAGCTGCCTGCTCATCCACTACAACTGCTGTTGGTGGAGGAAACTTTTGAGTCTCTTGTTTGAGGGTACAGTTTTTTTTACAGGTTTCATTCATTCAAAGAACATGTCCTCCTCTTGATCTGACATGTATCATGGAGGACTGGGGACACCATCCAGCAGCACTATAAACTTAAGACTTGCAGGTTTATCTGGTTGTACAAGATCTAGTGTCTGCATAAGGTGTCCTGATAGTACCTTGAAGGGTATCTGTAGTCTTCATCCCTGACTCTTGGTTTGGTACCACTACTATTTCCTCAGACAGTTTGGCTTCTTCAGAATAAATGATTTTGTGTATGCATGGACCATGGATTCCATGTCATAGTAATGTGACTGATCTGCAGAATTTCTGCCATTACTGGGTCAATATGCAGTCTGGAAAACAATTGTCTCTGTTGAGCACTGTATTAGCCAAAGGGGTGCTGATGCAAAATACCAGAAATCTGTTGGCTTTTATAAAAGGGTATTTATTTGGGGTAGAAGCTTACAGTTACCAGGACATAAAGCATAAGTTACTTCCCTCACAAAAGTCTGTTGCCATGTGTTGGAGTAAGATGTCTGCCAATGTTGCCAAGAGTTCAGGCTTCCTCTCCCTCTTTAAGGCTCTGTGGTCCCAGCTGCTTCCAATATAAGCTGTAGGCTGGGATAAGTCTCAACTCTGTCCTAGTTCTCATTAAGTCTCATCTCTCTCCTGGGTCTCATTTGTCTCCAGGTTAGCTGCTCTGCGCTCTCCACAAGGCTAGCTGTAAACTCTCAGCTGTATGGCTTGTCTCTCTTCCCAGGGCTTCTGCCTTGTCTAATGGAGCCTTCTCTCTTTTCTCATGTATCTCCTTCTCTGTGTATTTACTTCCTGGGACTCTAGCATTAAAACTCCTACCTCCCTTCTCTGGGGTGTGGTTTTTCTGGTAGGACTCAACATCCTACTGACATGGCCCAATCAAAGCCTTAATAATCATTTAAACAAGTAAAAGTGAAACCTCTGAATCCAATATAATCTAATATGCCCAGAGGAACAGAACAGTTTACAAACATAACCCAATATCTATTTTTGGAATTCATAAACAATATCAAACTGCTATAAGCTCCTTGACTTTTTTCTATATTATCTTCTTTTGTTTCCTCTTCTATAATAGAGTGGCTTATTCTCAGGGTCCTGCTATGGGCCCGGACCACTTCTGCCAGCAAGTCTTCTTGAGACATTTGACTTCTGGGAGCAACTAGAAGTGTCTGTTCCTGTGGGACTGTAGAATAGTTTTTGTTACAGATTCTTGAGTTTCAGAGATAGCCTCCAAACTTAGGTTCTTGTTAGCTTGTTTAGAAGGTGGAAGTGCAGGTCTCCTTTCAGGTTTTGCTGGCAGTGCTTGTCATCCTGGAGCCATAGCCATCATCTTCCTCCTCCTCTTCTCCACCTTGACCAAATATTTTACTTTAATAACTGAACTTACCACAGGCAATTTCCTCTTACAAAGTTTTCTTCCTCAATATTCATTTTTTCAGAGTTGTTTCTGAAGAAGGGCCTATAAGTCTCCTCTAAGCTGTTAGGCTTTCTGGTTCACCCAAACGACCTGTTTCATATACCCAGCTGTTGTATATATCAAGTTGTTTGGAAGCATGAATACTGTTTCACTGCTGTTGAAATAGCAACCTGTTTAAATGAGCACTACTATCTGCATTTTGACTTGCAGGTGGCCTATAAATTTCAATAGAAGAGCAAGAAGAACCATATGTAAGTGTCACTGTAGGTTTTTTCTGAGATAAGCAATTCTCCTGCACAAAATTGAGGTCTTCAATCACTGAGATCATCTGGTTCTCGTTTACTATCAATCATGTCTTCAGAGGGAACTGGCTTCCTCAGAGGTTTCACTGTTGAATTAGTTGGGTTGCAGCTCGATCATCATAAGTCTGTCTGACATTAGTGGTTTTCTGCTGCTGTGAACTTGTGGACACTCTGGAAGACCATTTTACAGGTCTAGCGTTTTTACTTCAAGAGTTGGCACTGCAGCTTCGTGCATTCTTTTTTTCTCCCCGACTGCTTTTGTTCTTGTTTGAAGGCAAGATACTATCAAAGATGTTGGTATCAGAGGACTTGAAACTAGAGGGTTTATTTATAACATAGCGAAGTTTAATACACCATGAAGCCATAAGGTGAATTGAATTGTGTTGTTCCCTAGAAACAGGGATAGGTCCTCTATCATTTGGTCCTGACTTTTCTTGTTGGCCACCATCACCATATTGTAATCAGGAAGGTCTTCGTTAACATAAACTCCTGATTCTTGGAATTTCCCCTTCAGGGCACTCCCAATCTGGCCACTGATGTCCCTGCGGATCTCTGTGACTCCCCGGCTGGCGTTGGCTCAGCACTGCGCAACACTAGGTTTACCTAAAGCCTGGCTTCCTTTTCCACCTCGCAGCCTGGCCACCACCTCTGCCGCTTCATACCATGTCTTTTTGAGCCAGCTAATGGGGAAAATTTACTAACTGAGATAGTTTAATATGAATCCTACCTCACCACCTGTTAATGAAAGGAAAGCAGGAGAAATACCATAAGGACTTTGACCTCCATTGACGACAACATCAAGACAAGGATAAAAACTTTTGACTTGGTTATATATCATTTTTTCCTTTGGCTGACAAGAAAAAAATGTGCTTGGTTCCAACATTAAAGAACATATTTTATTTATAGCCAGGCAGACTTGAAATTCTTCATTTTAAATCCCTGCTGAACTTTAGAGAAACCTTTAAAAACTCAATTACATTTATACTAGGCTTTTACCCCAGCCTTCAGAGTCCAGAATTCTAATGCTCTTGGTAAAGCAACTGGTCCTGAAAATCTCATGACCATGTGAAAGTCTATTCCTTAGCTTTGATTACTAGAAATGTAGGCATGAGAAATATTTTCCTTAGGAAAAGATTTTGGGTGGCATTCAAATCAAAATTGCTGCTTATTGCCCTATATGAAATACTTCTCCATTGGAACTAGACATTAAACTAAACTAATTTCTGAGGAGTTCGTTTTTTTATAAAAAAATTTTTTTCTAGTAGACAGCTTAGCAGCCATACATCCAGATGTATATTACAATTCTATTTGATTTTTTAATTGAACTTAGATATTCCCTAATAATATGGACTAATAATTGTTATGAGATGATTAATCATGTAATGCTTTCAAAAAGGGTAACCAACAACACAAGATATTTTTCCTGGAGAATTCATTCACTATTTCATGGCTATCTTAAGTAAAGAACAAGCTATATTTATTTTGTTTGTAAAGTAAGTAAATGAATACTGTAATTTTGGTATTGAAACATAAAGCTATAAAGAAAGTGGAGCTTAGTTCCAATAATACCACCACAACCACCAGCTACAATTTATTGAAGACTTACATGGATCAGGCACTGAAATATATGCTGACAAAACATGAGTGAATATAAATTCCATCCTCAATTAATTCATAATCTAAAATGCAAGACAAATTTCTTAAATCTATACTTAAAATAAAGCTTGGTAGGTACAGTGATAGGTATATTTCAAAAGTACTGGGAGCATGTCCCTAAGGAACAGAGGAGAAAATGAGATGAGAAGCTGAATGGTAGATTGTGATGGTAAAGTAAAGCTATGTCTTAAGAGATGATTAACATTTATTTCTGAAATAAAAATGAGACAAGTAAGGTAATAAAAAGGCAACTTTAGAGGAATGGATGTAGTGATGTAGTCCTCAACAAATGAGTGCCAACTTCCCACATTCAAGGACATAGCTTCAATCCCCTGCCCCAGTACCTCAAACAAAACAAAACAAAACAAACAAAAAACCCCACAACTTTATACATTATGAGAAACAGGGAATTATTTTTTTGTAAAGGATCTTAAAGTGTCTTGTGTTGTTGAAATATGAAGCATTTGGAAAGTTGTCAAACATGAAGCAGAAGAGGTTAACATGAGAAATTTGGGCTTAATCTCATATGCATTGCTGAGAATTTAGTGTTATTCTTTTAATTGACAAAAGGCCACAGGAGAATTTAATCAGGGGAGTACACAAAAATATGTTTTAATGTTGACTTTCCCTCCACTCTGGTTACTCTAAGGAGGATGGATTTGAAGGAAATAATAATTTAGACAAGATAAAGAATGAATATTTAGAATTCGCTCATAGCCCAGGCATGCCTTTATAAAGGGAGCATTAATCGCATTGGAATGTTATAGAAATAGAGAACATAGGTGTAATGGTTTTCCATTCTACCATTATGATTTCAAAAATTTAAATGTTAATTGAGATTTTTCAAGATGTAATTAAATGGTAGGTAATAAACCTTACCAAAATATAATTTTACTTTTGCATAATTGCAACAGATAAGATCACTCTACATCTTCCAATAACTTTTTGGTTCATACTTTCCATATAGTAGAGACTTGGAAAAATAAAAATGACATTTTAAGTTAATATGCAGCTAGTCTTTAGGATGTAATTTGGGGTCATTAATAGATATTCTTATGAGATTTTATTTTAAAATGAGTTCAAGTGAGATGGCTGGAAAATACATGAAAGCCACCCATTAGGTTTGGAACAGTATATTTTGTATCCAACATTCACAGCAGAGGCTTTTGTTGTACCTTCATTTGATTATAACTATGAAATATCGGCCTGGGGTCAGCATTTAGGGAAGCAGTTTTCTGACAGAATTAGAAGAAGCAGTTTTTGGGAGGCTAATATTCTGTTGCTCTGAATATTGCATCAAAAGTAATTCCAGAATAAAATGGAAAAAAATTATATGTACACTTCGAGCCTTTGTGTGAGTTTTTAAGTACAAACTCTTATATATTTGTATTAGTCAGTCCAAAGGGGTGCTCATGCAAAATACCAGAAACTGATTAGTTTTTACCAAGGGTATTTATTTGGGGTAGAAGCTTACAGTTACTAGGACATAAAGGGAAAGTTACTTCCCTCAAGAAAGTCTGTTGCCACATTTTGAAACAAAATGGCTGCTGACATCTGCAAGGTTCAGCCTCCCTCTTGCTCTTAAGACTCAGTGGTCCCAGCCTCTTCCAATATCAGCTGTAGGCTGGGATAAGTCTTGTCTCTTTTCCAGGTCTCATTGCTCTCTGAGCTCAGTTGCTCTGCTCTCTCCACAAGGCCAGCTGTAAACTGTCAGGTGAACACGTTGTCACTCTTCCCAGGGCCTCTGCAGTGTCTAACGGAGCCATCTCTCTTTCCTCACCTATCTGTGTCTCTGTGTGCTTACTTCCTTGGCTCTAGTATCAAAACTCCTATTTTCTCTTCTTCCATGTAGTTTTCTTTGTGAGTCCCCACCCACCAAGCAGGTGGGGACTCAATGTCCTACTGATGTGGCCTAATCAAAGCCTTAATCATTATTTAATCAAGTAAAAGTGAAACCTCTGAATCCAATCCAATCTAATATGCCCAGAAGAATAGACCGTTCACAAATATAATCCAATAGCTATTTTTGGAATTCATAAATATCAAACTGCTACAATATTAGATACATTATTTATATATTACGTACAAGTCAATGCATTATTACTGGAAAGCAGCCCATACACATGCACATATGAACAAATAGTCACACAGAAATCTAAGCTACTAAATGATTAGCATATAAGTAACAACAGGTGATGAGTGGTAATTAGTGGTCATGGGAAAGGTTTTTCATTACCTTACAGTAATGGACACAGGACATGGTAAATATCATAAAAAATTATTAAACTGTACTATCTAAATTGTAAACTATACTGTAAACCACTGACAATGTTTAGTTGCTATATTTTACTATCTGTATAAGAGTTATAACAATGCTAACATCCATAAAAAAAAAAAAAGGTTTTAATATGGGGTGGGGAAGGGGGAGGGAGGGGGGTTGGGTATGAGGGAGTCTCTAGTATTCCATGTGTGACTTTGCTGTGACCTAAAACTTCTTTGAAAATTAAATGAAAATTTGGGAGACACTGGGGAATGAGAGGGGGAAGGTGTCATGGTACACTGGACATCCGATAATACAGTGCTAAAAGGAAAAAAGAATAATTTTTTTAAAAAAGGAATTTTTTCTGTTTTTTTTTTCCCATTTTTTTGTTTTTTTCCCAATCCGCTAATTATATTTTATTTTTAGTTTAGATTTTTTTTCTTCTGAGTATCCTTGTACTTATCTCTTGCATTTAAGCTTATCATTATTACTTCTTTTTCCTATTAATTTTATTTGGTTATTATATGGGCTTCACATTCAAGGAAGGTTTAGATCACAGAAGGGTTACAATGGGGGCTGCAGAGGAACATTGGTGGGGGGGGTCTGGGATGGGGGATTCATGGGAGGAAGTTCACCTGAATATACATGAAAGATACATAAAATTGTTCAAATGATCAAAGATGGGGCATGATCACGGTGGGTAGACAATCACTCAATAAATGATGGAATCTTAATTCCCAGCCTGGAGAGCTCTGCCACATTCTCCAAGGGAGCAGCAATAGCCCCTGAGTGCAGGGGCAGTGTCTGGCAAAAGAGGATGGCCCGCTGATGGGTTCTTGTTATTGATGACTAGCCTTATGAGTCTTTGCTCTTGTAATTGAAACTTAGCCTACTGTTATGGGGTGCCTAAGGGTTGCCACCTGAGAGCCTCCTTGTTGCTCAAATATGGCCTCTCTCTAAGCCAAACTCAGCATATGAATGCATTACCTTCCCCCCAATGTGGGACATGACTCCCGGGGATGAGCCTCCCTGGCAATGAGGGATTAAAACCAAGTGCCAACTGGCAACACGATTGCAAAAAGACCTTGAATAAAAGGGGGAAAAGGTAAAGAGAAATGAGTTCATGTGGCTAAGATACTTCAAAGAGAGTTGGAAGGTCATCCCAAAAGTAATGCTTACGGGGAATCGGCTGTGGCTCAATCAGTAGGGCTCCCGTTTACCATATGGGAGGCCCCAGGTTCAGTTCCCGGGGCCTCCTGTTCGGTTCCAGGGGCCTCCTGGTGAAGGCAAGCCCTCCCGCACGGCGTGGTTAGCTGACCCAGCGAGCACAAGCAGCAAGGGGGGGATAAATGAATAAATAAATAAAATCTTAAAAAAAAAAAAAAGAAGTAATGCTTACGCACACCTCAGTAGGATCTCATAGAACAGCAAAGTGGATATCACCCCACACAGAGGGGCTACTGAAGGCTCTGGAGACACCCAGGTCCTATATAATGGGGGATAGCCCCAGAGATTGATGCCTTATTAGTGGGCTCTACTTTGGAATCTGTGCTCCTGAGAGTGACAGAGTTGGACTCAAATAAGTCCTCCCTGCACATTGTCCAACAGTCCCTTCTATTCAAACCTATATGTGATGCTGGAGTTTTTAGGTGTACTTCCAGAGACAGGAGCCTCTGGCCTACCTATGTGCCAGCTGTGCCTGGAATATCAGTGGAGCTGCAACTCCTGCCCTACAGCTCAATGGACTCATCCAAGTCACCTGGCGAGGAGACGACAATGGGCAACGTCCATCCCAGGGAATGGAGAGGGCCTGCAGCTGCAGGCAGGATAATCCCATCTACCGTATCCATGGGATATAAGCCCCCTCACTTGGAGGTGGAGTGGACGTCACCATCCCAGTCCCCTCAGGATTGGGGGAAGAGCTATGGACTAGAGTGGACTTAACGGTATTCTGTTGTAGACATATTGTGATTCAAGCAATGGAAGAAATTATAACATTGAGGTGGAGCCAGTGGCCACTGGACTCTTTCGGGGCAGGGAAGGGAAGGACATTTGAAATACAGGGGCTTTTTTGGGACTTGGGGGTTGTCCTGAGTGGTGTTGTGGAGACAGATGTAGACCATTTTACATCAGCATATACCATGCAGAACTGTGTGGGAGAGAGTGTGGTCTATGATGTGAACTGTGGTCTCTGTTTGATGACAAGGTGCCAGGATGTGTATATCCATTATGCATGATGTGCCATACTGATGAAGGATGTTTGTATGGGATGTTGTGGGAGGTGTGGGAGGTGGGGAACATGGGAATCCCCGTAATTTCTGTGAAATATCTAGGTAATCCAAGCACCTTTTAAAATATATATATACATATATATAAAATAACATTTATTTAAGCAAATGCACATATATGCATATATATTTATATATCATTTTACAAATATTGGTATATATTGTGAAAAATTTGATTTTTACCCACAATAAAAATAAATTAAAAAAAAAAACATCAAAGCAACAAAGTCATCTGGGTATATGTATCAACTTAAGATCTACCCAAAACTTTTAAAAATTAATAAATGTATATGTAATTTTAAAAAAAGACATAATTAAATAACAGTGGCATGTGGAATAACATTCTTTCTCATCTACCAACTCTTTCAAATTGCAAGCAAAGGAAAATTCGGAATACTGTAATTATCACTGGATAGAATGTCACTAATGATAAATAAAATATTACTCATACTTTATGAAATATATCTGAAATGGAAATAGCAAGCTTAAACACAATAATTGGTTTAATGCCTATAAAGCTATGAATTAGTAATATTATATAGTTAGTTGAATTTAAAAAACGCTTTCAATTTCTATGAATAATTATTGACAAACAACTGAGGTGTTATATTC
Source organism: Tolypeutes matacus (assembly GCA_026826555.1). Classification (NCBI taxonomy): domain Eukaryota; kingdom Metazoa; phylum Chordata; class Mammalia; order Cingulata; family Chlamyphoridae; genus Tolypeutes; species Tolypeutes matacus. The sequence goes on along the minus strand of JAKSZT010010858.1, from coordinate 6,699,136 downwards.
TAATGGCATTCAAACTAAAGGAGACATAGTTTATTGTTTGCTTCGGTCTTAGATTAAATCATAAAATTCTTGCCTGTAAGAATGAATTTGGGATATTCATCATATATAAGACAAAATAAAATAACCCAGTATTATAGTAATAAAGATAATTTGATAGTTTCCAATATTTCTATAAAATCTTACATTTACAGGATATTTTATTCTTTTAAAGAGTAAATTACTCTCAAACACCTCAGAGAGAAGTAGTAATATTTGATTTTTTAAAAAATCAACTGCATAAAAATTATACTTCAATAATTTGTTCTGTAAATACCATAAGAACATTTTTTTAAATATAAAATATTGAGTGATTATTTGATAAAGTAAACATTCATTTGTAAGTATTAAATTTACTGAAAAGGAGGCCAAAAATTGATTTATATTCCTGAAAATATGAATCCTTCATATCTGACTCACACAATGAGGTTTTTTGCAAGTTTATAATTATGTTGAAAGACATTTCAGAATACATATTTTGTTTTCCTTTTGTTTGTGTGTTAGTTTGGGTGATGAAAAACTCTTCATTCATATCTAATATGTTTGGAAGACATGTCTTATGCCTATTGCATGCTTTCCTGATTCTTTAGCTCATTTTGATATTCTGTATTTCAATTGAACCATACATTTCTTCTTTATTTCTATTCCATCCTTTTGTTTTTATTTATTCTCTTTTCTACTACTGAGGTATTTTTTAAATGTTTCTTTACTTTTTTGTTGTTTTACTGTTGTTAATATTTTAAGGTTGTAATTTTTTTTTACTCAGAATTCAGGATTAATTTAGATTAATTAACTAACCCATCCCTATTTATGTGAAGGGGAATTAGCATCTGAAATGTATGCTTTAAACAGAGTCTTCTAAATTTTTTGGCCCATACTCTTTGTTTCATAAATTTGAAACTCATTTACCCTTTATAAGTATTCTAGAATGAACCCTTTACTTCCTCCTGGGAACATTTCTATTTTGATTGAAGATAGTATTTTATCTTTTTTGTAATAATAAACTTTATTTTTAGAGAAGTTTAGATTTCAAGAAAAATTACTTTGAAAATATAAGAAATTCTTATATGACACCCCACAACCACACACAGAGTAACCCCTGTAATTAACATCCTACAATAGTATGGTACATGTGTTAAAATTGATGAACCAATATGGAAACAGTTCTACTAACCAAAGTGTGGATGGGTTTCCATGCAGGCATATATCAAACTCCCCACTTTTTTAATAAGTAGGAAAACTCCACTTGACCGTTTATGCATGTGGATAAACTTTCAACAAGCAAGTAATAATACTAACTCCATCATAATTCCAGAAAACCTTACCAAATCTTATGTAAAGCAGATTCTATCAAGATCCAGACAGGAAAGTAATTGTTTAGTTTGCTAAGCTGCTTAAAGCAGATACAATGAAATGTTTTGGCTTTTACAATGGGAATTTATTAGCTTACAAGCTTACAGTTTTGAGGCTAAGAAATTGTCCAAATCAAGGCATCATCAAGGGGAAGCGGCTGTGGCTCAATCAGTAGGGCTCCTGTTTACCATATGGGTGAAGGCAAGCCCGCCCGCATGGCGTGGTTAGCTGACCCAGCGAGCACAAGCAGCAAGGGGCGGATAAATGAATAAATAAATAAAATCTTTAAAAAAAAAAAAAAAAAAAAAAAGGCATCATCAAGCGATGCTTTCTTCCCAAAGACCAGCTGCCATAGATCCTGGAATCCTGTAATCACATGGCAAGTTACATGACAGTGTCTGCTGGTCTCACCCTTCTCTGCAGGGTTTCCTGGCTTTCAGCTTTTTGCATTCATGGTTTTCTTTCTCTTTGCCTGAAATTCATGCTCTTATAAAGGACTACAGAAAAGGGATTAAGAACCACTCAGGACTATGCCTTAACTGAAGCAACCTCATCAAAATGTCTTCCTTAAAATAGATTTACACCCACAGAAATAGATTAGCTTTAAGAACATGATTTCCTGGAGTACATATAGTTAATTTTAATTTTCTTAGGTATGTAGAGTCAATTTTGAAATAAAAATGAAAAAGAATGAGGAACACAATATTCCCATGAAATAAAATGTATAGTTTTCAAAATTGGTTAATAATTTCTTTGCATACACACATGCAACATACAAATTGACACATCAGGTATATATTAAGATTGCACTTTAAAATTTGTTGCCAGCTTATTGCTTTCTAACTTCAATGTCAGTAATAACTGTTCTGATTAGAGAGTTTGTTCTTACAATATTTATTTTAAAATATTTTACAAACAAAGCATTTATATATGGGTGAAAAACATTAAGTTTAATCGTATGAAATTACCAATATTTAATATGACCTATTGAATCAGCAAATTTATTACATGGTTGTGTTTTTTAAAATATATAAATTTTATCATTTTCTTCCATTTCATTCTGCTGGGGTTCTTTGTATTGAATACTCTGTTTTTGATTAATCAATTGCATTGATCTATTTATTTAGATTGAATGTATTTATTTATTATTTGCAGAAAAATATTTTCATAGACTATATCATATATTGTTTACCCAATCCTGAATTCATCTACATTTCTCTTATTATATATATATATATATATTATATATTAACATATATATATGCTGCATAAATATATTGCAAATAGTTCTACAGTTATCATACTTTTACATGCTATTTTGTACATTTATGTGAGAGTAACTCTAGGGTATTTAAAAAGAATTAGAATTATTTTCTCTATAGTTTTGCCTCTTTCACAATGTCATACAGTTGAAACCCTACATTATATAGCCTTTTCAGACAGACTTCTGTCACTTAGCAATATGCAGTTAAGTTTCCTCCATGTTTTCCGGTGGCTTGATAATTCTTTTTTGTTTAAATATATTTTTATTAGAGAGGTTGTGAACTTACAAAACAGTCATGTACATGTCTGAATTCCCTTACAGTACCCCTCCACCAACATGCTACATTGCCAAGAGTGAATCCTAATATGCATTTATCTAATAACATTGTATCAATATTGGTTCATAAATTACAACAAATGTGCCAACCTAAAGCAAGAAGTTAATAATAAAAGAAACTACACATATACGGGGGGGGGGGGGGCAGAGACTCTGTATTTTTTGTGCAACTTTTATATAAAACTAAAACTCCTTCTTAAAAAAAAGAGGTAGAAATGTTATATACACTTGTTTCCACTCTAAATTATATTTATGAACCAAGTTTTACTAACAGAAGTCTACATATCTGTTATATATAATCTCAGCACCATCCAGTATTACTTCACTGCATTATGCTTACTGTTATGTGCCGATCATCAATGGCAAGTACATATAAAAAACAGAATTGTGGGATGTATTCACTCATCCATTTGGAAAATTTTGTCATTGAAAAATTCTTTGGAATTTTACAGTCTTTTCCACAGAAAATATTCCATTTCCTGAATTATCTCTGATAATGTATAAATTTCTACAAAAGTGATTACAGATTAAGTGACTCAAAAGTTTTAATTCCATTGTTTCTTATTTTACTTTGCAGGAAAATTAAAATAACTATTGCAGTTCAATTAATGCAATTACTTTGGTCCCTGATGCATGTGTAATTTATTTATTTACTTCTTTCTATACTTTTCTTATCCTAGATTTATTATTTCATAATATGCTTGTTTATTGCTCAAGTATTTTAGAAAGTCACTGTGTGGTTTATAATTATAAGTTCTGAACAAAATCTGATTCTAATGTTATAATGCCTACTTCTTCTCTTCGTTTCTTATATAGTATATTTTATACCTAGTAGATTATATGTTAATAATAATGAAGGTAAAATAAAAAATTGTCATTTATTCTTGCTAATGATATTAATAATAAATAACATAGATAGATGAGATCAGTAACTTGCAAGAGTCATTACTTTGTAGGTAATGTGTAAGATATTTGTTACTTATGACAATAGTTTCCCTCCAATGTTCTCAAAGACCTATACATTTAAATGTAGATTAATATAAAATGAGAAGGATCTTATAACAAATAGATTTGGAAGTATTGCTTATTTAGTCTATATAATGTAAAATCCAAGATAAAATTGGGTAATCATTCTCCCAGCATTATTCAAGGAAAGTGTGAGATTCTCTGGAAGGCTTGAGCATATGAGCATTCTGGAAATTACAAATGAGCTTCCTAAATAATGTTATATTTCCTTTAATATATGCATAAGGATTAGCTCCAAAATTCAACTACATATTCTGAATATATCAAAAACTACTTCCCAGCACTCAATTATAGTTATTATTCGTGATGGTGTAATTAAAAAATAAAAAGCCTACATGCCTAAATATATACAGAAAAAGTAATTCTAATAAAGAATGAAACAACCAGAGTTCCAGGAAGACAGCCTCAGAATAGCTGAGGAAGGTACAACTCTCTTACAAAACAGTGGAGAAAGCATAGAAGTCATTGGAGGGAGCTGTTTGAGCAACCTAGGATAAGAAAAGTGCCACACACATTGTCCTGGAGGTATTGGGGATGGAGAGAGGAAAACATGAAAAGGAAAACCATGTTACTGGCCCCCATCCCCCACAGCCTCCATAAAACCTGTGACTGAGAGTCCAAAGGAGAGGGGAAAGGACATATTTCTCTGTGGGAAGAGGGACAGTAATTCAGAAGATCTAATTAGAGGAAACTGAAGGATTCATGTCCTTGGAAAGTTTTGCAGAAGAGCACCATCTGCTGGACAGCTTGTGTGAAGGCATCACTGATCTGGTCTGTGCCCCATTAGTGCCTCCCTGGCCCTATTTTGATAACCTAAGCAGGGCAATCTTAAAGTTTTAGAAAAGTTGAACCAAAAATTAAAGAAGAGTTATGAAAAAAAAAAACCCAATAAGCTAGAGAGAAATATTGAAAAACAGAGTAAAATCACCAACACAATCAGATGCTTAGTTTTCCATAAAAAATTACAAGCCATACTAAGACAGAGGAAGATATGGCCCCCAAAAGGGAACAAACCAAGAACCCAGACAAGACACAGGATTTAAGACAACTAACTAAAGATGTTCACACAAATCTTTTAAATCAATTCAAGGAGTTGAAGGAAAATATAATTAAGAAGATAAGGGATATTAAGAAACCCTGTGTGAAGATACAGAACAATTTGAAAACCTGCAAGGAAAGTTAACAGAGCTTTTGGGGATTAAAAACACAATAGATGACTTTGAAAATACATTAGAAGCGAAGCAGATGTGGCTCAAGCAATTGGGCTCCCATCTACCATATGGGAGGTCCTGGGTTCCATTCCCAGGGCCTCCTGGTGAAGGCAAGCTGGCCCATGCCCATGGAGAGCTGATGGCCCAGGCCCATGGAGAGCTAGCACAGCAAGATGACAGCAAGATGACAGCAAGATGGCCTGGGCCGGTGGAGAGCTAACACAGCAAAGGAAGATAAGCAAACACAGAAAAATGTGCAGTGAATGTATACAGAGAGCAGAAAGTGAGCACAAGCAGCAAGGGGGGAATAAACAAATAAAATAAATCCTAAAAAAAAAAAAAAATTAGAAGGAGGTCGGGACATGATGGTAGCTGATTAAGGCATTCCAAGAGTCAGCTTGTCCTACAAGGTAATAAGTAATCTAAAGAGAGCTCTGTTTAAATTATTTACTGCCTTGTAGTATTACAGGAAACTATAGGCCATGCTGCAGAGGTCAGTGCACATGCTACTCTGGTGATACAAACTGCCTTAGTAGTTATTCTGTGGCTATAGTTGGAAGCTCCATTTCCCAAAGACAGGGGCAAGAGATGGTTGGCCACCAATTTCAGCTACAGATTAGTAAATTTAGCTGGCTAAAGTATAGTCCCAAGAACTGTTAAAGTTTGAACGAATCCAAGTTTGAAAGAGGCTGGTAGTTGTCATTTTGACTCCACCTCCAGCATGAGAGGAAGCACAGCTATTTGAATATCATAGTGATGGTAGAGACCATCACTGATTGGATTGCAGCTCTGGCCTAGGCCCCAGCCCCACAGCTAGCAGGGAAGAAGCTGGGAGGACCTGCACCAGCCTCTCTGGCAACTGCAGGCACTTTCAGTGGGTACAGACTGAATAGTAGGACACATGGGGCTCCTTTCCTGCACTCCAATAAGTCAGAAGAGTAGCTATGTTTCCTCGGACTCTCTGGGCAACGGCAGGCACTTTTGGCACACATGAACTGGTTTATTGGGTGCCTACAATTCCATCTCCACCCTCCATTCCCATAGGATAGGAGGGGACTTGTGCTTCCTCAGCCTCTCCAGGCAATGGCAGGTACTTTTGTCCTACAGGGACTGAAATGTTGGGGGCCTGTAATCTAACCCAAAACCCTAATAAGATAGGATGAGACTCGTGTTTCCTCAGCCTTTCTGGGCAACTGCAGTCAATTTCAGCCTACAGTAACTGAGCCCTTGGGTGCCTGTGGATCCACCCATACCCCTCAATAAGATAGGAGGTGGCTGCTGTTTCCTGTCTCTCTAGGCAACACCAAGCACACTCAGCCTACACAGACTCAACTGTTTGGTGCCTGTGTTTCTATCCCCACCCCTTAAAGGGAGAAGGGACAGTACTCCCTCAGCCTCTAGGGCAACTGCAGGTGCATGCCCCCACGGATTAGATTGTTGGGCACTCCAGATGGTCAATCCTCACCCCTGGCAAGAAGGAGGGAGACTAGTGGTATGTCATTCTACCTGGGCAACTGCAGTCATTTTAGACCCGCACAGCATAGATTGCTGCCCACACCTGCAGCTCCATCCCTGCCCCCGTTAGGTGAAGAAGGGACATGAAGCTTCATTAGTCTATCCAGGAAACTCCATATGGTTTTGGCCTGCATGAATTGAATTACTACACATGGATGTGGCTCTGTCCCTACCCCTGGCATAGGAGAAATATGGGAGAAGCTTCATCAATTCCTGGGGAAACACAGGCAGCTTAAGCCTCCACAGCTTATAGTACAAACTATATCCCTGACTCCTACTACACAACCAGCAAGGTAGAAAAGACAAGAAAGCCCTAAACTAAAGAGAGAAAATGTTCCAAGAATAAATGTATCTAGTAAGTCTGATACCAAGTCACCAAAAAAATTGCAATCCATACCGATAAACAGGAAGATATGGCCAATCAAAGGAACAACATAAGCTTCCAGATGAAAAAAAATGAATTGAGACAACTATTCATAGATGTTCAAACAAATCTTAATAAATTCAATGAGATGGCTAAAGAAATTAAGGCTATTAAGAAGACACTGGGTGAGCACAAAGAATTTAAAATCATACATCGAATAATGGCAGATCTTATGGGAATGATAGGCACAATATAAGAAATAAAAAATACACTGGAAGCATATAACAGCAGATTTGAGGAAGCAGAAGAAAGGATCAGTGAGATTAAAGGCATGGCTTCTGAAAGCAAACAAAAGAACATATGAAGAAAAGAATGAAAAAAAATTGAACAGTTTCTCAGGGAAATAAATGACAGCAAGAGATGTGCAAACATACATGTCATGGGTGTCCCAGAAGGAGAAGAGAGGGGAAAAGGGGAAGAAGGAATATTTGAAGAAATAATAGTAGACAATTTTTTAACCCTATTGAAAGACATAGATATCCATACCCAAGAAGCACAATGTAATCCAATCCAAATAAATCCAAATAGACCAACTCTGAAACACATATTAATTACAATGGCAAATACCAAAGATAGAGAATTCTGAGAGCAGCAGGAGATAAGTGACACATAACATACAAGGGAAACCAAAAAGCTTAAGTGCCCATTTCTCATCAGAAACCAGGGAGGCAAGAAGGTAGTTGTAAGATATATTTATGATACTGCAAGAGAAAAACTGCCAGCCAAGAATCATATATCCAGTAAGATTGTCTTTAAAAAATGAGGGTGAGTTTAGAATATTCAGAAATAAACAGAAACTTTGAAAGTTTGTAACCAAGAGAATGGCTTGGCAGGAAATACTAAAGAGAGTGCTACAGCCTGGAAAGAAGGTACAGGAAGAGAGCCTTGGAAGGGTGTGTATAAATGAGGACTGTATCAGTAAAGCTAACTAAAACTGTATAAAGAGCAGTGAAAATAAAATAGGAAAGATAAAGGTCAAAGGTCCAAAGGTCAAAATGTGTTTGCAGTAATAACATTAAATGTTATTCATTGAATCTCAATGAATTAAACTCTCCAATCAAAAAACACAGACTGGAAGAACGGATAAGAAAATATGAGCCTACTATAAGCTGTCTACAAGAGACTCACCTTAGACACAAGGATATCAACAGATTAAAGTGAAATGGTGGAAAAAGATATTCCACACATGCAGTAACCAAAAAAAGAAAAAGCTGGAGTAGCTATACTTATATCAGATGAAGTAGACTTTAAAAGCAAAACTGTTATTAGAGACAAAGAAGGACATTATGTATTAATAAAAGGTGTAATTTACCAGGAAGAAATGACAATCATAAATGTATATACACCTAACCAGGATGCCCAAAGATACATGAGAAAACACTGGAAAAACTTAAGGAAGAAATAGATATATCTGCAATAATAGTTGGAGACTTCAATAAACTACTGTTAGCATTATATTGAACACCTGAGCAAGAGTCAATGAAGAAACAGAGAGCTTGAGGAATGTGATAAATGGGCCAAACCTAACAAATGTATACAGAACATTGCACCCCCAACAGCAGGGTGTACATTCTTCTGAGGTGCTCATGGATATTTCTCCAGGATAGACCATATGTTGGGTAACAAAGCAGATCTCAATGAATTCAACAAGGTCAATATTATAAAAAACACTTCCTCTGATCATAAGGAAATAAAGTTGGAAATCAACAAGAGACAGAAAAAAAAATACATGGAGATTTTAAAACACACTTTTAAATAATCAGTGGTCAAAGAAGAAATTGCTAAATAAATATATTGAGATGAACAAAAATGAGAACATATCACAAACAATGAGATGCCGCAAAAGCAGTGTAGAGAGGGAAATTTATAGCTCTCAATGCTTACATTAAGAAAAAAAAAAGAAAAAGCTAAATTCAATGACTTAAATACACAGTTGGAGGAACTAGACAAATAAGAGCCAACTATTCCCAAAGCAAGTAGGAACAAAGAAAAAAAATAGAATTAATGAAACCAAAAGTTTGTTCTTTGAGAAGATTAATAAAATCAACAAACTCTTAGCTAGACTGAAAAAAAGAGAAAAGATGCAAATAAATAAAATAAAAAATGAAAACAAGGACATTACTACTGACCCCACAGAAATAAATGATATCAGAAGAGGATACTGTGAACAACTGTACTCCAACAAACTAGACAATGTAGATGAAATGGAAAAATTCCTAGAAACGTACAAACAACCTACACGGACCCTAGAAGAAATAGAAGACCTCAACAAATCAATCACAAATAAAGTGATTGAAACAGTCATCAAACAACTCCCCAAAATGAAAAGCCCAGGACCAGAGGGTTTCACAGGTGAATTCTACCAAACATTCAAAGAACATATAACACCAATCTTACTCAAGCTCTTTCAAAAAATTTAACAAATATAGAACACTACCAAACTCATTCAAAGAAGCCAATATCACCCTAATACTAAAGGCAGATAAAGATCCCATGAAAAAAGGAAATTACATGCCCATTTCCCTAATGAATATGGATGCAAAAATCCTCAAAATACTACTTGCTAATTGAATTCAACAACACATTAAAAGAATTATTCATTATAATCAAGTGGGTTTGTTACCAGACATGCAAGGATGGTTCAACACAAGAAAATCAATCAATATAATACACCATATTAATAAATCAAAGAAGAAAAATCACTTGATCCTATCAATTGATGGAAAAATGGCAGTTGACAAAATACAGCATCTTTTACTGATAAAAATACTACAAAAGTAAGGAATTGAAGGAAATTTTCTCAACATGGTAAGGACTATATATGAAAAACCCACAGCTAACATTGTAATCAATAGTGAAAGATTGAAAGCTTTCTCATTGTAATCAGGGACAAGACAAGGATGCCCACTGTCTGTCATCACTGTTGTGCAATATAGTGCTAGAGATTCTAGCTAGAGCATCAGGCAATAAATAAATAAATAAATAAATAAATAAATAAATAAATAAATAGCTTCCAAATCACAGATGATATGATCACACACCCAGAAACACAGAGTGTTCATGAAATGTTCAAATTCCTAGAAACACAAGAACAACTGACACTGACCCTAGAAGAAATACAAGAACTTAACAAACCAATCACAAGTAAAGAAACTGAAACCGTCTTCAAAATCTTTCCAAAATGAAAAGCTAAGGACCACATGCCTTCACAGGTGAATTCTACCAGTCATTTAAAGAAGATTTTATTCCAATCTTTCCCAAACGCTCCTAAAAAATTGAACAGAAGGGAAAGCTACCAAACTCATTCTATGACGCAAACAACACCCTAATAACAATGCTAAATATAGATATTACAAGAAAAGACAATTACAGACCAGTTTCTCTAATGAATTTAGATATAAAGTCCTCAAAAAAATATTTGCTAACTGAATCCAAAAGCACATTAAATGAATTATACACCATGATCAAGTGGGTTTCATACCAGCTTTGCAAAGGTGGTTGTACACTAGAAAATCAATCGGTGTAATGCAAAACATTAGTAAATTAAAGAAGAGAAAAAATCAAATGATCTTCTCAATTGATGCAGAAAAGGCACTAGACAAAATACAACATCCTTTCTTGATAAAAACAGTCTGAAAACACAGGATTAGAAGGAAACTTTCTCAATACAATAAACTACATATATGAAAGACCCACAGCTAATATTTTACTCAGTGTTGAAAGACTGAAATTTTTTCTGCTAATATTGGGAGCAAGAGAAGTATGTCTACTGTCTCTACTGTTATTCAATAATGTCCTAGAAGTTCTGGCTAGAGAAATTAATGCAATAAAAAGAAATAAAAGGCATCCAGACAAGAAAGGAAGAAGTAAAACTTTTGCTATTCGCTGATATGATACTATACCCAGAAAATCCCAAAATATCTACACCAAAGGTACTAGTACTAACAGACAACTTCAGCAAATGGTGGGATACAACATTAATATGCAAAAAGCAGAAGTGTTTCTATGCATTACTAATGGGCAAACTGAGGAGTAAGTCAGAAAAATTCTATTTATATAGTGACAAAAAGTATCAATTACTTAGGAATAAATTTAACCAAGTACATAAAGGATCTACATTCAGAAAACTACAAAACATTTCTAAAAGAAACCAAAGAAGAACTAAATGCGTGGATATTCTGTGTCCATGGATTGGAAGACTAAATATCATTAAGATGTCAATTCTACCCAAACTGATCTACAGATTAAACACAATCTTGATAAAAATTCTAACAGCCATTTTTGTAGAATTGAAAAGTCAAATATGGTGATACAAGGGAAATATACAATAATGTAAGTATATTGACTATAGTTTACAGAAATTTTGCAATATATTTGTAATATATTTGTAGCAAAGACAAAGAAGGTATAATATCAATGCTAAATATAAAAAAATGAATGTGATTTATTTTTTTATGAGATACAAATCATTTCAAGCACTTTTTCCTCATTTTCTTCATTAACAAGGAGACCTTTGTTCATGTCATTTAACCAATCAGTACTCATTTATTTATCTTTCTGAACACTGGAGAAACAAATGAATTTGTTTTTAGGATTAAATAATATAAATGTACCTGGGCAGAATGTTTTATTCTAATGCTTCCAGAAAAGCTGTCTTTTGTCTGTTATTTTTATTTTTTGAAGCAGAAAAAGAGTTTACTATTTAACAAAAGATAGTGTTCCAAAGCACTGCATATTGTTTGACTCCATTTATATAAATTGTAAATATAAATAAATTTATAAAATTAGAGTTGTGGATATATATGGCTGGGGAATGATAGAGGGGTTAAGAGGTTACTGCTAAGAGGTAGGCAGTTTTCCTTTTTGGAGTAATAAAATGAAAATGCTTTAATATTGATTGCAGTGATTAATACACAGCTCTCTGGTTATACCAAAAGCTACTGAAAGTACAATTTAGATAGATTGTATGGTATGTGAATATATTTCAATAAAAATTTTTAAAAAGAATGGAAACAAATAAAATTTATATATGAAAATTTAGACATTAATGAAATCATTTTACAAATATGGAGAGATTCACATGATCTCTCTATTTTGTATCAGGCTTTGTTTAGACACTGGGATATAGGATGAAACCAATGAAAATCCTTTCTTCTGTTGACCTTAATTTTCAGGGGGAAGAGAGACAAGAAAATAATATTAAAAGTAAAATGTATAATGTCAAGTGTTAATGTCTTATTAAATGAAAATTAAGAAGGAAAGTGGGATAGGATGCAACAAAGCGTGTTGGCCTAAAAACAGTAAAGTTGGAGTTACTCTTTACTGAGTTAGAAGGCAACAGGAGGTGTATGTTTGCATTGGTGACAAGGTTTGAGAAAATGAAGATCAAGAGGCTGGTGTTGGGTATTTTAAATTTAAAAGTCCTATTGTCTCAGCTAAAGGAATAAAAATGTAAAAAGGCAAAGAGCTGTATATATACATGTGTATATATATGACCAAGTGAATATCCAAACTTCAAGCCACAGTTTCTTACCTTATTTCTGTCTTTTAAAAATAGTCTCTTCATTCAAATTCTATTCAATCTTTCTCATAAAATTTGTAAAGTTTTGAGTTCTTAGACTATCAAATTGTTTCCACCAAGATTTTAATCCAGTACAACTCCAAGGATTTTATTTGTATTGGTTTATAGGATGATCTAGTAAAGAATTAGCTATAGATAACTTGATAATTTTGCAATGGATAATTAAACCAAAGTAAATACTAAAGGTATAATTTTAAAACGTTTTCATCGCTTAGGCTATGACTACAACTGCTATGAACTTCTAAACTCTTGACTCTAGGTGACTCATACTAGAAAGGTTATCTTGAAAAGCAAGGAGGTTTATTTTTTACTAATTGTTTTTCTCTTTTTCTTCCCTATCTCATCAAGGTTTGAAGTTATCACTCTTTCTTTTATGAAATGCATTATTATCCAAAATAATCAAAGGTAAATAGATTTGGCAGTGATGGAAACAAATAGAGTTGTCAGATAAATATTGTATTGGGCTTATTTATACTAAAAGAAATTCATATTTTATCTGAAAATGAAATTTAACTGATGTCCAGTTTGCTTTTTTTCCCTAAATCTAGCAATCATAGAAAGAAATGTCATTTCAACCTACATAAAATTAAGTTATGTTTCACATATGACCACTTTATACTTAGGCATACAGATCAAAGTATACAAAAATAAAATAAGATTTAGATTTTTTGTTAAAAATAAAATCCTGTTTTAATAGTTTATGTGTCTGTATCATTCCAACTCTTTGGAAAGTTGTCAAGTACCCAAATGTACTTAGGGGTATATTGTATTTGAATCTATTAAATTTTAAAATGACTGATTTGTCTTTATTATTTTTAACATGGGCAGGATTGCAACATATATACTCAATCATTTTTGGAATTCCATGATTCTCTTTTATGACAACTGGGAACTTAATTTTTAATTCAAAAAATACTCAAAAATCTACCCTGTCTCATTTACTCAACAAATTTAATGCTCCTCTCATTGCCTGCAACTTCAGACTTAATTGTACTACAGACCAGTTCCAGCTACTACAGCTAGAGATCAGGAAGAAAATGAGCCTTCTGTGTGAACACTGACGACCAGCTCCCAAGGACTGAGTATCATTCTTGCTCCCTTAGACTGCTCTAGATGCTCTTAGCACTATATAAAAATTATATTGGAACATAATAAATTATAAGATTGAGAGCTCCTGTGGGATTCTTCTGATCTTTACTTCTACGAAACAGTTTAGAGGTCTGCTCCCCTGCCATAAATAGAAACATTCTGGTCTGTTCAATTAATTAGTTAACCAAAACCTTCATTTCCACCTTATCTTTGACGTAAACCACTATATGTCTTCATTATCTTTCTGCTTAGATTGCTTGTGATGCTTTAGTGACCCCTCACATACACAATGCCCACCTGCCCCTTCTCATGGACACCCTGACCTTTACTGTGAAAAAAATTCTGAATAAAATTCATTCTGAGGATCAGCTAGAGAGGATAGCTGCTTTAACTCTTCTCCCCCTGACCTCTCTCATCCACTGTGTTCAGAGTAATTTCATTGCACTGTCATGGACTCTGCTGGACAGACCCCCACAAGACTTTACAGGACAAATTCCTGCAAGCTCCTTTGGATTTAAACAATTTGACCAGTAGAATGCAAATAGCTGGGAAGTATATCTGTAGTATTTTTTTAAGTTCATTCATTTATGCAAAACATATTTAATGAGGGTTTCCAATGTGCCTGATGTTTAACAGACATCAGTGAAAACAATAATAATAATATAAGTAAAAGAATTAAAAATCCTAGATATTTGGAATCATGGCACTTCCATTCTCCTGCTTATTTCTACCCTGAGTTTCACATAAATCACACCTCCCCAGTAAAATAATTTCCTCTAAATGATTACTAACAGAATAAAAGGAACTTGGAAATAAGAAACACCTACATTGCCCTTCCAATACAGGAACAAAGCACTATTTAGATTTGATAGAATTTATATGTTTTATGAGCATTAGAAAATTTAATTCCTATTTACAAACTATGGTAAGAAAAATTTAAATAGGAATTGTAATGAGGATTTTAAATGTTCTGGTGAAAAACAGCCACTTGGTATCTGTGCTAAGCAATTGAATTAAATATGTCTGAAAGTTAAATAAATAAATACATAATCCTAATTTTTAAAATAATCTGCATTATTTTCAAAATAGGTTTTCAATGTTTGGCAATGAATCAAACAAACAGAAAGTATAACTTGAAGCACAGATTTCCTTGAAACGCATATATACCAAAAATGATCAGTGATTTTAAAGGTAGCAGGGATCTCAAAATAACACTTTTATCATAATCCTTAAAAGATCAGGAGGCCAGAATGGTGTTAGTTCTGTTTCATAAATGAGACAACTAAAATCAGAAATATTATCTGATATATCAAAGTTGTTTCAATAGATTCTGAAAGGCAGAGGTCTGGGAGAATGAGAAGGAAAGATCCTATGGCCGTATTTCTGAACCTCATCTCTAATTTAAAATAGTTCACAGTATATTTTATTGAACTAGTGTTATTTAAAATTAACTTTAAAATTACTCACAAAAGACTTAGCTGAAACTGGCAGGCCCTTCTTTTAGTAGAGTAACAATATCTTCCTGTGAGGTTTGAATTCATATATTCAATAGTATATCAAAATACTTGCTTTATCATATAGCACATAACTGTTAATAACATGGACTATATTTTAGAAGTTATTTCAAATTTTTAAAATATAATTTTTAGATTATGTATTCAAGTCTTGTGGTTTTTATGATTATGGAAACATTAAAAAATATTAGTATAAGAAGTAGCTAAGGAACAAATATGAGCCATCATTTAAAACTTATAGGTTTTAAATTTAAATTCTTCAGGTCTGATATCCTTCATTTCAAAAACTAGTAGTGAATAATGTTAAAAATAAAATTACTACACTTGATCTTTTCATGAAAGAGCCAAGAATCAATTGTCCTGTATGACATTGCAATGACAGATATAGGCCATTGTACACATTTTGTCAAAACCTATAAATATGTGCGGTGAAAATTGTAAACTATAATGTAAACTATAGACCATAGTTAGTAGCAATGTTTCAATAAATGTTAATCAACTGTAACAAATGTACCTCACTATGAAAGATGTCATAAATGGGGGAAAGTGTGGGGCGGGAAAGGAGTGAGGTACATAAAAATCCCCTATATTTTTGATGTAACATTTATGTAATCTAAAGCTTATCTAAAAATATAAAAGATTAAAAAATAATAAAATTACTGCAGACAAGCTTGCAATATGATTCAGATTTAGCACAATTTTTAAGTTTTTTTTCCTAATGTAATCAATTCATTTCATTTCTTTATATTAGTACATTTACATTAAGGCTTTGAATTATTTGATCCAAGATTTTACAATATTAAGATTTGACTCAAGAATTTACAATTCTAAAATGACCAGGTTCACAACATACTACCTACTCTATCTCACTGAGACTCAGAATAGAATTAAAGCTTAATACCTCCAACTTCAAGTGAGAGAGGGCTTATATCCCATGGATATGGTGGGTGGGATGATCCTGCCTGCAGATGCAGGCCCTCTCCATTCCCTGGGATGGCCATTGCCCATCGTTGTCTCCTCACCAGGTGACTTGGATGAGTCCATTGAGCTGTAGGGTAGGAGTTGCAGCTCCACCTAGATTTCATGCACACCTGGCACATAGGTAGGCGGGAGGCTCCAGTCTCTGGAAGTATACCTAAAAACTCCAGCATCACATATAGGCTTGAATAGAAGGGACTGGTGAACCATGTGCAGGGAGGACTTATTTGAGTCTAATTCTGTCACTCTCAGGAGCACAGATTCCAAAATAGAACCCACTGATAAGGCATCAGTCTCTGGGGCTATCCCCCCTTATATAGGACCAGGGTTTCTCCGGAGCTCTCAGGAAACCCAATGAGTGGGGTGATAGGCACTTAGATGTTCTATGAGCTCCTACTGAGGTGTGCGTAAGAGTTACCTCTGGGATGACCTCCCGACTCTCTTTGAAGTCTCTTAGCCACTTGAACTCATTTGTCTTTACCATTTCCCCCTTTTATTCAAGGTCTTTTTCCAGTTGTGTTGTCAGTTGGCACTTGGTATTAATCCCTCGTTGCCAGGGAGGCTCATCCCCGGGAGTCATGTCCCATGTTGGAGGAAGGTAATGCAATCATATACTGAGTTTGGCTTAGAGAGAGGCCACATTTGAGCAACAAGGAGGCTCTCAGGTGGCAACCCTTAGGCACCCCACAACTGCATGCTAAGTCTCATTTACAAGAGCAAAGACTCACAAGGGTAGTCATCAATAAAAAAAAACACATCAGTGGGTCATCCTATTTTGACAGGCACTGTCTCTACACTCAGAGGACTATTGCTGCTCCCTTGGAGACTGTGGCAGAGCTCTCCAGGCTGGGAATTCAGATTCCCTCATTTATTGTGTGATTATCCACCCATCGTGACCCTGCCCCATCCCCCGATCCTTTGAATGATTTTGTATATCTTTCATGTATATTGGGGTGAACAAATCCCCACGAAACCCCCCCCAGACACCACCCCCAATAATCCGCCGCAGTACCCATTGTAACCCTTCTGTGATCCAAATCCTCCATGAACATTTAGTCCATAAAATAACCAAATACACTTACTAGGAAAAAGAAACAAGTGTGATAAGCTTACATGCAAGAGACAAACATAAGGTAACTCGGGGGAAAAAAAAAAAAAAAGAGAGAGAAGGAAAAAAAAACAAATCCCAGTCCCCTCTGGATTGGGGGAAGAACTATAGACTAGAGTGGACTTGATGGTATTCTCTTGTTCACATATAGTGATTCTAGAAATGCAAGAAATTATAACAATGAGGTGGAGCCAGTGGCCACTTGACACTTTTGGGGTAGGGAGGGGATGAGCAGTTGAAATACAGGGGCTTCTTTGGGAGTTGGAGGTTATCCTGAGTACTGTTGTGGCAACGGATGTAGGCCATTTTAAATCAGCACACACCACTCAGAACTGAGTGGGAGAGAGTGTGGTCTACAGTGTAAACTGTGGTCTATGGTTGGTGGCAAGGCTCCAGGATGTGTAAGGTCATTGAGGGTGGTGGACCACACTGTGGGAGATGTTTGTGTGGGATGTGGTGGGAGGTGTGGGAGGTGGGCAACATGGGAATCCCAGTGGGTTCTGTGTAATATTTTGGGTAATCTAAGCACCTCTTAAAATATATGTATATATATATATAAATAACATTTTTGTAAGCAAATACACTTATATGCATATATATTTATATATCATTTTGCAAATGTTTGTATGTATTGTGAGAAATTTGATTTTTACCCATAATAATAAAAAAAAAAAGCTTAATACCTTAAAGAAATGGTAGCACAGACATATGCTAAGAGCTAAGTAGTTGCATATATAGTTTTTAATTAAATGTATAATAAAACAAATAACTTAGTGACAATAAATCTGTGCTAATAAAGAAAAGATTTTTTTTCAAAAGAAATTATAACATTTTTAGGAAACCGTATTTTTTCTTTAGTTCCTACTAAGTTCATGCAGATATATTTCTTAAGGTAATCTTAAAGTATATCATAGATGGAAATGGAATGTACATCTAGAACTACAGCTGAAAACTAAGACCTGGGTCCAGGTAGAAAAATTTTCCTGATTTTGGTCATCACACATTTGTATCCTGGAGTAAATGTTCTTTGGCTTCTCCTAGGGCTTGTATAGTATGAGAATGGCTGTGACTGCCATTCAAGTTTGCATTTCAATGAAATAATTTAAGGTTTATTGTAGAAAGCTACTTCTTGCATTCTAGACATAACATGTACATTTTGGTACAGTATTGATACTTGATATTTCTCACTTCTTAGGCCAATTATACACATCAAAATTGTTTTTTAACATTTTCCCTCACAGAAATTTAATTCTTGTCAGTAAAAAGCAAGTCACTTCTAGAGGATAAATGAAACTGCTTCTAATTTGATGAAATTTGATCACTGAAAATACTTTGGTTCACCGCAATCTATCCTCTTCCTTCTAATTTTCCCACAAAGTTAGCTTCATTCTTGAGAGACCAGAAAATTGTTGGAAATGTATAATTCATAGCTATATCTCCTAGGCTCACCCATTTAACCCTTGCACTCAAACTTGATCAGGTATGGAAATTAATCCATTCATCTCATAAAAACTCTCTTCACAGTGCAAGAAAAATATTATGCTTTCAGTCAACACCAGAATAGTGTCAAAACATATGACTACCATATTTCTAAACTCATATGTCTGCTGGAGTTAGGATGTTTTTCTCAAAAAGGGAATATTAAAAAGTATTTTCTTATGAGACAACCAGCAAGATGGTGGCAGGGTAAGGAGTTCCTAGAGTCAACTCGTGCTACAGGGCAGTTAGTAATCATCCAGAGCTATCTAAAGTACATTTTTGGGGGCTCCAGGAGACCAAAACACCATCCTGCAACATCCTTGAAAGAGTGGAAAGAGGAGGCTGCCCATATGAAGAGAAGATTCATAAGTAGAGCACTTCATGCCCCAGAGGCTGGTGCCCATCCTCCATTGGCTGCACAAGCCACTTGGGAGCTATTCCATGGCTGAAATTGGAAGCTCCACTTCCCAAAAATGGGGGAGGAAAAGTTGGATGGGCACCAACTTTAGCTACTGATTAGTAAGTTTTGCTGGCTAAAGTATAATCCTAAGAACATCTAAAGTTTGAACGTGTCCAAGTCAAAAAGAGGCTGGTAGTTGCCATTTTAACTCTGCACGACACGAGGGAAAGCGGGATGGACTGAAAATCACAGTGCTGGTAGGGACAGGCTTCTTTCCAACCGAATCAGATTGCAGCTCTAGCCTAAGCCCCAGCCCCACCTCTGCACCTGCGTCTCCGGGAAAACACAGGCCAAGCCATGGAGGTTGTTGATCATCCTATTCTGACAGCACAAGCCGCTTCAGGAGCTACTTTGTGGCTGGAGTTGGAAGTTCCATTTTCCAAAAACAGGGAGGAGGAGACTGTTGGCCACCAATTCCAGCTACTGATTAGTAAATTCAACTGGCTAAAGTATACCCCTAAGAACAGCTAAAGTTTGAACCTGTCCTAGTCGGGAAGAGACCAGTAGCCTCCATTTTGACTCCACCTCCAGCATGAAGGGACACTGGGCTGTCTGAAAATCACAGTGACAGTAGAGACTGGTTTCTTTCACCCAGATCTGCCTGCTACCCTAGCCTAGGCTTCAGCTCCACCTCTAGCAGGGAGGGAGCTGGCAGGCCCTGCACCAGCCTCTTCCAGAAACTGCAGGCACATTTGGCTGGCACAGACTGACTAGTCAGAAGTCTACCAGGGCAACTGTGGTCATTTTGGACCCACACAGCATAGATTGCTGTACACACCTGCAGCTCCATCCCTGCCCCAGGCACGGGAGAAAGGGGCTTGAAGCTTCATCAGTCTCTCTGGGCAACTATAGTCTAGGCCTGCATGACTTGGATTATTAAACACGGCTGTGGCTCTCCCCTGACCCCTGGCAAAGGAGAAACTTGGGAGAAGCTTCATTGCTCCCTGGGGCAATGAGGGCAGCTTGAGTCTCCACAGATTACAGCACAAACTACATCCTTGACTCCTACTACACAACAAGCAAATGAGAAAGAGCAAGAAAGCCCTAAACTAAAGAGAGAAACTGCATCCAGAATAAATACTCTACTAAGGCAGATGCCAAGATGCCAACAAAAATTTACAATCCACTCCAAGAAACAGGAAGATATAGCCCAGTTAAAGGAACAAGATAAGCCTCCAGATGACATAAAGGAGATGAAACAACTAATCATAGATGTTCAAACAAATATCCTTAGTAAATTAAATGAAATAGCTAAAGAAATTAAGGATATTAAGAAGATACTGGAAGAGCACAAAGAAGAATTTGAAAGCATGCATAGAAAAATAACAGATCTTATGGGAATGAAAGACACAATAAATGAAATTAAAAATACACTGGAATCATATAACAGCAGATTTGAGGAGTCAGAAGAAAGGATTGGTGAACTTGAAGAAATGGCCTCTGAAAGTGAACATACAAAAGAACATATGAAGAAAAAAATGGAAAAAATTGAACAAGTTCTCAGGGAACTAAACAACAGTAAGAGACATACAAACATACCTGTAATGGCTGTCTCAGAAGAAGAAGAGAAGGGGAGGGGCAGAAGGAATATTTGAGGAAATAATGGTATAAAATTTCCCAACCCTATTGAAGGACATAGATATCCATGTCCAAGGAGCACAACATACTCCCATCTGAATAAATCCAACTCTGAGACACATGCTAATCAGAATGCTAAATTCCAAATACAAAGAGAGAATTTGAGAGCAGCAAGAGAAAAGCAATGCATAACATATAAGGGATATCCAATAAGATTGTGTCGATTTCTCATCAGAAATCATGGAGACAAGAAGACAGTGATATGATATATTTAAAATACTGCAAGAGAAAAACTTCTAGCCAAGAATCTTATATCCAGCAATATTGTCTTTCAAAAGTGAGGATGAGTTTAGAATAATCACAGATAACCAGAAACAGTTTGTAACCAAGAGACTGGTTTTGCAGGAAATACTAAAGGCTGTGCTACATCCTGAAAAGAAAAGACAAGAGACAGAGGCCTGGAATAGAGTCTAGAAATGAAGATTATATAAATAAAAGTAACTAAAATTTTCAAAAGAGTGCTGAAAATAAAATATGACAGATAAAACCAAAATATTCAGGAATAAAATTAACCAATGATGTAAAGCACTTGTATTCAGAAAACTACAACTCATTGTTAAAAGAAATTTAAAAAGACCTAAATAATTGGAAGAACATTCCATACTCATGGATTGGAAGACTAAATATCATTAAGATGTCAATTCTACTCATATATATATATATATATAAATTCAATTCCATCCTGATAATTTCTCCAGCGATTTTAAAATAAACAGAAAACATGATTATCAAACTTACTTGGAAGGGTAAGGGGTCTTGAATAGCCAGAAACATCTTTAAAAGGAAAGCAAAGTTGAAGGACTCTCATTTACGGATTTTAAATCATATTACCTAGCTAAAATGGTAAAAATAGCACGTACTGGCATAAAGACTGACACATAAACCAATGGAACCAAATTGATGGTTCAGAAAAGACCCTCACATCTATGATCAAGTGACTTTTGACTAGCCTGTCAAACCCACCCATCTCGGGCAGAGCACTCTGTTCAACAAATGGTGCTGAGCAAGTGGATATCCATAGCCAAAAGAAGGAAAGAGGACCCCTATCTAAAAATTAACTCAAAAAGGATCAAAAACCTAAAAATAAAAGCAAGATCCATAAAGCTTCTAGAAGAAAATGTAAGAAAATATTTTCAAGACCTGGTGGTTGGTGGTGGATTCTTAAAGAGATAAGGGGAGGACTGAGATGGACTACTGATATTTAATGTAGGTAGAAGTTTTAATTAACTTTAAATGTGTGGAAATGTACAGAGTTGATAGTAACACATTATAGTGAGTAACAGCTGGTTTACAAATGGGAAGGTGGCAGAAAATGGTAGTCTAGGGATGTAAATACCAATTGACAAAAGCTAGAGAATAATCTAGGGACGAATAGCATAGTAAACCAGAGGTAGATGAGAATTGTGGTTTATGGTACGGACATAAGAGTGTGCTTTGTGAACTGGAGCAGATGTACATCAATATTGCATGGTGGTGGGACTGTGGAGAAGTATGGGAAAAATACAATGGAGTGACCTATGGACTGGTGGTTAACAGTAATTATGTAATATTCTTACATCTATGCCAAAGATGTACTGTGTTGATAATGGGGGAGTATGGAAAAAGTGTGCCAAATGTATCCTGTGGACCTAGTAATAATCTGAGGATATTATCTCATACTCTGTAACAAATGTTCCACCACAGGGTGTTGGGTTGGTAGAGGGATGTTGTTTGGGAATTCTGTATATGTACATGATTGTTTTGTAAGTTTACAACTTTTGTCACAAAAATATATTTTAAAAATAATAAAAGGGTGGCTTGGGGGAAAAATACACCAAATGTAAAATAAGGACTATAGTTATTAGTAAGATTTTGACAATATTATTTCACAATTTTTAACAAATGTCTCACAGCAATGCAAGGTATTGGTAGATGGTTGATATATGGGACCCTGTATGATGTTATGCATGTTTGCTTTGTAAGTTCACAACTTTTACTGTACAATTATTGTTTATGTAGGTTCATGTAAAACTGATATAAAAATAGTAATAATTGGGTAGGTTGGGGGAAGAACACTTTGCTTAGTAGTAAGATTTTGAGGATGCTCTTTAATCATAAGTTAAAAATGTTTCAAAACAATGCAAGGTATTGATGGCAAGGTGAGTTATGAGAGTCCTGTACGGTGTTATGTATGTTTGTTTTGTAAGTTCACAACTATTACTATATACTTATTGTTTATGTATGTTTATGTATGAGTGTTATATTTCAATACATTAAATTTTTTTAAAAGTATTTACTTACGTATCAACTCAATCTTTAAGTAGTCATTGAAGAAATATAATTGCTTATGCCCTGAGGTTGGTATTTTATGGTAAGCGTAAGCATTAGGGAGATCATGTCATAGATGACAATGGACAATGTGATAAAATGAAGAAAGGAAGTTTCAAATAGGGCAAAAGTAGACTAAACTAAGTAAGGACAAGTTCATCAGATGGACTTGAAAAAGTAAAAATTGCCATTCGGACAGTAGTTTAAGGTTGAATGGTAACTTATCATAGGGCTTTTATAAATGGAACAACCAGGATTTGGGTCTGGTATTTTGGGCTTTGCAACTTCAGATAAGTCATTTCATATTCTGGTGCTTCCAAATCATGATCTACTCTGGTTTCTCTCTATGATGATTTTTATCTGAGATTCCACAATTCCAGAAACCCAGAAAAGGAGGGAATCATTTTCAATGTTAATATTAATTAATTAAAACAATTAAACTGCTAATTTAGACAGTATAACCTGGAAGCCACGTATAAACTCTATTAGAATGGAGTGAGAACATAAGCATGGAAAGAGCATAAGAGGGCTTTTCAGTTGTCTATACAAGATACTAGACATATTAAATTCTATTTTTGATACTTAGAATGACAATCCAAAGATATTGAAAAGGCAGAGACCCTATCTGATGCTGTGCTACTTTTGCAACTTCCATATCATTTTCCTGAAATTGGAAGTGTTTTTTTTTTTTTTAATGTTCAGTAATTCTCCACAAATCTAGACTCAAGCATAGCAACAGGACAAGATAGTCAATATAATCATATAAAGGATGTAAAGGAGAATCACAGGGGTTGATCATTGAAATAAAAACCTGTCATTAGGAAATATGACATAATAGAAGGCTACAGTTTTCCATAATGTCCATGAATACCATTCCCTACTGCCAGTAACAGCTTTCCAGCCACTTTGATTCAGAACTGAATGAAAATGTTTGAGAGGTGTATATATCAAAGTGAAAAAAATTAATTATGGCTTGTGTTTTCTTCATTTGCATAGAGGTTTCATATTCATTCCTGCTTCAAATTACTGCTATGATTGAAAGTCAAATGGTTTTATATTGTTCATGACATAAATATTTTACAGGTCAATATTTGTATGTATGATTTGTCATACTTTCCTACTTTGCTTCATAAGATATAGTTAAAATAGATACATATTAAAATACAGTTTATATGTTTTAGAATTGACAACTTGATTAATGTACATCCATCACTGTGAATGGCAACATAAATGCCATGCCAGGAGTTTTGTAATTACCATGCTTTTTCATAGAAGAATTAGAATTAAAGAGAAGGCTGACAGCTTTCCTTTGGAGAAACTCTGATGTATAAGATGCATCTTGCCAGACCCTAATTTTGATCGGATGCCTGCTTCTACTTGGTTAATGATGGATTCATCCCATGGGCATCAGAATACAATGCTTGAAGAAACGAAACAAATTAATATGTAGAGGAAATATGCCTGCACTTCTTTGACCTACCAAGAATATCTTTAAAATCTCATGGTCAAAACAAAAGTTTGCAAAAATAAATTTTATTTTTATCTGTTATTAATATCAAATATAATAAATATCATTTTTGTTCTAAACTCAATTCAAAGTTGAGAAGAGATACTGAATTCAGAGGTGTTGATAGTACAGGCATGCAGTAAAAAGCCAAGATTTGTAGAGCTAAAATGATAATACTACCAGAAGTAGAAGTAGAAGTAGTATTAGTAGTTGTGATAATAATAATGGAAAAATAATAATAAATCATTGAAGAAGTAATAACTAGTATTTATTGTTTTATCAAATGCTAAAATCAATTTACATTTAATAAGTCTAATATTCAAGATAGATACCATTTATATTATTTCCTTATGGAAACTGGGATTCCTAAATAGTAATTTATTTATAGACCAACCCACAGCTATATAATGATAGTTACTATTTAAGCCCATAACTTTCTAACTTTATATCCATATTCTTTCCAAATAAATAAAGAGGACTTAGTGAAAATGGGACTTAGTGTAGGGTCTGAGTATTAATAATCTAAAATATTTTGACTCTAATTTCTCTATGTAAAGACAATCTGAGGAACATAAAACAAGATTATCTTAAAAAGAAAATAATAGATTTCTTTTCTTTTTCTACTTTCCATATGAAATAAGGGTTTTGCCCAAATCCATCCCCCTCAAAAGAATAGATATTCAGAAAAATTTATGTTCAATATCCAAATCATTCACCCATGTTTATCGATAAAACTATAAAAACAGCTTAAATTATTTAAAGAATTTTTTTGTTCTGTTTTTGTTTGCTTTTTGTCTATCTTAAATTCCAAAAAAGAATGGAGTATCTACCATTAAAAATAAAACTACATATTAATTGGAGGTAACAAAACTCTCTTAACATTTCTAGATTATATACCATGCAGAGAGGAAGCGTTAATTTGACTTAAAACTTTTAATGGAACAGAAAAACTAACAACCTCTTTCCAAGAAAATAAATTAGTCACACTAAGACAGCGGATATTTTATCATAACTCAATCAGATTTGTAGTGTGGGTATAATGAAATACTTGTGCCCATGATTAATTTTATGGTTTTTGAACAATAAAAATGATAGTAAGCATTTCAGTGTCAAATTTGGGGTCACAAATATGTCATGGAGCTATAAACGTTTAGTCTTCTGTCAAAGAGTAGTATTTGAAGCTCTGTGTGGGTAAGAATGCTTTAGGAATGAAAGAGAAAGGATGCAGGACTGAGCCTTGATTATAATCAACATTAAATAGCTAGTAGAGGTGGTTGATACTGTAAAGAAGAAGAAGATGATGATGAATAATGCAAAGAATTTGGTAAGTAGAAGCAAGGACAGAAAATGTTTTAATAATAGACAATGACCAAAAATATCAAATGCGAAGAGAATTACCTAAGATGAGGAAAGAAAAGTAAGAGCTTGACAAGGTGGGTTACATTGATATGATTATGTTAAGAGAATTTTCAGTGGAAAAATGGGTGTAGAAGAAGGATACTGAGTGAATTTAATTCAGGGAATTGATGACCCAAGAAATAGAAAATCATAGAGGAGAAATTGGGGATGACGTGGCAACCAATTTATTGGCAATTACAGAAGTTGCTACCATTCCTAGGTAGAAGAGATAAAGGAGGAGGGAATGTCTCTAGAAAGATATTGAAGTATATCATTCATGCATAAACATACATAAACAATAAGTGTATAGTAAAAGTTGTGAACTTACAAAATAAACATGCATAACATCATTTAGGGGTCCCATACATCATCCCACCACCAACACCTTGCCTTGTGAAACATTACAAACTATGCAAGAGCATGGTCAAAATATTATTCAGTTACCTCAATAATGCTCACTTCTCAACTTTTCCTCCTTTTCTGCCTAGTTGTCCCTCTCCCTCTCTCTGCTTCCTAAAATGAGCTCCCAAATATACTATTTATTTCCTCTTAAATAAATTCCCTACATCAAAGTCCATAATCCAGGCTCAACTTCTACAGAAATGCAAATTAACAAAGTGTTTCCTGAAAGTGGCCCAAGAGAGTAGACACTCTAAATCTGAGTCAATGGCAAGAACAAGCTCAGTGCTGAAGTAGAGTGTTAATAATCACTGCCATACTGTAGCACCTCCATAATTATGACCTCTCCTGTGGATGGGAAACATTTTCTCATGCAGTGCCTCTAGCACTTGAATGGTATGCAGGCCAAAGTGATTATAACTTGGATAATTTTCCACCTATGTTTTAATAAAACAAGATTATTAGGGTTCCTTTACAAAAGAGTCAGTTGAATACCAGTTTTATGGCATTGTATAACTCTTAGACTGTTATACAAGTAAATTTTTTTTCAAATTGAATATAGGCTGCAAAAAGAGAAAACTTTGCTCCCAAGCTGATTTCTCTTCTACACTGACTCATCACAAAGTTTTAATGTTGAATTTCTCTGTGTTCATAAGAACATGTGTTTGGTTCTACAACTTCACTCTTTTGGCAACGGGTAAAAAAATAACTGGATCTTTTTTTTGAGGCAACTTTGAATTACGTATTTACATCCCTTTCAATTTAAAGAGCATTATTGCTCCGAAATTACTTAATTTAATAAAAATATACTTTAATATAATTTTGTTTTCCATCAAAATTTGCATTCATGTTTTTAGCACAAAACAATGTTTTTTTCTTTAATATTGGATTTTTAACTGATATTACAATAATCTGATCATTTTCATTATTTCCAGTTCTGAAAAACTTAATACAAACCAGATCATTAAATATTTCTTCTTTTTTTCTTTTTAGTCTTTATATTTATCATGATTTGAAATTCCACTGATTCTTAATGGCCTAAAAGTCTTGAAAACAAAATGTCATTGAATTTATATGTAGAAGTGTAAGTGTAATATACTCTCTTAAATGTAAAGGGCCACGTACCTGCTTTCAAACAGTCTTCAAATGTGAACAGATATTTGCACACCAATGTTCATAGTGGCATTATTCACAATTGCCAAAGGAGGGAGACAACCCAGGTGTCCATCAACCAATGAATGGATAAAAAATATGGTATATGCATACAATGGTATATATTCTTCTGTAAGAAGAAATGAAGTCATGATAACAACATGGATGAAACTTCAGCTTATTATGTTGAGTGAAACAAGGAAGACACAAAAGGACAAATATTTTATAATCTCACAAATATGAACTAAATATAATGAGAAAAGTTATGTAGTTAATAGCAAGGAGACTGGTCACCAGAACATAGAATGAGAGTAGAAAATGGGGAGCAGTGCCTTAATTTGTGCAGAGTTGGTAATAAAGTTGATTGTAAATGCTTGGAATGGGATAGAGGTGATGATAGTCATTAAAGTGAATGTAATTAGCAGCACCAATATAGAGGTATGATTGTGGTAGGGTTGTGTATGTCACTAGAAGAAAAACTAAGGATGAAACATGGGACTGTATAGCATAGTTAATCTTGATACTGACCATGAGTGTGTTTAATATTACAAATATAAGAATGTTTCTTCAATGAATCAGAACAACTGTACATTCATATTATAAGATGTCAATAATAGAGTGGTATCTCTCTATTAGGTGAAAATGCACCTAAAGCAAAAATGGGCTGTAGTGAATAGTAATATATTAATATTTTTCATTAACTCTAAAAAAAAAAAAAAAAAAGAAAGGAAAAGGGCTAGTTTAATGCTTCATGGTGCCATGGATCCAGGGTCCTTATATTCTGATACTGAACTAACATGCCCTTCATGCTGTGATCCAAATTGGAATCTTCTTTGCTACAGGCAGCACAATGTAGGAAGTACCTGGATACATGGATGAAACATAAACTCCCAAGGAAAGTTCACACTCAGCACTCCCACACTACCACTTGCATCTAGAATTTAATCACATCTCTCCTCATATCTACAAGTAAGCCTAGGAAAACAAGTTTTTCCTCTGGTTAGACCTGTCTCTGGCAAAAAGCTTTATTCATAAGGCAGAGAGAAAGAGAGAGAGAGAGAGAGAGAGAGAGAGAATCTATGCCAGCTTGGAGTCCTGATTACTTACACATTTTTCTCTTTCTTTTACTCAAAACCATGCATTGATATATAACTCATGACTTTTCATACACATTCAGATTGTTTTTCATTTTTCCACTTGGCTCTACCGTTTTAAACTGTTCTATTTAAAGTTATCTTGATATTAAAATATCTATCATCTCATAGCCTATGAATTTGGGGTGTAATATTCCTTTAACATGTGTTAAACTAATATAAGATTTTCGTTAGAATTTTACACATATTTATAAAGATAAATTTAAATTTTGTTTTGTAAGTCATACTTTCCAAGTTTTCTAATTGTTTTGTTGTGAAAACTTAGCAACAATTTTGAAATGAAGGTGAAATAGTATTTATTTACTTGAATTACTTATCATCAGTATGTATATATAAGTAATATATACATATATAAACTTAATATATGAATATAAATACAAATATATAAATATTTTTGCCCTCATAGATTTTTTGAAGATAATGTTTTTACCAGGGAATTTTGAAATATATTTATAAATTTCATTGCTTATTTGGAATCCTTGCTGCTTTTAGTGGCAATTTAAAATATATTAAAATTTCTAACTCTATTTTCAGATTTAATGGCATTGATTGCACTTTGTATTATTTCATACATTTTCAATCTTCCCATACAGGTTTGTATGCAGCATTTCTCTTTCTAATTCTGTTTTCATTTGTAGTCTTGCATTTTTTTGTTAATTAGATTGTCAAAATCTTATCTATTTTATTTTAAAAAATGAGCAAGCTATTCAAGCCATTGTATTTTTTTATCAAGTATATTTTGTTGAGACTCATGTTTATCACTTCTAAATTGTCAGGGAAAGGAAAATGAATCACACACATATGGCTTTGTGTTGTTTCATTTGTGAAATTATATAACCCTGGCATATAAGTCTGTGAAGTATATTGAAGTGTGTCTCTTTTGAATTCCTGAATAAAGAAATCTTAAGTATATTATTCTTAAGAGGAGTTCCTTTAACAGGGACAGAATAAAATGAGTAGATATGGGAGCAGAAAGGTTGTTTTGAGTGTGTGGATAGATTTGCATAGTGTTTACTTATTCTGAAGGGTGATGAGGAGGAAGGGGATGGATTAAATTTGACAGGTGTTTTATCCTATAAACCACATTTTTTGAGATTCTTTGGACAAAGTGTTTATAGAGAATCTAAAGATATTTCTATGAAGGACTCTTTAACATATAGTGGGAGGGGCACAGGATCAGGAAAGCAGAAGACCTGCATGGAGCATTCAGATAAAAAAATGGGTTCTGAAGAAGGGAGTTATGTTTTCGTGTGTATGTGTGTGTGTACATACAGCATTGTTCTGGCAATCCTAGGAATGGCATAATTAGAATTAGAAGCATAGGGGTCTAATAGAGAACTTCATCAGCACAGAAGCAAGTAAAAGATCTTGAGCTGATGTAAGAACAGAGGGTACCTAAAAGTAGCACATAGATGTGGGACAGAATGAAAATGAATGATCAGCACAGGGTGACTCCGTGTGAGTGTGATGTTACCACAGTAGCTAATGGCAGCTAAAAAAAGTTCACAAATTATTTGTAGCTCCTCCTGTAGAGAGATTGATCTTTGTCAAATCCTCTTGATCTAGAGAAGCTCGCTCCTTCTCTGATTAAAAAAGTATGGCAAATGTAATGCTAACTGACATCCAAGGCAATATCCTAAAAGGACTTTGATATTCTACCTGGTCTCTTAACAAGTTTGCAGTATTGGAACATTCATTCTCTGGATAGATCCTTTCTTTAGGACACAGTTACCAGGCTGTAAGAAGTCCAAGCTACATGGAAAAGCCATATGTAGGTGCTCTGAAAAACAATCCCAGCTAAGTCCACCTCAGGCATCAGACTTGAAAGCTGGAAAGCTTCCGCTTCATTCCCCGCCATTTGTGTCACTCTCAACTATGTGAGTCTTCCAGATCTCATGGAACAGACAAACTATACCTGCTATGCCCTCTCTGACTTTTTAACTCATTGACACCATGGCGATGATCAAATGGTTGTTTTATTCTTCTAAATTTGGGGTGATTTGGTATGCAACAGCAAGTGACCAGAACAAAAACTCAAAAACATATATGTGATCGATATGAAGGGAAATTTTGCAATAGGTTGAGGACAGAAATTTTATATAGGGCAAAAACAGGAAAACTGCATTGTGAATGTGCATATTTACTCTTTTATATTTATTTTGCAATTTTACGATAGGGATAGGTAGGTAGGTAGATAGATAGATAGATAGATAGATAGATAGATAGATAGATAGATAGATAACCAATGAGTACCACCTCTATACACATTTAGCTTTAAATATCTCCATGAAATACTAATATATCCAAATGTTGATTCAGGTTCTCATTTTAATTTCTGTGCCAAAACTAAAAAAAAAAAACTGAAGATTTCTCTTCACAAAATCATTAGGTCTTTTAAGAGAACTTTATGAACAGCTAATGTATTAATTTTTAATATATTATGTCCACATATTGGAAATAGTTCATTACTATTTAAACATTATTAATAACATAGTATTAATATGTTAATAAGCATGCTTCATTAAACAGTTATGTCAGATAATTTTGCAGATTAGATATATTGACATTTTTATCATGTAAATAATTTTAGACATTATTAGTTCTACATCATCAAATAATTCAAATATTTATTCAGTTTATTGATTTATTTTTTTACTTTCATTAAGGTAAAATTAAATTTCTATATATTCACTAAGTTTCAGTTTTATTAATTCTCACAATTTAAATACTTCTGTTGCCACTACCAAAATCAAGATATAGAATATTTCCATCATTCCAGGAAGTTCCTCATTCCCCTTTCCAGTTAATCTCTCCCAACCATCTTACATTACTACTTGCTGATTTCAATCACTATAACATAATTTGCCTGTTCTTGAATTTTACATAAATGGAATTATAAATGCGGTAGACAGCTTCTAAAGTGGACACAAATGATCCCTGTTTCCTGGTATTTGTGCCCTTGTGTAATTCCCTCCCACTTAGTGAGTACTGGATCTAGTAATTTGCCTTTAATAACTAGAATATGGCAAATAGAGGTCATTTTTGAAATTAGGTTACAAAGAGACTGTTGTTTCCATCTTGTTAGTACTCTTGCTCCTTCTCTAGAAAGTCAACTGTGATGGTCTAAGAGGCACAGGTGGCAACAAATTGTGGGAAGTCATTGTCCAACAGCCAGTGAGGAACTGAGACATACGTAATACTATACCAGGAAAGGAATCTTGCTAGTATCTATGTGAATGAGCTTGGAAGCAGATCTTCCACCTGTCAAGCCTTCATTTGAGACCAAAGCCACAGCTCACATACTGTCTGCAAACTCATGAGACTTTGAGCCAAAGGTATACAGCTAAGCCAAACTCAGATGTGGCCCACAGAAACTGCGAGATTATGTTTTAAGCCACTAAGTTTTGGGGCAATTGATAAGCAACAAGAGATGACTAATAGTTACAATTGGCAATTTTTTTGTCTACTTCTTTTGTTCAAGAAAATGTTTCTGAGATTTTTTTTTTGAGATTCATCACATTATAGGGTGTATCAGTAGTTAATATTTTTAAAGATTTATTTTATTGATTTACTCCCCTCCCCTTGTTGTTTTTGCTCTCGCTGTCTTGCTCTCTGTGTCCATTCGCTGTGTGCTCTCTGTGTCTGCTTCTCTTCTTGACTTCTCTTTAGGAGGTACCAGGAACTGATCCTGGGACCTCCAAAGTGGGAGAGAGGCACTCAATCACTTGAGCTACCTCAGCTCCCTGATTGGTTGTGTCTCTCAATGTCTCTCCTCTTTGTATCTTTTTGTTGTGCCAGCTTTCCATGCGGGCCAGCTCGCTTTTAGGAGGGCCCAGGATATGAATCTGGGACCTCCCATTTGATAAACAGGAGCCCAATAGCTTGAGCCACATATGCTTCCCAGTAGTTAATTTCTTGATACCACTGAATAGCATTCTATTGCATGAAAATATCAAACTTTGTTAAAGTATAGTCTAGTTGCTGAAAACTTTGTTGCTTCATGTTTTAGACTACTTTGAATAAGGCTAAATATGTGTTTTTATATTTTATAGGATAAGTTGTTGTTTTGTCATTGCATAGATGTAGACTGAACTTTTAAGATAAAATTAAACAGTTTCCAAAATTCTTAGCATTTTACCCATATATGAGAGTTCTACAAGAACTCTCAAGAGTTTTACAATATATGAGAGTTCTACTTTCTCCACATCATCTTCAACATTGGATATTGTCAATCAATTTAATAGTATCCATTTTAGTGGTATGGAATCATCTCTTACTGTGGTTTCATTTGCACATCCCTGATATGTCAGAATGTCCAGCAACTTTTCATATGCATATTAACCATTTCTAGTTTTTTTTTTGTGGGAGGTGAATTTCTGCTCAATATTTGCCTATTTTTTAAGTGAATTTTTGTCTTTTACATATAAATTTATAGGGGTTCTTATGTATTTTGGAATTGAATTCCTTTTCCAATATATTTATAGGGAATATTTCTTCCCAATGTGTGGTTTGTCAATTCATCTTCCTTATGGTTTCCTCTGATAAGAAAATATTTTATTCTTATTTGTATATTTACTCTGTGTTATACATTTTATTCCTTCCTGAAGACCTGACCAAATATCTATTATAGAACTTCAGAATGAAAAAAATCTTTTATATCATTTATTGAAGTGAAGTAATCCTGGAGACAAGTTAATTTAGATTTTTTAATATTTATTTTCCTCTCATATTTGCAATATAATTTTGCCAGATATAGGATTCTAGATTTGCCATTTATTTTGCCCTCACCACTTTACAAATGTAATTCAGTTGTTGTATGTCTCTATATTTTTCTGATAAGACGTTTGACATTATTTTTTGTATTTTTCACCCTTTGTATTGTGCTCTTCCCCACTGACCCCAGCAGTCCCTACGATTTCCTCTTCATATTTAATTTTCAACTCTTTTACTCCAATGTGCCTAGTTCTGTATTCTGCTGTATTTATATCCTATTATGGATACACTGAGTTTCTCAGACTTCTCAGTTGAGGGGCTACACTAATTTGGGGAAATTCTTGGACATTGTTTTCTAAAATTATTTTTCTGCTGAATTTTCTCTCTCCTCTGCTACTCGAACTCCATTTACATCTATTCTAACTGCTAGATCATTGGCATTTGTCACAGGTCTTGTAGATTCTGTACATATTTTTATTGTTTTGTTACATTGTGTTTTAGATAATATATAGACTTTATATAGACACTTTTGCTTATCCCTTTTCTATTGTGTCTAATACCTTATAAATCTCAATGATGAATTTTTACATTAGGATCATTGTGTTTTTAAATTATAGCATTTCCATTTGCTTCTTATCATTGTTTCCACTTCTCTGATGAAAATAACCATATCTTTATGCATGTGTTAATATTTTCTAATAAGTTCTGTCACATAATTCTCATTTTTATTTTAAAGTTTTTGTCTGAGAATTCCAGCATCTTTTTCTACAGTTTTTTTTTTTTCTCTCTTGATTGAGTACTGTTTTTGTGCTTCTTGGAAATTTCAGAATTTAAATTGTATATGGGTCACTGTAGATAAAAGAACATTAGAGATTCATATAAATAATATTTACCTCCAAAAAAGGGCACTTCCCATATTCTATCAGGCTTCTAGTTTATAGGATTGAAATCTGATCTGTTTAGCTGCATCTAGTTTCTTGAAGCTTAACTTAGGTTTAGCTTCCCACTAGCTTAAAATATTTTGAGAGCATGATCAGGAATTTCCTTTCAGCAGGGATGGGATCTAAGCATCTGCATGGAACTTTGGAATTACGTACTCCAGAAAAACATGTTTTTTAAATTTAATCCATTCCTGTAGGTGTAAACCCACTGTAGGTCATTTTGATGAGTTTTCTTCAGGTAAGGTGTGGCCCAACTCAATCAGGATGGGTCTTAATTCTATTATTGGAGTCTTTTATAAAGCAGAATGAAATTCAAAGAGACAAAAAGCCAGGAAAAGCAAGATCTACAGGTCAAAAGAATCAGGAAGAACATTAGAGGCTCGGAGAGGCCTCCGTGTGCATTGCCATGTGACAGGAGCTTAGGACCACAGATCATGGGCAGCCAACCCCAGAACCCAGTCTTCAGGATGAAAGGCATTGCTTTGGTGAAACCTTGATTTGGACTTTCTTTTATCTTCAAAACTGTAAGCTAATAAGTTCTCATCTTTTAAGTAAATCCATTGTATGGCATTTGCTTGAGCAGCACAGGAAACTAAAGCAATCTTATTTTGATTTAAATCTCTGAAACTATTTTTCTCTGCTGTGGGAGAATCCTCTGTATTTTTCAGCCCACTGTTAGTTTTCAGGGTCCCTGAGTATTTTCTGTGCTCTATAATTCTGCTTCAGTCTTTGAATGACTCTCTCTACTCTGTTTTCTTATTCACAGCCCTTAGCAGGCTTCATCTTGGAAATCAGTGTAGGCAGCCTATCCTTTGTTGATTTATCTCTCAACTCTCCTCCTGTTCACTGAGGTTTTGGACTGCTATCCTACACCTTTGCATGTCTTATGCACCTTTATAGGCAGTGTAGAACTTTGTCAGCTCTAATCTGTGTTAACTGGCTATTGTTATGTTCTCCTCAAGTAGCTGGTGAAACATGTCAGGAAAAATATTGGCAAGTGGGTACAGACACAAACAGTAGTTTGAAGGCTGGGGATCCTCAGATTATAAATCCTTCATGCTAGCCTACCTGTGACCTTAAAAGTCTGTGAAAGCTCCATTGTATTACTCGTTCCCTTGTTTTGGGGATTGAATCATGTCTCCCACAAAAAGCATCTTCTGGCCCAACCTCTAGTCTTCTGGGTGTGAACCCATTTTTAAATAGGATTGTTGAAGATATTATTAGTTAAGGTGTGCCAAAACTGAATTGAGGGTGGACCTTAATCCAATATGGCTGGAGTCCTTATAAGCAAATTTGGACATTAAAGGAGAAGTCACAGGGAACAGCCAGAAGCTAGAAATAACAGAACCTGGAAGATAAAGGAGAAGATGCCTTGAGCATTGCCATGTGATGGAAAAGACAAGGAACCCCAAAGATTGATGGCCTGTCAGGAAATACTGACTGTGGGTGGAAACATGCTTTTGACAAGCATGTGTGGCCAAGCCAATACATTCCTATTGTTAAGCCAATCCATTTTATGTTGTTTTGGCAGTCAGGAAATTAATGTACCTTGTCTGTTCACTCCTCATTCTACTCTGCTTTCTGCATAAAAGTTGCCAGTGGAATCTTCTCTATTATGAAAGGCATTTCTTTTTCCAAAATTTAGCTTAGGTGTTTCTTTGCTCAGCACTTTAATGGGGAGGAAAAGGCTATGTAATTTATATGCTTGTTCTCATTGTTGTAGTTAGAATGATGCTCTCTTGGGTCACTTATGACTTTCTATATCTAAAACAGAATTTTTCAATAAACATTGGATTCTATCTTGTTTGCAAATTTAAAAATATTAATTTCTATGGCTTTATGCTATTTATCTATTTGCAGTGCTACCTGTCACATGTGAAAAGTTTACTTTTAGATGTAGGATTGACTCCTTAGAGTGAGATTTAAAACTTTCAGAACAATGAATATATCATTCAAGTTTTTTTTTTCCTTATACATGCAGTTTTAGCTTTAGAAGTATTTCTTTCTAAT
The DNA here is from genome assembly GCA_026826555.1 of Tolypeutes matacus. NCBI lineage: Eukaryota > Metazoa > Chordata > Mammalia > Cingulata > Chlamyphoridae > Tolypeutes > Tolypeutes matacus. Next base: position 6,662,543 of record JAKSZT010010858.1, on the reverse strand, counting down.
TATTTTTATTATATGCCATTGTAGTGTTTAGGTCATCTGAAAATCATGTATTTAACTGTTTATTGCTAGAGAAATTCAAATGCTAAGACAATTAATCACTATGACTAAAAGGAGTTTTATCCACAGGACAGTACTGTTAGGATAAAAATAAAATTGAAGTCTCAGTTAAGCCAAGTATAAAGTTTGGTATATATCTTTTTCTTGTTTCAAACATGTGTATGTTTATTAGCAGGCTAAAATTATTGAAATTGATGTGCCACTTTGCATCTTTAGTTCTAGTTTTTATTTCTGCACATTTGTTTGTCTTTTTTACGTGGGAACCAAAGTGGCATTTACCTCACTTAACTATAGGGTGACACAAAGAGTAAAATTGCTGAGAAGGTTGTGAAGGCACTTTAGCTCGTTACCTTTTATATTGAGTACTTTATTTCTCTTAGTTCACATGAAATTTTAAAGCTTTGGGGAAAAAAATCTCTTGTGATTGTATTTTTAACTCTGATATTTACTTTACTTCATGAAATTTCATGTGCACAGAAGAGTGGAAAGAACAATACAATAAACACCAGTACAGTCCTCATAGAAATTCATTAATGGTTTTTATCTTGCCAAACCTGTTTCACTTTTCTACATCTTTTTTGCCAAATCATTCTAAATTTGTTACTTGACATCAGGACCTCTCATCCTTAAATATTTCCTCAGGTATCTTCTAGGAAAAAAGGCAATGTCCCCTCTGAAACCACTAAAATACTACCATTAATTACCCAAGAAAATCAACAGTAAAAGAATAACGTAATCAAAACATATATACCATTATCAAATTTTCCTAATTGGCTTCTCTATGGCTTTTATATCCTTTTATCTTTCAATCAAGTTTCCCACTTTGCATATTCTTATTATGTTTCTTTTATCTCCCCCAATATAGATCATTCTCACTGCATCTCTGTCCTTCATGAGATTAAATTCTTTGAAGAGTTCAGACCACTTATCCTTGAAAACGTCCCACATTATGGTTATATTTATTTCTTTTTTATTAGAATCTAGTCAATTATTTCTAATAAGAACATCAGTTAAGCACCAGTTAAGCAATTCTCTTTAATTCCTGTGCATGATAATCTTGTAAGGCTACCCTGCATTGGTGATGGCAAACTTGGTCACTTGATTAAGGAGGAGACTGCAATTTTTGTTATTATAAGCATATTTATCTATTTTTATATTATTAAATAAAATATAGGATGATTCTTTGAGACCATGTAAATAATTACAACCATTCACAAAATTGTTTTTAGCACCTATTTATTATCTTTGCTTCAATAAATCATTGTGTGGCATTTAAAATGGTGATTCTTTAAAATATTATCATTTGTTATACATCTATAAGCTGGAATATCTCTGTAAAGAAGAAACTGTCCCCATATTTTCTCTCTCTCTTTCTTTTTCTGTCTCTAACCTTATTGTGGATTTAAGTATAGTTCTTATTTTTTCAGTATATTAATATCATTACTATCATTTTTCCTTTTATACCCAAATTGTCCCCAACATGAGAAGCAAAGACCTCTTCAATTCACACATATATATAACACTAATATATATATTAGTGTTCTTTGCAATATTATTGAAATAAAGAACACATGCTGTATTGAAGTATGAAACATAAATGAAGTATGTAGTATTAAATCCATATAATAAAGTATATAACTAATAATTTTACTACTTGATATTTTTTTCACAAAGGAAACAGATGTATTTAACTAACTGGATGAAGGAAATGAAGTGAACCCAAGGCTCAGCATGTCTCCTCATATCCCCTCCTAATCACAACCCTCTAAGCAACTACTCTCCTGCCTTCTAAGGTCTTCAGGACAGTCAGAACCAGCTATCTTCCCCATCTCACTACCCAGGTAGTCATTATGATGCCCATAACAGGCAATTGCAGCAGCCATTTGGTTCTCCTAGGGTCTTGCTTCAAAATGTATTATTGATATTGCCACTATATGTCATGAATTACTATTATCCCACTTCCCATTGGCAAGAACTGAGATCAAGTCCAATGACACATACAAATAGATTCCTGAATCTCATCCTTGAGGATGTTTCCTGGGGCCCCTCCTGGGAATATTTGCTGGGCCAGCCAAGTCCCACTAGAAAAGCAGAATCCAAGTTAGGTATTTTGAAAGAGAGAATTTAATATGAGGATTTACTATGAGTATTGTAGAAATGAAATGTGAAAGGGAGACATGAGGGAACAGAGAAATAAAAAGAAGCCACTGCTTGTAGTAACCAAGGAAAATGTGGTGATTAGTATCTAGAAACTTGAAGGAGGGGCTTAAGAGGCGGGATTCAGGTTTTCTAAGGAAGGGCTCAGGCTGGCTGGTGCTGTTAGTTCTGAAAGTAAATGATGAGGCTGTTTTGGGGAGTAGAAAAAAAAAAGGCTAGAGATGGTAATTAGCAACCATGTTAATTTCTGTGGCAAATCTGATAAAATTGCCAACAAACAGATGGAGCAAATCCTTTCTCTCACCTCTTACCTTCCGGTCTTTCTCCCTTACCTCCTCCTCCTTTACCACAACCTAATAGGAGAGTCAGCTGCCAGCAGAGCAATGTAGTAATGAAGACAGTGTTTGGAGTTGAGAGACAGACAATAGCTTAATAATTCCGACTTCCGACACTATAGATCAGTTTTGTCAAATTTTGAACTTTATATGAATGGAATCATTTACAACCTATAGTATGCACTATTATACGTGCAATACTGCTTGTATACTTAAATATAATTTAGCCATATTTAATTTTGATGGATACCTATGTTTCTTTTTTTAAAAAATCTACATTTATTTCTTTAAGGGTACATCAGTTTAACTTAGTTTTCTATTTGCAATATCTGAGATGGTGGTGCAAACTCTATTTTTTTAGGTCAAATTTCATTCTACACATGAAAGTTTCAAATTCTTGTTTGCTGTGGTTATCTTTCCTTGCTTGTTTGATATGACTTATATTTAAAAACTAAAATACTTATTTCTTTTTTTTTTTTTTTAAGATTTTTTATTTATTTATTCATTTATCCCCCCCTTGCTGCTTGTGCTCGCTGGGTCAGCTAACCACGCCGTGCCGGCGGGCTTGCCTTCACCAGGAGGCCCCGGGAACCGAACCCGGGGCCTCCCATGTGGTAAACGGGAGCCCTATTGATTGAGCCACAGCCACTTCCCTAAAATACTTATTTCTATCTTGATTTGTTTAAAAGAACCCTGAAATTTTTAAAGTTTAGTTTTGTGCTATATCCATGTCAAGGATGTTAAAGTTTCTGAAATATACTTTAAATTAATGGTAAAGTGTTTTCACATGCCAATTGATAAAAGTTCTGATGGAAAAAGGAAAAATTCAAAGACATTTTAAGAGGCATGTGTATCATTAGCAAAATATTTAAAGCATTTCTAGCATTAACTACTTAAGGTATCTTTTTAAATTTGTCCAGAATGGCTTTTATTATATTATATATGAAAATATAATGTGGTTTTGCAATTTTGAATTAGGTAGCATTAAGTAACATTAACTATTTTAGATATAAATTGAATTTTTTCATGTAATAATCAAAATTGTAAATATGTATGGCTAACTATAAAATACAAAATTTATTCTGAGGTTTGATTTTTAAAATACATATCTAAAACTTACATGCATTTTACCATTTGTAAGATAGCAAATATACTTTATTGATAAATTTAATTTTTCTATTTTTATAATGAAAATATTACCTAAAAATTGTTAATATGAAAAATATACAAACATGTTTCTAAAAGCTATGGACTGATTTTTCTGACTGTATTACTCTATTCAATTTCATATCAAGGCATTCTTCAGAGTTAAGAAATTTTTCCTTAAAGAGAAACTTTGGTCATGTCAGCTGCTTGTATGAAAAGATTATTGTTATTCCTTTTTAACCTATAGAATATACTCTTAAAATCGAAGATTTTTCAGAATAAAAATTGTTAACAGACTAAGATGTATTGAGTGCTATTAAGTATAAGTAGCTTGAAAAGTATTACTTTATTTGGTAGGTATGATTTTTTTACCCATTTTACAGATGAGAAAAGGGAAGATTAAAGGAGTTGAGTAACTCTCCCAAAGACACATAGGTGTATTTGAAATTCTTTCATATTTGTCAAAATCCAGAGCTCCATGTTTTAATCTCTCTTAAAATTTGTTCATTTCTAGGCTTATTATATTTTGTGTAAATTTTGTCCCAATAGTTTAGGGTAATTTTTAATATTTGACAATTTTTTGCACCTTTTCCGCTAATAATTAATCAAAGTTACCCCTTAATGGCCCTCATTTTCCTTGTACCAAGCCAAAACTTCAGCTACCTTTCCCATTTCAGGTTTTACTTCCTTCTGAAACTTTTCTTGTACTGCCGGATTTGAAAAAGGGACTCTTTTTCTCTGTAAATCCTCTTCTCTCCCTAAGTGGAAAGAAAGTAAGTTAAGGTTGTGTATGTCAGTCAAGTTGTATTTCCTTCTGCCCATTCTACCTTGTGAACTCATGGAGGAAAGGAAATATTTCCATGGTATCAAAGACATTCACTTAAAGACAGCACTTAAAGTGGCAGCACCTTTTTTATTCAAACCACCACAGCAGGGAAGAAGAGAAGCTAACAAAAATTGGTTTCAACTCTGATTAGCACAGAGGTAGTTAGAAAGGGCATATGAGGGATGGGAAATGGGGAACTGGAATTATAGAAAGAACATGTGAGTGAGTCTGGCAATGGGCTTATGGAAGAGGGCCAGGTAGTTGTGCAGTCTTTCTGAGTGCAGTCATTTGTGCAGTTATTCTGAGTATAATATATTTTGGGGGTTAACAGTATTGTATTATCTTAGGTAGAAGCTCAGGTTGATGTTAAGGATCCACTCACAAATATGGCCTAGTATTAAGGAAGCCCACAATAAAGTTTGGACAAGCTCTGATGCAAAATTTGGACAAGGATGTGCTGCCAAGCAGAATCTTTTAAGTTTTCACAATGGTGAATAAGGACGTGGAAATTTTCCTCATGCTTCCTAAGTGTTGGACTTAGATATTGACTAAATATCAGCCGTCCTGTAGCATTTATCTTCTTTTTCCCAAAGGGCTTACCCCTAGCACAGGTGGAATCATTCTCAAATCAGGTTGAACTTCACAGCAGGTGGTTGAGAGGTAAGAAAAAGGAAGGCACTTGAGCAGATGAATTATTTAGTTCTCTGCAGACAGCCATCTGTTTCTCCAACCCATAACTCCAGCCATATCAAATTTTTCTTGAGACATTACCTTGCCTAAAACCTTTGGGCCTCATAAATGGGCAGAAGTTCTCTACTCATATTTTTCCACATCAGGGAGTAGATCAAAAAGGTTTTATGTGAATAGTATTTACTTATTGTATTTGCAAGGTGGTGTTTCTTGATTACCTGTTTCTTCCTCTCCACTTCTGAGCTAAATATACCTGGTCAGAGAATGTGAATGGATGCTGGACGGTATAATATGTTTGCCTTGCCTGAGTAGCATCAAACTATTTTACCTTTCTGGTATATATGGCACCTCAGCCTGCCCATACTCATTAAGTTTTTCAAAACCTTTACAGACTTGGAGCTCTTAATGGGTACAGTTAATCATGAACTCCCATCTGCCTTAAAACCAAAGCAAAAGAAAAATGAATGTTCTTTCCTAAACTCATACTATATATTTTAGATTTAAGCCGATAGCTTTTCTCATTAACCAAAGGCAGGGCATGCTTGTCTTTGAGCTTTTGACTTTTCTGCAACATGAAGTCTTCTTCTATAAGGCAGAGAATCCTTTCAGGTGATCCAGACTACAGCAGATTGATGGACATATATGGCTGGTAAAATGCCAGAACCCATTTGCATTGGAAGCCAGCTCTTAGGAAGCTGAAGGAAGATTATAGGATATGAGATCCTCAAATACTGAAATGAGCCCATCAAGAAATTCCATCTGAACTTGTCAGGGTTGAGCATGAGCTGTACCCTGTCTTCCCAAGGAGATTTTTACTAATTTAAGAGTTCTGAATTTAAAGTAGATCTCTATAAAACAAACTCCATGAAAGGGGAGGGTATATTTTCTTTCAAAAACTCCATGAAAGGGGAGAGTATATTTTCCTTCAAAAACTAGAGAATATGTTCCTTTCAGTAAAAATTTAAAAATGTGTTGTTGTTGTTTTCCAGGCTGTACTTACCCAGGAATTTTAAAGCCTGTGTTGATTGGATCATATTGACAACTGATCCTCAAAGCAGTCCACTGGCATCCCAAAGAGTAATAAATATGATTATCTTAATTCCCATGTTGATTATCACAGAGGTCCTTGGTTGTTATATCAAAAATAATTGGTTCTAATTCTAGGTATTATTAATCTGCTCCTTTGGCACATAGAGAATCCTAGAGATTCTTAGCTTCCACAGGCTAAGTCCCCATATGAATTGGAAGTGAACCTTATCCTTCAAATTGAGATTCGAAAGAAAGAAAATTTTACATAACAGCTAGATTTCTTATTGAATGAATCATCATTCCTATTGAATAGCAGGGAGAAAAATTACACCAAAGCCATTTCTGTGTACCACCCTTCCCCCATCCAATGACACTATTTTGATGATTCAATAATGTATCAAGTCATATATGCAAAAAACATAATTAATTGCATTAGCAAAAGATTAATGTAAAAAACACTCCAAAATTCTGCAACTCTCAATTTAAAAATTTTTGTTCTAGTGGCTTGCAGGTCCCATATGTCTTTTAGGTAACCTAAGAAAGATTGTATTTGAAAATGTAAACATAAATATGAAAATGAAGTTAGATTTATGTGGGACTAACTGCATTGTTAAGAAAATGTATTTAATAGGAGAGTTTGGTTCCCTTAGAATAAATTTCCAACTTTGAAATTTCCAGAAATGCTTTATATATTTGGAACTATACTTAATATAATTGGCAGGCTAATAAATATCAAAGGTCAATAAGTGTTATATTTATACATTTTTGTTTTGATCCTTAATTTTTACTTTTATAAAAATTTCACATTGAGATAACATAATTAATGGTTCCTAACAGAAAGTAGTAAGATAAAATTCCAAATGTGCTCAGAGGATTATAGTGCCATTCAATATTTTCACACATGACAATTCTCACCTATTTAAATTAACAAATGCATTCAAAATTAAATGAAAATGAGTCTAGTTAACGTCTCAAAACCCCACCCTTTTGAAGAGAATAATCCAGTCTTTAAATGACATATAGATATGACCTTAATCAATAATGTGTTTACCACTCTCTTTTAAAATATAGCTCAAAGAATTATCCTCAGTTACAATAGTGATAAAGATAAGACCAGGTGCTTCCTTGATTAAGTTGAAATGTGTCAAGGCTATCACACTCTATTCGTCATTTACATATAGCCTATTGGCAGTTCACAGCTAAAGAATCCTGCACAAAGATAGTAACATCATGATTCAGTGCTAATTAGTTGTTTTTGCTGGAAGTCTTTCCTGTTAATACCATCATGTCATGCTTGAATATTTTGAATGATATATTCTATAGGGTATGCTTTATGCATTTTCAATTAAGTCATCATTCTTCTGCTTGTTACTGCTACTCAATAAAGATAAGCCTCTAGCATATTGTAATTCAAATGTAAATTTAAGTAGAATATAAAATTAATATCAAGTTAAACATATACATAATATTATTTTGATTAATTTTATTAATTAAAATCAACTATATGCCTGTGTAGATTTTAGTATATTTGAAATGAAATGGGCCCAGCACAGGGAATATTATTTAATAAAAGAAGAATGCCTTAGTTTATCCATCAAGAATTGGCACAAGATAGGAAATACACTGTTTTAGTTCACCCAGCTCAAGAATGGAGAATTTTTTCAACTGCACTAAATATCATACACTACTGTGCTAACCATTGAACATTGAAACTAGGTATTCTGGAATTTTTCTCCCAAATTATCCTATATATATATTCCAAAATTTTGAGAAAGCTTCTGAATGTTCTCTTAGTGGTAGGAGAAACAGGAGTAAATGTTTCCATTTGGCATTCCAAGGAAGACACTACCCTTCTGCCAGTGTTACCTGAGAACCCCATACTTTATTATTTCCAATCTCTCACAGACACAAAATGTTAAGTGATTAAACTGAGTCTACTTGCTGCTTAAATACAGTGTTTAATTTTTATTTATTGATGCCTATATATATTTAATAGGGCTATAGAAAAAACACTACAATAAAACTCTGGTCATCCAAGAGTTTAAAAACGCAGAAAAATAAAAATAACATACACTAACCATATACCCAGCAATTCCAATCCCATGTATTTATCCAAGAAAAATGAAAAACTACATGCACACAAAGACAAAGATGAAATTTCATGGCAGCTCTGTTCATAGTAGCCAAAATCTGGGAATAAGCCAAATGCCAATCAATGGAGGAACCATAAACAAAATGTAATAAATCCAGTACAGTGGAATACTTTTCAGCAATAGAAATTATGCAGTCATTCAACAGCACAGATGATTTTAAAAGCATTATGTTGAGTTAAAGAAGCCAAACACAAAAGAGTACACATTGTTCAACTGCATATAAATCACATTGTAGACAAGGAAAATGAAAATGCAGATATAGAATGAGCATCAGTCATTGCTTGAGGTGGGGGAAAAAAGCACCAAGAAATTTTTGAGGGGTTATAGAAAGATTTTTCTATATGATTACCAGGGTATATACATTCTTCAAAAGTCATCAAAATGGATAAGGATTGTGGGAAGATGGCATTGGACTAAAAGTCAGAGCTCAATGCTCTCACAAAAACAATGAAGAAAGAGCCAAAAGCTGCCCAAGGGACCTGTTTTAGGGGTCAGCAGACCAGGACAGTGCTACACAACCTCAAGGAGTGTGAGTGACAGAGAGAGGAAGAAACCAAAACAACAAATGTGAGTTACCAAGGATTCCTTATGGCCAGGAAGGGCTCCCCTCCCCCACCCCCAAGATATTAAGCTGGGGTAAAACCCCTGGCTCACTGCAGCCTATTAAGAGGGAACAGATATCTTCCTCCTGTTAGCTGGTTCAAGAGAAAAAGGAAGGGAAGTTTGGGCGTTTTTCTTCAGTGAATTCAGCCAACAGAGTATGCTCTGCCCTGGAGAGTCAACACAGGAACACAGGAAAGCTGAGACTGAGACACCTCCTTCGAAAGGTGTGCTCAAGAGTGCCATCTGCTGACCAGTAGGGAAATTGCATGGACAAAAACTGTACTTGGTTCTCTCTCTATCCTTACCCCTGGGAGGAAATCTGTGCCTCACTAATGAGACCCTGGCCTGAATTTGATAACTTAAGCCAGGCAATTTTAAAGACTTAGAAAAAGTTGAACTAAATATCAAAGCAGAGCTGTGGGGGGGAAATAAACAAGACAGAGAAATTGGTCATCAGAATACATTCACCAACTCAGTTTCCTAGGCATCAGCAAAAAATTACAAGCCATACTAGAAAACAAAAACAGATGTCTCAGCCATGAACTAACCACTATCCTGTAGAGATACAGTATTTAAGGCAATTAATCAATGATAATCATACAATTCTCATAAATCACTTAAAAGAATTAAAAAATTGTATGACTAAAGAAATAAAGGATATTAAGAAGACACTGGATGAGCATAAAGACCAATTTTAAAGACTACAAAGAAAAGTAATAAACCTTATGGGAATGAAAGACACGATGGATGAAATTAAAAACACATTAGTGGCACATAAGAGCAGATATGAGTTGGTGGAAGACAGAATTAGTGATTTCAAAGACAGACATCTCCACTGGAAAAGATAGGAGCACAGAAAGAGAAGAGAATGGAAAAAAATGGAACAGAGTCTCAGGGAATTGAATGTAAATGTGAAATGCACAAACATTCATGTTACTGGTGTCCCAAAAGTAGAATAGAATGGAAAAGGGACAAAAAGAATATTTGAGAAAATAATCACCAAAAACTACACAAACCTTATGAAAGACATAAAGATCAATATCCAAGAAAGACAAAGCACTCCAACCAGAATAAATCTGAATAGACCTACCTTAAAGACCTTACTATTCAGAACGAAAAATATCAGAGATAAAGAGAAGATTCTGAAATCAGCTAGAGAAAAGGAAAGCATCACATACAAGGAAACCTCAATAAGATTAAGTTTCATCAGAAACCATGGAGGTGAGAAGAAAGTGATATGATGCATTTAAGGTACTGAAAGAGAAAAACTGGCAGCCAAAAATTGTACATCTGGCAAATCTGTCCTTCAAAAATGAGGGTGAGTTCAAAGTCTACACAGACACAAAAACTGATAGAATATGTTACCAAAAGACCAGAATTATAAGAGATACTAAAGGGAGTGCTGCAGCCTGAAAGGAAAAAACAAGGGTGAGAAATTTGGAGAAGAGTATAGAAATGAAGATCATTAAGAAAGGTAAATTAAAAGGTTTAAAGACAAACAATAGAACGATATGACAACAGAGAGCCAAGGACAAATAAGTAATGAAGTAATACCTTTACAGTAACAACACTGAATGTTAATGGATTTAACTCCCCAATCAAAAGACATAGACTGATAGAATGGATTAAAAAATATGAGCCATCTTTATATTGTCTACAAGAGACCAATATCAGATGTAAGGACACAACCAGGTTAAAAGGGAAAGGTTGGAAAAGAGTATTCCCTGAAAACAGTAACCTAAAAAGAGCTGGAGTAGTGATACTATTATCAGAAAAATAGATTTCAATTGCAAAACTGTTATAAGTGATGAAGATGGTCATTATATATTAATAAAAGGGATAATTCACCAAGAAGAAATAACTATTCTAAATATTTATGCACCTAACCTCAGTGTCCCAAGATGCATGAGACACACACTGGCAAAACTGAAGGGATAAATATATATCTCTAATATAATAGTTGGAGACTTCAATACACCACTCTCAGGTTTGGAAGGAACATCTGTGCAGAGAATAAATAAAGAAACAGAGAACTTGAATAATATGATAAATGAACTAGACCAACAGTCCTCTATACAGAGCAGGATATAATTAATTTTCAAGTGTTCATGGATCCTTCTCCAGGATAGATAATATTTTGGGTCACAAGACAAGTCTCAATAAATTTAAAAAAGACTGAAATTATACAAAACACTTTCTCTGATCATAACAGAATAAAGCTGTAAATAAATAATGGGTGGAAAAAGGGAAATTCATAAGTTTATGGAGAATAAACAGCACGCTCTTAAATAATCAGTCGGTCAAAGAAAAAATTGCAAGAGATTTCAATAAATATCTTGAGATGAATGAAAATAAGAGCACAACATATCAAAGCCTATGGGACACTGCAAAGGCAGTGCTGAGAGAGAATTTTGTAGCCCTAAATGTTTACATTAAAAAGGAAGATAGAGCTAAAATTGAAGATCTGACTGCACCCAGAGGAACTAGATATAGAAAAGCAAACTAATCTCAAACCACACTAAAGGAAAGAATAGTAAAGATGAGAATATGAAGAAATGAAATCAAGAACAATAAAAACAATAGAGAGAATCAACAAAATCAAAAGTTGGTTCTTTGAGAAGATCAACAAAATCGACAAACCTTTAGCTAAACTGACAAAGAGAAAAAGAGAGATGATACAAATAAATAAAATCAGAAATTAGAGGGGAGACATTACCACTGACTCCACAGAAATAAGAAACACTCCAAAAGATAGGTATAGAAAGAAGCTTTCTTAATATGGTAAAAAGCATAACAAAAACCTTCAGCTAGCATTTTACTCGATGGTGAAAGACTGAAAGCTTTCCCGCTGAGATCAGGAAAAAGACAAGGATGTGCACTGTCACCATTGTTATTCAATATTGTCTTAAAAGTTATAGCTGAGGAAATTAGGCTAGGAAAAGAAATAAAAGGCACCCAAACAGGAAAAGAAGAAGTAAACAGTTCACAATTCACTGATGAGATATTCCTATATCGAGAATCTCCTGAAAAAATCCACAACTTAGCTACTGGAACTAATAAAGAAGTTCAGGAAAGTGGTGAGATACAAGATTAATATCCAAAAATAAATAGCAATTCTATATACTACTGATGTGCAATTTGAAGAGGAAACCGGAAAAAAAAATTCCATTTATAATAGCAACTAAAACAAATATTTAGGAATAAACTTAACCACGGTCTTAAAGGACCTATATTTAGAAAACTACAAAACATTGTTAAAAGAAACTGAAGTAGACTTACATAAATGGAAGGACATTCCCTGTTCATGGATTGGAAGATTAAATATTGTTAAGATGTCAATTCTAACCAAACTAATTTACAGATTCAATTCAATCCCAATAAAAATCCCAACAATCTTTTTTTCAGAAGTGGAAAACCAATTATCAAATTTATTTGGAATTGTAAGGGACCCCGATTAGCCAAAAAGATCTTTAAAAATAAGAATGAAGTTGGAGGACTCTCATTTACAGACTTTAAAGAACATTATTTAGTTGCAGTGGTAAAAACAGCATGGTCCTGGCATAAAGACAGACACATTGATCAATGGAACTGAATCAAGAACTCAAAAAATAGACCCTCACATCTACAGTCAAGTGATTTTTGAGAAGCAGTCAAGCTTTCCCTGGTGGGCCAGAACAGTCTACTCAACAAATGGTGCTGGGAGAACTGGATATCCATATCCAAAAGAAATATCCTATCTCACATTTCATACAAAAATTAACTTCAAATGGATCAAGGTCCTAAATATAAAAATGACAGCCATAAAACTCATGGAAGAAAATGTAGGAAAATATCTTCAGGGTCTAGTGATAGGCAGTAGTTTCTTAAACTTGCACCAAAAGCACGAGCAACAAAAGAAAAAATAGATAAATAGGACCTCTTCAAAATTCAACACTTTTGCACCTCAAAGGACTTCATCAAAAGATTGAAAAGGCAGCTGACACAATGGGAGAAAATATTTGGCAATCACATATCTGATAAGGGTTTAATATCCATGATATGCGAATATTCTCGCTGTCCTGATTCTGTGATAATCAGGGTAGGCTAAACATTCGTTATATTAGAAACCATGCATGTGTCCCCAGATCTAGTTTTTCTCCTTAGGTCTGGTTTTTCGAAAGCTGGTGATAAACTAAGCTTGATTTTTCATATGACCGTCCTGTATGGGAAAAGACTGTAACTTTGGGAATCTTTGGTCAACCTTAAGAGATATAGCAGGGAGACAGATATGGCTCCAGTGTTTGGGTATCCGTCTCCCATATGGAGGGACCTGGGTTCGATCCCCGGGATCTCCCTTTAAAAATAAAAAAATAAAAATATAGAAAGCTCATGGGCCACCAGGCCCCACGAGCAATGCAGCAAGATGATGATGTAACAAGAGAGTGACACAAAGGAGAGCCAAGAAAAGACACACCAAAAAAACAGGAACTAAGGTGGTGCAGGCCGTGAGACACCTCTCTCCCACATGAGAGGTTCCGAGGATCGAATTCCAGTGAAGACAGGAGGAGAAGGATGAGAATAGAGGGCAGGAAGCGGACACAGATTGATGCCCAGCGAATGGACACAAACAACAAAAATGGAGGGGGGGGAGGATAAAAGTGAATAAATAAATAAATCCTTAAAAAAAAAATCCATGTTATACAAAGATATCATACAACTCAATAATAAAAAGACAAACTACCCAATTAAAAAATGGGCAAAAGACTTGAAAAGACAATTGTCCAAAGAATATAAAGAAACACAGGAAAAGCTGTTCAAAATCACTAGTGATTAAGGGAATGTAAATCAAAACTACAATGAGATATCATTTCATACCTATTGATAGCTGCTATTAAAAAGTCGGGAAACTAAATTTTGGAGAGGACGTGTAGAGATAAGAAGGTTTACACTGTTGGTGGGAATGTTGAATGGTATAGCCACTGTAGAGGACTGCTTGGCAGTTCCTAAGGAAGTTGAATATAGACTTGCCATGTCACCTGGCAATACCATTACTAGGTATTTACCCAAAAGAACTGAGAGCAGAGACAAGAACAGGCATCTGCACACTGATGTTCATAGCAACATTATTCACGATTGCCAAAAATTAGAAACAACCTGGGTGTCCATCAACTGATGAATGGATAAACAAATTGTGGTATATACACAGGATGGTTATTATGCATCTATAAGAAAAAATGAAGTCGTGAAGCATATAACAACATGGATGAATCTGGAGGATATTATGTTGAGTGAGCCAAGCCAGACACAAAAGGACAAATACTATATGATTGCCCTATTAGAACTAAATATATTGTATAAACTCATGGAGTTAATAATTAGAATATAGGTCACCAGAAAATAGAAGGAGTATAGAAAATGGAAAGCTAAAGGTTAATCTGTGCAGAATTAGTAAAAAGGTTGTTTGTAAATCTTTGAAAATGAATAGAAATGGTAAAAGCATATCGTGGTATTTGTAATTAGCAGTGCTATTGTATGGGTATGACATTGGTTGAAAGGGAAAGTTTAAGGTCATGTATATTACTAAAAGGAAAGCTAAAAACTGTAACATGGGACTATATAAGATAGTAAGACTTAATTTAAATCATGAATATTAATGATATTGCATATATATGACTGTTTTTATAAAATATAAATACCAATATACTGGAAAGGAGGAAACAGAATAGCAGCTATGTACTACAGGGTAATCAGAGAGAGTTTGAGGGGTGACAAATTTTGTTTGTTTGGTTTTTGTTTATTATTATTATTATTATTATTGGATTAATGAAAGTGCTTTAAAAATGATTGAAGTGATGAATGCACAAGTAAGTGTACAATACCACTGATTGTACACTTTGGATGGATTTATACTTTATTAATAGGTGTCAATAAAATTGATTTGTTAAAAAACAAAAAGATAAATGAAAACTTGCCAAAGATCTTTCTTGTGGATTAAATTGGATATGATGAAGTCTTAACCCTTGTACCTCAGCAAGAGAACTTATTTGGAAATAGGGTTGTATTAGTCAGCCAAAGGGGTGCTGATGTAAAATACCAGAAAACAGTTGGTTTTCATGAAGGGTATTTATTTGGGGTAGAAGCTTGCAGTTACCAGGCCATAAATCATAAGTTACTTCACTCACCAAAGTCTATGGCCAAGTGTTGGAGCAAGACAGCTGCCAATGTTTGCCAGGATTCAGGCTTCTTGGATTCCTCTCTTCCTGAGGCTCCGTTTCCCTCCAGGCTCAGCTCTTCTGTTTCCTCCACAAGGTCAGCTGTAGACTATGAGGCTCTCTAGGCTTTGCCTCTCTCCACAAGGCCAGCTGTGAACTGTCAGGTGAATGGCTCTGTCTTTTACTGGGGCCTTCTTTCTGTCTTCATGACCAAGCTCCTCTGTGTGCTTACTTCCCCGGGCTCCAGCATTAAAACTCAGCATCGGAACTCCAACATCAAAACTCCAACTCTGTCCTTTGCCATGTCTTTTATCTTTGATTCACCACCCACCAAGGGGCGGGGCTCAATGCCCTACTGACATGGCCCAATCAAAGCTCTAATTATAATTAATCATGCCCAGAAGAACAGACAGTTTAAAAGCATATCCAATATCTATTTTTGGAATTCATAACTATATCAAACTGCCAAACTGCTACAAGGGTTATTGCAATATAAGTACTTAAGTTGAAATGAGATCATACTGGAGTAGGGTGGCTATTAAACCATACACAGATGGACAAAGGGAAAAGACCATGTGAAAATGAAAGTTGAGTCTGGCATTAGGCCACCACAAGCTAAGGCATGCTGGCAACTGCCAGAAGTTGAAGGAGACAAGGAATAGCCCTCCCATAAAGCCACCAGATGGAAGATTGTCCTGTTGACACCTTGATTTTCTACTTCTGACCTCCAGATCTGTGAAACAATAAATTTGTTTGTTTGTTTTTTTAAACTAAAATAAAAAAAGAAAAATGATCAAAATGTACAATTAAAAGTCATAGGTTTTAAAATGTAAATTGTGCCTAAAAAAATGTATCTAAATAGTTTCTGGAGGAGTAATTTATTCATTGTTTACAATGTGTTTTTCACCATCTCATGGCATGGCATATTGTATTAGTGAGGGATATCTAGGGAAATAGAATCAACAGGAGATATCAGTAAATATTATGTGATTTTATAAAATTGTCTCATGCAACTATGGGGGAGCATGAGTACAAATTATGTAAGGCAGGCTACAAGCCAAGGACCACCAATGAAGGTCATTAATGAGTTACCTAAGAGAGGTTGGCTATCTGAAATAGAGATTGGAATTATCTCTCTGAATGCTGAATCCACTTATTTTTTTAAGGTCTTCAGCTGATGGGATGAAGCAATCTCCTCAGTTGGTTGTAGATGTAATTGGCCATAGATGCAATTAACTCAACAATTTAAGTGCACAAAATATCCTTGTAGTACAATTAGCCCAGGCTTGCTTGACCAAAAAACTGGGCACCATTACATAATCAAGTTGACACATTAGCCTAAGCATAACAGTCCACCCCTTGTCAACTTTGCAGCATTAAACCATACTTAATCCCTAAATAAAAACAATAACAGACATATTTTTTTACCTAACAATTCTCAACTGTCATGCATACAACCAGAAATCCCTCCAGAATAGATTGGATAATTTTCACTCTTAAATGTAACATCCTATAACTTAAATACCATGACATGAAACTAATAACTAATGTCATATGATAAGGGGATAAGGAAAACAAGATATTTATTTTATGTACAAATACAAAAGTACTCATAATAAAACAAGGAAGAAATATTCATGACCATTAAAGTCCTCATTTCTGTAACTGGTCAAGTGGCCATAGTTCATATTGATAACTACCTTTTTCCACTACCCATTCCATATTCCCTTTGCCCTCAGAAAGTCCCTCAGCTGACTGTGGTTCTTTGCCTGGTTGGTGACCCACACCTTCATTCCTGAAGATTCTGGGCCATTGTTTGTCTTGCCTGAATTGGGTTTTTTCAGCTTTCCATTGACTTTAATCACAGGGCATGGTAGTACTATGAGACACCTTAGGGAGTCTACTGTATTCTTTTCTTTACCTCCATTGTGTTTTTGCAGTTCTCTTTCCCCTTCATAGCCAGGATCAATCACCCAAGCCAGTACATTAATTCCCTTCTTTGCCTGTTGATTCAGAGACATGAGTTGCACAAAGTGACCAGGTCTTAAATTCCAATTGAGTGGAATCATTCTGTTCCCTGGTGGAAGCACTCCTCCTTTTGGAACTAAGACCTGTAGAACAGCAGAGCTTAAGGTTGCCGGGACAGGAAGCATAAATTTTCTTAGTGGATCACTAGGGGAATACTGAGTAGAGCCATTTCCACCCCTTGATTCCTGGACCTATGAATCCTGGCTATGGCATTAAACAGCACCATAGAGCATATGCTGACTTAGAGCACACACAGCCTCCTGGAGAACATTGCCTAAGCCCTGTAACGTTTTGTCACCTAGTTGGCACTGTAATTGAGTCTTCAAAAGGCCATTTCATTGTTCTACTAATCCAATTGCTTCAGGATGATGGGGAACATTGTAATAGCAGTGAATCGCATTTCCACATTTCATTTGCTATGAAGTGGGTTCTCTGATCAGAAGCAATGCTGTGTGGAATACCTTGATGGAGTATAAGACATTCAGAATGTCCACAGATGACAGTTTTGGTGGAAATGTTGTGTGCAGGGACACAAAGCCGTATCTGGAGTATGTGTTTATCCCAGTTAGACCAAATCACTCTCCCTTCCATGATAGAAGTGATCCAATGTAATCAACATGCCACCAGCTAGCAGGCTGATCAACTCAGGGAATGGTGCCATCTTTTACCCTCATTTGGTGATTCTAAATGGTTCTGAATGTTTTTTTCATGTTGCATTTTTTATAACATCTTATCTTCAATATGGCTTTTGCTTATCATAGAAATAGGTGACAAAAACCATATATAGAGGAAGAAAAATATTCAAGTTTTAAACACTTCTTTCCATTTTAAAGAGTAGAATATAAATTTTTAGTCTAGTGATATCTTAATAATACAGTTATTGTAAAAAACTTACTCAACTGTCACCTTGTAATATAGTATTTTTGTTGTTTTCTAAGGTACTTCATTAAACCTCTATACATCTTTGTTGAAGGTTACTGCATGTAAAGAGGAATTTCATCAATTCAAAACATTTTTAGAAATTATTTCTATTATAATGTTTTCAATATCTGCTTTAGCAATTGCATTCTCATGAGAAAGAATATATTTTATTTTATTCAGCCAGTCAACAAGAATTTAATGTGTTCTCATGGGATGTATTATATTGCAATGAGTAATTTTCTTACTTTCTTATAAGTGCCCTTGAAATGTGGGAATATTTTCCCACAGTTGTTGTGAAACATATTTCATAATATCTATTAAATAAGAATGAAACCAAAGGGAAGATATTGGCATTTACAAGTAAGGTTTTTATTTTCATTATGCAATAACATGTCCCAAGTCTCTCATTTGTATGTAAATATATGACAGATTTCATTGTAAAAATTATGATAAATATGTTAGAAATGGCACTATTGTTAAATAAGAAACACCTTGAAAGAAAATTTCCGATGTCCACATATATCCCCATAAGTAAATAAATGAGGTGGAAGACATTAGTTCATCAGACAAATAGCAAACCTACTGGGCCAATTTATTTCATATAAGCTTCTTTGAAAGGAAAATCACTTCTAATTCTAAATTCTAAGTTAAAATTTTCAAATTACAAAGACACAATTTGGACTAAACACTAGAGATTGCTTAGCTCCACTGGCCCCTGATCCTTTTGTTTTCCCTCATAATTCTAGTTGTTTCTTCATTCTTCCATCAATCATGATGGACATATGCACACCACAAATCTGAGTATGCTAGCAGAGCATGAATTCAATACTACCTACTTAAAAAATTAATGTAGTGATCTGCATGTTTTGTAACAATGCTCTTTGTATATTGGAGGATAGTGTTAAACAACAGGCAGTTTGGGATGCAAAAGTGCAGCTCTTCAGACCTGCACATATGTGCACACACAACACTCACTGCGATTTCAGAAACATTTCTGTCTGAAACCAGAAATCATTTGCTATTTTCTGATTGTCAAAGTCTTGTTTTCTTCAAATTATATGTCCTCGATTTTCTCTTACTAAGTACCCAGCAAGAAAGTAATATAAATGTACATTTCAAATTGCCAACAAATAAAGGAAGTATGACTGATGTTTTTGTTATTCTATAAGTTTCCCATCCATTAAATTGTGAAGATGTATGCTAGCAAGAAGATGCAATGCCTGGTCAGTGTGTATTACTTAAAAACAGACGAAGCTATTTTATATTTCTTTTGTGAGTTTTCTATATAATAGGCTAACAAGTAACTGTTTTGTTCATTTATATGCTTTTTAATCTACATTTAGTACAAGTAAGAAATAGCAACAATTATTAATATGCATATGACTGTTTTTTACTTTATGATCATAAATACATCAAAAAGAATACTTAAATGAAAATAGCATATATACTATTCATGGGCAATGTTCAGCTCCTTTTGCTCAAAAGAAGGGACCAAGCAGTAGAATGTTTGTTATTTCTGTTAGAAGGAGGAGCCCGTTCATTTCTATGAGTAGCTGTCTTCAGGGTAAGTTACAATTTAAAATTTCCTACTGGGTTAATAGCAGGTACCAAAAGTTCAGAGGAGCAGCAGTAATTACTTCTCCCAAATGCAGAGATTTATCGGGAATGTCATGCAGTTTAGCATTACGCATATCCTGCTCTTTTCATTGTGGCTTAAAATACAATGCAATTTAATGTTGCTGTTCCTAAGATATACAAAGACTGTGTCATAATCAGATTATTTTATTTGGCTATTTCAAGTTATATATTATTTTTTAAATTTTAATTGAGTTTCTTTGTGAGCATGCATAACAGTAATAATAGTATAAGACATGATGAACAATTCTCAAAGTCTCCGACCTATGATGAATAGGTCAAATATGTACCTGATTTCTCTGGCTTGAACTAGACTGAGTGTACTGAGGGTCATAGTATAATAATTCAAGCATTATCTACAGAATTGCGTAATTTCTCACACAGTCAGTGTGTCATTCTAAATAGTTTAAGGACTGTCACCATTTCTTCCTCTGTGTTCCAAGCTTATCCTCTGGGATGACTTGTGGCCTCCTTCTATTGACATCATAGCAAATGCTATATAAGCTTTCTTTTCTGTACTCCTGAGAGAATCTTCATGGCTTGCTGCTCAGATCTGAATCATCGGCTTGGTAGTTTCCTGTTCCATTTTAGGTCTGGCTTCTTCTCACTGCTACCATACTCCTCTATCACTCCTGCATCTTCACTCTTAATTCCTACAACCATTTCATCAAACTGGATAAAATGTCTTTCTTCCTGGCTTCTGTTTCACTCTGCTATAAAGACAGTGATTTGGAAATTGCCTTAGGAGCTCATTATTTCTCAATTATTTTAATGCTTAACTTATTTCTGTAATTCTCAGACTTAACTTATTTCTGTAGTTCTCAGACTTCCTTACAGAACTCTGGGGATGGGTAATGGAAGAGAAACCAGGGCAGAAGATTTTCTAAGCAAGAAGAACCATGGTGTACTAAAGAATAGCCTTTGTTTCACATGACGCTCAAGGGTCTTCTTTGTCCTGAGGCTCCTTGGTTTCTTAGGCGGATAGAGCTAAGGGCCTTGCTGGCTTTTCTTATGTATTTAGACACATATGAGCAGTTTCTCCAGTATGTTTTTGTAATTATATCTTTTTATAAGAGGGGATGTATGTTAAAGCTTTAAGTGTACTTACGTGATGCTAATAAGTATAATAAGCGAATGTGCTGTATAATTCAATGATTACTGGCTAGTCTCTTTTAGAGAGCGACTTTATTTGGTTTTAAACTAGAAATTAAAATAGAAGAACTTATAAAAATATATAGCATATTTACATTTACATTTGTATTATAATTATCATAATATTATAATTCTATATTCAAAGATGAGAATGCCTATTCTTTTGATGTGGGAAACTGAGGTGGTAATAATCACCTCCACTGCTAAAATAACAACTTTGCAAAGCAGACAGGGAGAGAGCTTGTGAGTATGGGTAGTGGAGATATTGTATAAGAAAATTCAGTCCTACACACAGACCAGTGTGGCTTCAAATGAATATCTTCCTTATTTAGACAATACTTTAAAACATGTCTTACTTTTAGTTCTCTCCACACCCAAACACTGATAAAAATAATCTAATTCATTAGTAGATTTATCTGAGTCAAAGAAAGTGTCAACACTATTGGATCCATTGCATGAGCAGTTAGTACATATTATGCATGCATTTATGCACTATAAAATAGACATCTGCCTTAAGACTTCAAATAATAAAGGTGCTCATTTCTATCAGTCCATGTCAATTCTTATTACAGAATGAGATACATCCTTGTTACCAGGCATGGACCCAGAGCAAGAAAGAAGCATATAATTTTTTTTTTCATATGACTTTTGTGAATAATTACCTTATTTCAAAATTTCTGATGACAAGGAAAGAGAGAGGTGTACTGATCATGAGTAAACCCATAGGACCTTTTGATGCTGTTATTACTAGTAAAGTTGTGTTCAACTGGATCAGGGTGGTTATTGATGCATGTGAAAGAAATAAACAAAAACCAAACAAACAAAATACAAAATGTTTGTATAATACCTTATACAAAAATTAACTCAAAATAGATCAAGGACCTAAATATAAAATCAACAACCATAAAACTCATAGAAGAAAATGTAGGAAAACATATTCAATACCATGGGGTAGGAGGTAGTTTTTTAAACCTTACACCCAAAGCACAAGCAACAACAACAAAAAATAGATAAATGGGGCCTCCACAAAATTAAACACTTCTGCATATTACCTTTAATATGTCAAAAGGGTGAAAAGACAACCGACTCAAAGGGAAAAAATATTTGGCAATCACATATCTGATAAGAGTTTAATATACATGATATATAAAGAGATTATACAACTCAACAATAAAAAGACAAACTACCAGATTAAAAAATGGGAAAAAGACATGAAAAGGCTATTGTCCAAAGAAGAAATACAAATGGCAAAGAGCACATGAAAAAATGTCCAACATCACTAGTGATAAGGGAAATGCAAATCAAAACTACAATGAGATATCATTTCACACCTATTAGACTAGCCACTATTAAAAAGTTGGAAAACTGTAAACGTACGAGAAGGTATAAAGAAACAGGAATGCTTATTAACTGCTACTGGGAGTATAGAATGGTAACGCCACTGTGGAGGACTGTTTGGTAGTTCCTAAGGATGTTAAATATAGACTTGCCATGTGACCTGGCACTACCATTTCTAAGTATATACCCAGATTAACTGAGAGCAGTGACACAAATAGACATCTGCACACCAATGTTCATAGGCATTATTCACGATTGCCAAAAGTTGGAAACAGACCAGATGCCCCTCAACTATGAATGGATAAACAAATTGTGGTGAAAACATATGATGGAATATTATGCAGCAGTAAGAAGAAATGAAGTTATGTTGCATATGACAACATGAATGAACCTGGGGGACACTATGTTGAGTGCAGCAAGCCAGACACAAAAGGACAAATATTGCATGATTGTGCTATTATGAACTAAACACATTGCGTAAACTCATGGAGTTAATAATTTGAATATAGGTGGCCAGAAAATAGAAGAAGGATAGAGAATGGAAAGCTGAAGTTTAATCTGCGTGGAATTGGTTAAAAGGATGTTTGTAAATCTTTGGAAATGAATAGAAATGGTTGAAGCACATCATGGTGTATATGACTAGCAGAGCTATTATATGGATATGACAGTGGTTGTAAGAGAATGTCTAAGGTCATGTATATTACTAGAAAGAAACCTAAAACATGGGGCTGTATAAGATAGTAAAACCTCATGTAAAACATGAATATGGTTGATATTGCATATATAAAACTGTTTTTACAAAATATAAATGCAAATAAACTAGATAGAAGGAAACAGAATAGCAGCTATGTATAGCAAGGGAAGCTTAGAGAGATTGACAGGTGATGAGATTTGTTTGTTTGGTTTATTATTATTATTATTATTATTATTATTACTGGAATAATGAAAATGCTTTGAAATTGATTGAAGTGATGAATGCACAACTATGTGATAATGCCGAATACCATTGTTTGTATACTTTAGATGGATTTATGCTTATTAATCTGTATCAATAAAATTGATTTGTTTAAATAAAAAATAGAGAGGAAATTTGGACACAGTCATTCAGAAAAAGCTACGGAAGGGGACATCTGTGTCACCAAGTGACAGAGGCAGAAATAAAATTCAAGTAACCCCAAGGATCACAGCAATCCATCACCAGAAAATTAAAGATTACAAGGGAAACATGGCCTTGGCGATGCCTTGATTTGGAACTTCCAGCTTCTAAAACCGATATAAATCAATAAATTCTAGTTGTTTCAGTCAACCTATTGCATGGTATTTGTCAAAGCAGTTATGAAAACTAAGAATTGGGAACACAGGAGATAAAGAAATGGGGAATTAAAGAACCAGAGTCCTATTTTTATACTTTCTATGTGATAAAGTATATAGCTAAATGAAATCAAGGCAAGTCTACAATAGGAGGGGAATGAGGCTAGATTACTGAAGTCCTTTTTCTCCATGGTCTCTCTTTACCTTTCAAATTCTACCCACCCACTCCCAAATGCATATGAGTCTACCATATTGGTATAGACACGTATTTTGTTTTAAGTTTTGTTTTGTTTTCCTTTTCTAAATAAAATCTTTAGAATACTTACTGGTAAATTAATTTAAACCAACTAGAGTAATCTTTATTTCAGTGAGGAGTAAATGTTTCATGTTACTTCTTTTAAACTTTGTTAATCCAATGCACATTTGTATTTTGTTGTTGTTCCTTGTTATCATGCTTTTAAAAAGAAGTTGGGTCTCTATTTTAAATTAGTGTGATTTTGTATAATTTAAAAACTAATAATGAGTATTGATTTAAAAAAAGGACGGAGGAGTTGCTGAAAATTAGGTAATTATCAAAAATAGTTCTGAGTGAATAACAACATGAAAAACTTCTCTGATTGTAGGAGTTAGTAGCAGCCCAGCTTTTTCTAAGGTCTTTTTTAAAAGAAGACTAAATAGGCATTTTTACTACATGTGGTTTTAATCACTGTGATATAATTTTCAGTTCCTTTGATTAATGAGTATATTCTCAGCTCATAGGTGTTACCTATTTGTTCAGAAGCCATAGAAACACTCTGACTTAACTGGCTTAAGCACAATTTTTGACTGACTTAATTAGCTTCTCTAGAGTTGCTAATAACCATACAGCCTTGACTGTGAACCATGTAATTATTTTGACATTAATTCTCTCCCTGGGATATCATACACTTGATGTGATCATTTCTCCCTTCAATTCTGGCTAGTGATTTTACAACTGTAATAGAACTACTACTGGAAGAGGTGCATGAAAATTAGACATTAAAATTATTGGGATAAGGAAGTTCATTTTAAAAATTCCCAATCTAATAGCAACTATATGCTCTACCATATCTGGTAACTTGTCAAAAAGTGAAGTGAGAAAATTAGTTATCTATCTCACAGAAAGATAAATCAATGCCAATCCTATAAATACATCATGTAAACCTTTTTGGTTTGGCTAAATCCTTTACATTAAATTACCAAGGAGTTTAAATAAAAAAATTATATAGGTTTGAGATATGTTTCATAAACTGAGAAAAATTATCAATTTGTGATACATGTATGTATATTTGAAACAGATAAGTGAAATGAAGAGAGAATGTGCAAAGCTGAATGTTGAAACCAAACAAATGGTGAAATTTTAGTTTAATGTGCAAATTGATATGTACCACAAATTTTGCTTAATCCAAAAATGTTGAAATAAATTCATTTCAATTTCATGAAAAACAATTTATGAACACCAACTACATACAAACAGGCTCAAAATTGGAGCTAGCCAAATGCTGATGAATCGAGAAAGACTCAGTGGTTTCTGGAGTGTAGTAGAGGGGCACAGCCAGTGTTGAGTCTTAACCTTATTATTAACTTCAGAAGTAACAATGGTTAGTTAAAAATTCCTTAAAATTTTACCAATAATACCAAATCTAAGCCAGGACGCTGGAAGTTTGGTTTATCTGCTCTTTCCCCACTGGTACTAGCTCATGCTTTCTTAGACCTCCAGAGTGTTGGGGTTCTTTCTAGAAGGAGTGCTGCATTCAACAAACCCTATCAACAGAGCTTCTGCACAACTCTGTCAATCAGTCCTCCTGTAACAGCTGTCAGAGTAATCACTTTTCATCAGTTCAAAACATTTAGGTTTTCTTCCTTCATTCACAGAGGTTCAAGTCCTTCTGAACTGGACTGAAGATATTTGCTTCTCCTTCCTTCTTGACACTCATAGCACAATCTGCCCTGAGTTTACTAAGACCAACCTTCCTTTCATACCTGTTTATGTTGGTTACCAAAAGGAGTGTCCTCTACTCTTTGCTTACAATGCTGTGGTTTTTTTCCCAACTCCCTCCCTATTGTACCACAATCCCTCTGCCACTTCAACATACCTACCAGCTCCTTAACCCATGTAATAGGCTTTCCTGCCTGTTATTATAGGTGAACCATTCATGATTATTTTTACAGCTATCCTAGCTCAAATATCAGTTTGTTTCCTTATTTTCCCACTTAGGGATATAGCACCAGTAATTTCCCATTTTTTTCTGGTATCATTTCATTTCTTCTCTACTAAATCATTTTCATTGCTAAAAACATGTCATTTCTTTCCAAAGAGGAAAAAGAAAGGGAAAAATCTTTGCTTGACTCCACTTTAATTTCCTACATTCATGTTTGCTCCCCATTCCTTAAAAATAAAAAACTTCTCAAAAGTAAAAAACAATACATATTTTCTCAAATTTCTTTTCTCTTATTCTATTTTTAACCATTTTAACTCTACCAAGCAATCTGAATTATTCTATTCAAGGTCAACAAAATGATATCTATATTGCTATTTCCAAGGGCCAACTTTCACTTCTCAATTGGCCTAAACTAACATCAACAGTTGCATCAATTGAAAAAAGAAAGATCACGAATGGAAATGATTTGGAGCAGAACATTAGCTTCTTATATTGGAAATGCTAAATTTCAAAGGCCTATTTGATTCATAAGAGAATTCACGTGAGAAATTTGATATATATGTCTTGAATTTGAGAGAAAGTTTTATACTCGAGGTATACATTTGGGAGTCGTTGTTGGTTAAAAGTACTCAAAATGTGTAAGCAGATCAGTTCACCAATAGAGTGAGTTAGGTAGATAAGAAAAGAACAACACAGAATGATTCCTAAGATACAACAGTTTTAAGAGTTCTGGGTCAAGAGGAGTAATAAGCAAATAAATTTTAGAGGAAATATCCAGAGAAGTAGAAGGAAAATTAATATTGTTATTACCTTAGAAACCAAATAAAGAAATGTTATAGAAAAAGATTTTTAATCATCATTTGAATTCACTCATTTATTAATTTATCAAAATAAACTTATTTATTAATTCAATTTTTACTTGAAAAAAAATGACACCTGATGATGTCAGGAACTAATCCATGAGGTAGTAATGCATGCCTAACTGATAGAAAAACTTCCCGCTCTCACATAACTGACATTCTAATAGAATGAAAATATATTTTCCACACACCTGTAATCATTGTTACTAATTTTAGGATTTATATTTCAGTGTCATTCTATCAGATGTATTTTCTGATAATTATTTAAATGAATAGAGAGATGATGAAAGATTTAATTTTCCCTTATTAAAAGAAAAGTCTTATTGAGCAGATGAATCTAAGGTGAATAATAATTGTTTTTGATAGTAAATAATTATATATTGATTTTTTATGGTAGAGTAAATCTTTTACAACTAAGAAAAAAAAGAGATCTGTGTGATTATTTTTTTTTAATTAGAGAAGTTGTACATTTACAGTAAAATCATGTATAAAGTACCAAGTTCACATATACCACCCTAGTAGTAACACCTTGCATTAGTGTGATACATTTATTACAATTCAAGAAGGAATAGCTTTATAATTGTACTATTAACTATAGTCCATCATTTATAATGGGGCCCACTGTTTGTTATACATTCTTATGTTTTTTTTTTTTAATTTTTTATTCTAATAATATATATTCAACCTAAAATTTCCTCTTTTTACCACATGCACATACATAATCCAGTGCTATTAATTATGTTCACAGTTATGTTTCCAGTGATACATCTGGATCAAAAATCTGGAGGGGAATAATCAACTAATTCAGATACCTTAATAGCAGTCACAAAGCATGAGAGTAATAGTTAGAACAAAATAAAACAATACAAGCGGGGCCAACTCTTTGCCATCTACTTGTCGATCCAGCTAATTTGAGTTTTCAAATGCCTGTTACCATTAATGTTTATTCTGACAGCTATAGGCAACTTCTTGCATATTGTCCCACATCATCATACAGTGTTTACAAGGATGTTCTCCGGTGCCATGGACTTTGGTGCTATAGTAGACAGAATTCTGACAGTGACCCCAAATTTCTCCACCTTACATGTGGGTGGAACTTGTGAATATAATGAGATGTCACTCCCATGATTATGTTACATTACGTGGAAAATTGATTTTGAAGACATAATTAAAGTTACTAATCAGTTGACCTTAAAACAGGGAGAATACCAATGCACGCCTAATATAATCATAAAAAGCAGAGAGTTTTTTTAAAAACTTTAAAAGTAGAGTTTTCTCTGGCTGGCAGCAGAGAGAGAGAGTTTGCAAGTCTGAGAATGACTCAGCTCATCATTGCTGACTTCAAAGATAGAGCTTGGCCACGTGAGAAGGCATACAGGCAGCCTGAAGGAGCAGACGTGGCCTCCAGCTGATAGCCAGCTAAGAAATGGGTACCTCAGACCTCCAGCCAGAAGGAACTCGAGTCTGCTCACAATCTGAAGGAGTTTGGAAGCAGATTCTTCTCCAGAGTTTCCAAATGAGATCCTGGCCCTGACAACACTTTGATTTCAGCCTTGTGAGACCCCAGAAGGAGAACTCAAACAAACTAGTCCAGACTTCCAAACTAAAGAACTGTGAGACAGTAAACAGGTGCATATTGTAACTAGTTATACAGCAATAAAAATTAAACAAATGAGAATCCACCTTCTACCACTTTCTTAGATGTGCAGATATGGAAACTTAGGGAATATTAATAGTTTCCGGCAAAGAAATTTGTTGAGATGGAGAAAATGGAATGATATAATTAAAATGCATATTATATGCCCAGAACATATAGAAATTAGATAATTAAAATGGGCTAATAAGAACACTTTACTCAATGTCATTTTATGTCTCTGTATCTCTCTTTCATGATAACAAGAAGAAAACTTTGGACTAATAAATCTTTAAAATTGTTTTAATGCTAAAAAATTCATATCGCTTTGGAAAACTAATATAACATTTATTGAGTTCCTTTTATAAAATCAATAGTATTATTTTATTTTTAAATCCCAGAATAGCCTCTTATCATATGGATGACTTACACAATAATAATGCAAACAAATAAGAGCAACTCAAAAAAGCAACAAAAATGAAACATGTCAATGCAACTGCCAGTATTATTAAGAGATTTATTTATATTAATTTATTTAATTCTCACAATCCATTTATTTGTGCTCTATGCATATTAAATCATAACAGCTTTATGGAGTAGGTACTTTTATGCATATTTTAAATGAAGAAACCAAGGGACAAAGAGATTTACTAACTTGCACAAAATCACATGGAGTTGTTTAGAAACAGGATGCTATGCCGCTGTCCATGTGGCTTAAATTCCCTTAGTCTCCATTGCCTCATCTTAATTTGAAAACATTAGTAATTTATGGATATTTTGTGAGGATTCACAATGGGACATATTTAACAATTTGCATAGTACCCAGAAAAAAATATTGGTGCTTTATAAATAACTATATGAAGAATATATTTTATTCTATGATTGTAAGATGATAATTATAAAACCTGTGCTAACAAGTTGACAGGCAATTGAAAATATATATACTAAATAATAAAATGTAAGCATATATCCTTGTCTCAAACCTGACATGGCTGAATCATTAAAATAAATATTTAGATATAGGAACACAAAGAACACGCAGATATTAAAATAATTACACAACTAAAAGACTCAGTTTGGCCCTATTGAGAAAACTAAAGTCCTAACAAAAAAGATAACTTGAGGACATAATACAAGAGAAAGTATTAAAATGAAAGATAATTTCAAGTGGAAAAGATGTTTTCAATCAGCATAAACATTGACATGTTGTAATGGTAGTTCCTATTCTTGTTTAGAGAAAAAGCCCCAAAATGTTCTCAGTGACGGTGTCATGTGTATTAGCAAACATGGCACAGTGCAGCGTCTCAGCTAGATAAACCCTGAGTCCTACATAAAATATCAGTTATGTTACAGCATAAAGTAGTAATAGATTTTGTAAAGAATCCAGCTTTTTGTATAAATATATTTCAAGATAAAACCTTAGACTTCATGAGAATATCTTAATATTTTTGTTATAAATGTTTTTAATGCGAAATATTATTTTTAGAGAAAATCTCCAACAAGCCATTACTGATATTTCCCCCTAATGAAGAATTATGCTTTCCAAATTTGTGATTATGTACTCAGCATGTTTCATAAATGAATTTTGGTATACATTTATGCCAAGTCCTGAAGATCTTCCAAAGTATTTTTTTTCTAAATACAGTTTGGAAATCTCTTCATTAATGTTTCCAGTTACCAAGCAACACCCCTCTTTTCTCGTTGCCATGGTGACCGTTGCATGAGGGAGGACACAAAGCCATCTGTTTAAGCCAACCTCCCTCCTTTCTCTAAAGTAAGACCTGCACGTCTTATCCAGGGGCAAGCTGGGGTAAGTTAAACATGACTTAGAGTCAGGTTGATATAAGGGGAAAACTCTAGTATGAAAATTTTCTTCTTCTTTTTATTTGAAAAGTAGTTACTTCTCTGAAGAACATAAAGCACCATGCTGCCAAAATGCTATATTCACAATAGATTGAAAGTGCACTCCGAAATTATAAGGAAATAAACATTAACATTAAACTAAACAAAACAAATTAGCTTCAGGTATTTAAAATATTGGTTTTACTTCCTTTAGTTTACTGTGGTTTTACGGTCTATAAATGTACTTTCCA
Source organism: Tolypeutes matacus (assembly GCA_026826555.1). NCBI lineage: Eukaryota > Metazoa > Chordata > Mammalia > Cingulata > Chlamyphoridae > Tolypeutes > Tolypeutes matacus. The sequence continues at coordinate 6,632,205 of JAKSZT010010858.1, read as the reverse complement.
AAATAACATTTTTAAAAAATGAATATGTAACTAGAACAGCCAATTTGTTTAATCCCTTGGAATTTTTGAAGGAGAAATGAACAAATTGGTGCTAGGTATATTCTGAATAAAAATTGGTATTTGTTTTTGTTTTCCCAAAGCAAAACTAATACTATTTCCTAAACTGTGAAACCAAGTGGTTTCAGAATGGGCCTGGGGTTGTGACTTCATTGAGACTGAACATTTCAATAAGTACTCTTTATAGAAGTGTAAGCATTCATAAAGTGACTGCTATTCCCAATGATTCTTTCAGTTTGATAAATTGCATAGTGAAAGTCAGATTTCACTTAGTTGGGATGTTAATAGGATTGGAATTTAACAGAGAATTTTTCAGCACAGTAAATGTGAACATGCCTTTTATTCATAATAAACCTTTCATTACAATATTTCTATAATCAAAATAGTTCTGGTTTTCATTTTTGCACCTTTGTCTATCATCCAAAGTCCGTTTCTCAATCTTTCTCTCCCCCCTCCACCCCCACTTTCCTTCTTTCTTTTGCTCTCTTTCAACAGGTTATTAAAATAGTGAGCTCTGTTACTTCATCTTTGAAAATCCTTCTTCTGGCCATTTACCAAAATGTCAGAAACTCTACTAACTTGCTCTTTTGGATTATATCTGAAAATACCTTTCTTCCCTCCACAAAAATCATGCAATGATGCTCAGAACCAAGGACTCCCTGACTGCTAATACCTAACTAGATTACATGTACATACTTAGGATGTGCAAGAGTCATACAATTTACTAAGCACCAGTTACATTCTGTGCCAGTTACTGTAATGGAATCTACCCATGCTAACTTACTAATTGTGAAATAAAATAAAGTCAGCAGTAGATAGATAGATAGATAGATAGATAGATAGATAGATAGATAGATAGATAGATAGAT
>JAKSZT010010858.1:6619329-6631269 GCA_026826555.1 Tolypeutes matacus | reverse complement strand
GATAGATAGATAGATAGATAGATAGATAGATAGATAGATAGATAGATTTAACTCAGTACATGCTTTTCAAAGAAAAAAAAATGATATATATTTTCAAGTGAAATTAGAGAAAAAATAAATCAGTACCATTATCCACTGAACAACTCAAGATATTCCACAGATTTTTTATATTTTCATGTACCAATTCTCATAATTAAATTTTTTAAGCATTAGTATGTAAGATAAAATGAAATACAAACTAATTAAGTTCATTTTTAATTGCACATAATTCTTTATTATTACTTTCTATCAGTTTTCAATGATTTATTAAATATTTTAGATTAAAGTACATGCCTTTTGAGGTATATATCATATATATCATTCTTTCTAGGAAACAAAATTCTTCATTTCTTAAAAAATGATTTTTCATCTGAACCTTAAACATATTCCATTTCTGCTTATAAAAGACAATGCACATTATATAACTTTTCACATTCAGAGGCTATTCTACCTTAGTATTCTACCACCAATTTGTAATATACTTATTGTGCAATTTATTAAAATTTTATGTTTACTTAAGTTTATATTTACCTTTATATCTTCAAGTAAATTAGAGATTTTTGAATACTCATCAAAAAGAGAAATATCTCGATTTATTTATAACTTGATATTTTATGTCAAGAGGGATTTGTGACTATACATATTATTACCTTTATCCCTCATACATAAACATATCTTAATGAATAATGTATCCCATGGTGTTTTTTCAAATTTCAAGATGAAGTTTTTAGATATGCATCCATGGCACCATTGCCAAAGTCATGATAATAAGCACTTCTATTACCCCCAAAAAGTTTGCTCATGCCCATTTCTGTAACTATACATTAGCTTGCATTTACTACAATTTTATATAAATAGAATCATACAGATTGTATTTTTTTCTGTTTGGCTTATTTTGCTCAACTTAATTATTTCGCAATTCATCCTTGTTTTACATATAGTTTTTGAGGTTTTTTTTTTTATTGATCAGCAATATTCCATTGTATGGAAATTTGTTTGTTTTTATCACTCAGCTCTTGATGGACATTTGGATTACTTCCAGTTGTGTGTTATTACAAGTAAAGTTGCTAAGAACATTTGTTTTCAAATATTTTTATGGACATATGCTTTCATTTCCTTGTTTAAAATCCTAAAATGAACTGATGTATTAACTTTGTTCAATGTAAGAAATTTTAAAATACATGACAAACTTGTGAAGTGGTTATGCCATATTTTGTTCCCAGCAGAAGTATTTGAGGGTTTTAGTTCTTACACATCCTCACCAACACTTGGAATGGTCAATTTTTTATTTTATTTTAACCATTCTCACATGAGTGTAGTGGTATTTGATTGTGGTTTTAATTTTTATGTCCTTGATGACTAAAACTGAGTGCCATTTTGTGTGCCAATTTGTCATCCAAATATTTTCTTTGGTGAATAGCTTTTTCAAATAGTCTGTCCATTTTTATTGGGTCTTTTTTTTTTCATTATTCAGTTTTGTGAGTTCCTTATATATTTTGTACAGAGGTCCTTTATGATATGTGATTTGTAAATATTTTTTCCAAGTATGCAGTTTCTTTTATTTTCATTATCAATCAGAAATCTGGATGAAGTCCAGTTAATAAAATTGTGTTTTGATCATGGTTTTGTCTTCGTGTGTTAGAAATCATTGCTTAACTGTAAAGTGCAAGCATTTTCTCCAATTTGTCTTCTAGAAATATGTCATGTCTTCTAGAAATCCATTACATATTTTTATATGCAATGCAAAATGCAAGCTAATGTATAGTTACAGAAATGGGCATGAGCAAACTTTTTGGGGGTAATAGAGGTGTTTATTATCATGACTTTGGCAATGATTCCATGGATGCATATCTAAAAACTTCATCTAAATTTGTATATGGTTTGGAATAATTATGAATCAGAGCTAATTTGTTTGCATATATCTATCTATTAGTATCAGCCCTGCTTGATGAAATGACACTCCCTCCATTCTCCATGAATTGCCTTTGCATATTTCTTGAACATCAGTTGTCCATAAATGTATTATCCATGGCTGAATGCTAATTTTCTCCTAGTGATCAGTTGCAGAGTACATCTTTCACATATTTGTAAGACATAACTAAGAATTTTCTTTCATGTTCATTTATTTCAATGCTATTTTAAATAAATATTTTAAACTTTATTTTTCAATTGTTTCTAGTATATAAATACAATATATCAGTTTTTATTGATCTATTTTCAGCAACTTTGCTAAACTCACATAATAATTCTGATTTTTTTTTTAATTCCATCAGATTTTCTACATAGACATTTGTGTTAAATATAAAAGTATTTTTCTTCTCTTTCCTTTCCAATCTGGTTGTCATTTTATATTTCTCTTGCTTGATCCAAGCAATCAGAATGCCCACTACATTGTTGATTACAGATTCTTAGAGTGGAAAACCTTGTCTTATTCTTGATCTTAGGGAGAAACTATTTGTAATTAAATAAGAGGTAAAACTTTGATGTTTCACGGAATCCCTTTAGCAGATTAAGGAATTTCCTTCTATCACTACTATGCTTAGAGTATTTACTAGGTTTTGTAAAATGTTTTTCTGCCAATATTTTTCATTCATTGAGACGATCATATTTTTTTTTAATATTGAATTATATTGATTGCTTTTCAAATGATAAACCAACCTTCCACTTATAGGATATATCCCACTTGGTAAGGATGCATTTATTATTATTTTTATATGATTTTTGGATTTGATTCGCTAAACTCTTTTTTAGAATGTTTGCATATATGTTCATGATGGATATTGGTCAATAGTTTGTTTTCTTGTAATATATTTGTCTGGCTTAGCTTTAAACATAACATTGTGCTCATAGAATGAATTGGGGAATACAAATTCTTTAGGTTTCTGGAAGATAGATTTTTTTGTAGAATTTTTATTATTTCTTCCTTAAATGTTTAGTAGAATTCACCATGAAGTCTTTTCGTCCAGGAATTCTCTTTGTGACAACATTTTCAACAAAAGATTTAATGTATTGAGTTGACATAGTACTATTCAGGATATCTATTTGTTCTTAAGTTGACTTTGTTTATATCTTTCAAAGAATCTGTTTCTTTCGATTCTATTTTCACATTTATTGGAAAAATATCGTTCATAATATTCCCTTATCATTATTTTAATATCTGTAGTAATGTGACCTCTTTCATTCTTGATATAAGTAATTAGATTATTTGCTCTTCCATAAGTCTGACTAGATGTTGATTGGCATTACTGATTTTCTTAAAGAATTACCTTTTATTTTATTGAATTTCTCTATTTTCTATTTCATGGATTTCTGATCTGATCTTTATGGCTACATTTCTTCTGCATTTTTGCATTTAGTTTGCCTTTCTTTTTCTAGTTTCTTAAAATGGAAGCTAAGGTCATTAGTTTGAACTCTTTTTTCATTTCTAATATAGACATTTAGAGCTTTTCATTTCTCCCTAAATCCTGCTTTAATGGCATCCCACCAATTATAAGTCGTGTCTTCATTTTCGTATATTTCAACACATCTTCCTTCTCTTTTGATTTCTTTTTGATCAATTGATTGTTTCAAGGTTTGCATTGCTCAGTATCCAAATATTTAGGATTTTTTGAAATACCTATCTGTGACTAATCCTTAATTTAATCTTGTTAATCTCAGGGATCATATGTGGTATATTATGAATCCTGTAAAATTTGGTAAGACATGCTTTATGTCTCGGAACATGGTTTATCTTCATAAATGTTCAGCAAGCCCTTGAAAAGAATGTGATGCAGTTGGATAAAGTGTTCTGTAAATGTAAATAAGGATATGTTTGGTTGTTGTTGGTGTTTCAAGTCTACTATACTCTGGCTGAATTTTTCAATATCTATTTTTTATAAATTTTTGAAAGAGGTATGTTAATATCCCAAGTATGATTGTTGGTATTTCTATTTCCTTTTTCAATTTTCTCAGTATTTGTTTCCTACATGTTGAAACTCTATCAGCTTCATAAACATTTTAGATATGTTTATTGGGACATCACATTTATCATTTCCTAGGGCTAACTATTACTCACCACTGAGACAAGACTCTTCTGAGTACTCAATGCTCCATGAATTTTGGAGTTTGTGAATAAGGCTGTTGGGAATAGGCACTATTCCTGGCCCTTCATGATTCTTCCTGTACGGTGCCTTCTAATCATTTTAGATAACTGTTTACCTAAGTTCCAGTCATTTCCTCATGTGCTCATCAAAACTCTGTTGGACCCTCTCGGCAGAGCTCTGGGTTCTCTCCATACACCCTTCAATGTCTGGCACTCTGACTTGTGAAATCTATCTTCATTGGTCTTGACAGTTTCTCAATTATATCTTTTCAATTGAGATAGGTCTTCTAGTATCATCTGGATCCCACTCCCTATACTACATTCTGAAATCTCTCAAGACAGTATGCTGGAACACTTTGTATTAGTCAACCAAAGGGGTGCTGATGCAAAATACCAGAAATCCGTTGGCTATTATAAAGGATATTTATTTGGGGTAGAAGGCCACAGTCACCAGGCCATAAAGCATAAGTTACTTCCCTCACCAAAGTATATAGTCACTTGTTGGAGCAAGATGGCTGCCGACGCCTGCCAGGGTCCAGGCTTCCTGGGTTCTCTCTTCCCAGGGCTCCATTTCTCTCCAGGCTTAGCTCCTCTGTTTCCTCCACAAGGTCAGCTGTAGGCTATGAGGCTCTCTAGGCTTTGCTTCTCTCCACTAGGCCAGCTGTAAACTATCAGTGATTGGCTCATCTCTTTTCCTGGGGCATTCTCTCCTTCCTCTGTGCGCTTACTTCTCTGGGCTCCAGCATTAAAACTCAGCATCAGAACTCCAACATCAAATTCCAACTAAGTCCTCTGCTCTGCCATGTAGTTTTAGCTCTGAGTCCCCACCCACCAAGGGGCAGGGACTCAATATCCTACTGACGTGACCCAATCAAAGCCCTAATCGTAATTTAATCACTACCAGAGGAACAGACCAGTTTGCAAGCATAATCCAATACCTATTTTTTGAATTCATAAATAATGCCAAACTACTACATACTTGTAGGTCTTCATTCATTACTTATCAGTTAGGAAGTATCATTTGCTTGCCAACCAATTCTTTGAAAAGCATTGTTTCATATATTGTGTATATTCTTCTGTTTTTTGTTTGTTTCTTTGTTTCAATCAAGAGGGAAAATTCCAGTCCCTGTTATCCATTGGCTGGAAGCAAATTTATGTTTGAATTTTTGTATTTTCTTCTTTTTTCTCCTATGATCCTTATATGTTTTCTTTGTTTTTTTCTGGCAGTACTTCTAATTTAATCTTCATTTCTAAAACTATTTTTTTTATTTCTTATTATTTCCTAATTTCTGTCATCTCATTCTAAGCATTTTAGTTATGATTCATGCAGTGCTTTCTTGCTTTTTTGTTAATTTTCATATTAATTTTATCTTATTTTGAGAGAGGGTGTTATATTCTAATCATTTTTGTGAACATATCTTTCTGGAATGCATTCATTGTTTGCTGGAAGATAAGTCTCCTTATTCTTTCTCTTTCTCTCTTTCTCCTTAAGTCCTTTCATATGGAAATTTACATTGATAATTTTCTGTTGGTTATGTCTATTTGAAATCCTTTTTTCCAACTTTTAGCATGAAACAAGTTTTAAGAAAATTTTCTACATTCACAGACCTCTCCCTTATATTTATTTTGTGTAGTTTTCAAAAATATGATGGCTTATATGCCGGGATTTTCTAGTTTTATTGCCTAACCACATTTTATCTGGATCTTCTCTTTCCTTCTATATAGAAATGAACCCTGGTAAGACAATTATAAGAATTCTCAGGGACCCCAATTCTCCTGCTCCTTCAATACTCCTTACTGTAGACCTGTAGCATTCTGGAAAAGGCAAAGCCTTCCTATTTTCAGCTCTTTATAGTGAACACTTATCAGTTTTCATGGGATGCTCAGTTTTCTCAAGATTTTCAGATTCCCTCCTTTTGTTTCCTTCTTTCTACTTCGGAGATGTTGATATCATGCACTTCTTGTTTGTGTTCCCTCTTTGCCACCATCTGCTTCTATTCTGAAGGGATTGGGGATCATTTTTCATCTAGATTTGCTGTAAATGTTTTCCAGGTGTTCTTCCCCGAATTATCTCCCCACAGTTTTAATATCTGACTTTATCTTTATCTTAGTTTTTTCTACTTTAAAATTTTACATATCTGGAAAACAAGTGAGGAAACTGTTCTCCAAGTTCAATGCCATTTTATATGTCTGCCATTATCTTGAATTTCATTTTAATTTTAACCCAAGATTTATCTTCCTTTAACATCTGGTCTGTAGTACGGCCTTCTTCCAAAGCAGGGAATGATTTGAGAAGGATGCTCTGGACTTGTGGGAAGTCCCTTGGAGTATCATGAAACAAAGGGAATGAGTGCAGAATGGATGGATGAGTAAGCAGAATTCTTTATTCTTTATTATACTATTAGACTTCATATTATTCCACAATATTAAAGCAACGGTATGTGCTTTTCCTAGGATCCTGCCAAATTTCTCTAAGATTTTTCATTTTTCTCCAGGCATCCTTGATCAGAGACTCCAATTTAATCCCATCTTGGATGTCTGGAACATATTCTAGTTCTTAAAACCTTTCAATCCCCTTCTTATCTACCTTATGTCACTTTGCCTATAAAATATGATTTCAATTATTGTAAAAATAAATGTGTCAAGATAAAGAAATAAGTCTTGTGTTTCTTGCTCTCAAGAAGTTCACAGCCTTTGAGGGAAAGCATTAAGACATTAATATTTTTTTAATGCGTTGGACAATTTTTAAGAGTGGTAATCATAGGGTGCCAAGGGAGCAGAGTAGCCTTGCACAAAACTCCAGTTCCACAAAATAAAAAATCTGTGAAGATGACTTTATCAAAAACAAAATAGATAATTAAATTCATATATTTATATAAATTATGCATGTATAAATGGAAAAAGTTGTTTCAAAGATATATCTATACTATTTTGTAGGAAGTACATGTTAAAAGAAATTAGTTATAAAACATGAAAACACGAAGTATCCTAAGGACATTTTCACACATTCATAACAATATAATGTGATATTTACATAGCACATTATCATTTTCTTTGGACAAAATTTCTGTGGTCCAAGTAGAAGTTAATGAATTTAAAATTATTATCTTTAGCATTCTTGAAAATATGTTTCCTTTTTTAAAATGCGATATTTAGTTATAGAATGTTTATTCTCTAAAGATTTTATTTTATTTTATTTTATTTTTATTTATTTTTTTTATTATGGGTAAAAATCAAAATTCTCACAATACATACAAACATTTACAAAATGATATATAAATATATATGCATATATGTGTATTTGCTTACAAAAATGTTATTTATATATATATATATATACATATATTTTAAGAAGTGCTTAGATTACCTAAAATATTACACGGAACCCACTGGGATTCCCATGTTGCCCACCTCCCACACCTCCCACCACATCCCACACAAACATCTCCCACAGTGTGGCCCACCAACCTCAATGAACTTACACATCCTGGAGCCTTGCCACCAACCATAGACCACAGTTCATACTGTAGACCACACTCTCTCCCACTCAGTTCTGAGTGGTGTGTGCTGATTTAAAATGGCCTACATCCATTGCCACAACAGTACTCAGGACAACCTCCAACTCCCAAAGATTTTAATGATCAAATTAATCTAACTTATGCCATTTTATTTAAATAATTACTACTAATATATATATTTTTTTACTTTTCCCACATTTCCAGAGAAGTAAAACATTAAAATAAGATGTGAGAATAAAGTACACACAAAACCCTTCTTTTATTTCAATATCTTTTGGGAAGAGGGAAGTTAGAAGGATTGATCTGATAAATTTATATATATACATACATATATATGTATAAATTCAAAGTTTTTCAAGTGCTTCAATGCACTTTAATTGGAAATAGAAAATAAAATCAAAACAAAATAAACATATACAAGTGATAAAAGAATGTGGCCTTACCTATATTTCAAGCATTCATTCATCCATTACATATTTACTTAGCTGCTATGATGGGAAAAATACTTGCATAAGGTAAATATGGTCCTAGCTGTGATTGAACCCTCCCTAACCATATAAATATATGTGATAACTGAAGTAACTATACAAGTATGAAGAAAAATTGTAAAGTACTGTAAGAAAAATTATGAGTAGGTCCTATGCTTGAATAGGAGAACAAGGTTAGCAGAAAATACTTTTCAACTAGGCAGTTAGGTGGAGAGAAAAAAAAAAAGAGAGAAGAATTTCCTGTAAAACAAACGGCATAACTGAGAGTCAAAGACTGGATGATGAAAATAAGAGATTAAAGGAAGTGAGAAGGTCAGCATAAAGGAATCATGTTGAGGAATGCAGAGCAGGCTGCAGAGCCCTTTGAAATAATAAGATATTGAGAATGAGGCAAATATAAGACGTTGAGTTTACTGAAAAACATTTGAAACCATTGGTGACTTTTAAGAACGGATCAGTGGAACTTCTGCCCCCAGTGGCAGATGAATAATGTCTTAGACAGACTGTGCTGCAGATAAAACCTATAAATTCTGAATATAATATTAAAAAGTGGCTCCCTGAAGGCAATGGATAGTGAATAAACACAGGCAGGGTCTAGTGGCGAGTACAAGTTTGGATAGGATGAGCTGTACATGATGAGTTCTGCTTTTATTAATTTCATCTTCTATAGCTACTCATAGGATGATTGTGATTTTTGAATAAGATAATACAGGCACAATTGCCTGGTATACATATTCAATAACTACTCATTGTTAAAGTTATTTGGATGGAGTTTCTTTATCCAAGCCAAATACATTAATTTTATGAGGGTCCAATGATCAAGGCATCTCGATACATTGACCTTGATTATTAATTTGGCAATATTTTATGATATCACAAATAACTTTATAAGTCAGGCATAATCATTAGTCTTCTCAACATCTTTAAAAGTTATTCCTTCTGTTCCCTGTTTTGGAGGAGAAAAGAATAAACCTCAGAAGGGTAATTTCTTCAATGTGACATAGTGACAGACAAGCAGCAAAGATTTGGTTTAAACATAAATTTTTGTGCACCAAGATCCATGCTCTTTTCCTGGAGTACTTGTTGAAGAGAAATATCTAAAGTTTGAAAATACATTGCATTATGAGAGATACCTGCTCAGAGGATTAATATGCGATGTAGAATAGTCAGTTCAATGTAATTTTCTTAAATGACTTTTGCATTAGAAAAAAATTTTTAAAAGAACCCCAGGGTGAATCATATAAACAGATAATTTTTTAGAATACTCAAATTATATCATGGGGAAGAACGTCAGATATAAATTGGATCAAAGACCTCAAATACAAGTGAGGAAACAGAGCACCTCTGGTTTAGAAATTAGCTCCAGCTACTTCTAGGAAACAGATGTCTTTATTCACAGTTCAAGTTTTATTCATAAGTTTAAGCTAGTTCAGGATTGGCTCAATTTGCACCTTGCTCCTCCTTACTGAAATATACCATAATTTGTATGCTAATAAGATTCACATTTTATCAAGTGTTGAATTCATACTGTGTAGTTATGTTTAGTGGTATGAGAGCCAACCAAACCTCTATAAAACTATATTCAATATAAAAAGAAAAATACATTTCAATGGATTGTCTTTTATCTTGATTCTCAACTAAGCACAGGTTGTCCAATAAGCATGATCAATATCCATAGTACAATGCAATTAAAACCAAAGTTGGAAACAAATGTAGGCTTAGCACAAAAAATAATTCATGCTTAATGTGTTGATGTGCCTCAGAAAAGATCTGAAAGTACAACTGTTTCATTTGCAAATATATGCAATTTTGAATAACACTGGATGATTATTTACTGAATAATTACTCAGAGAACATTACTAATCTAAAATAAATTATGCCATAATTTCCTTGCTAAAATAGACACAAGCATGTTCAAAGCCCCAGGAGCTGGAGCAGAAGTTGAATATTAAGACAGGAACATCAGTCCAGAAAAACTGTATTTCTCGCCTATACTGGCAATTGAAGGATAGATGAGAAGAACTAGAGGAAATAGTGTAACATCTGCTTAATCAACGTCTTCAAAGTAATGAATCATCTCTCATGGGAAATTTACAGTACCTGTCTTTTTGTGCATTTGGCACTATATTAACTCTTCAGATTCTAAACTCCAATTTGGGTCTTGCTGTATTTTTTTATAGCAGATTTTGGTACTAAAGTTAAAGGATTTTATTACCTTGTTATTATTCACAAGGTTCTGTAAACATTGAGGAATTTGACAGGATCTAGAGTTGTTAAATCTTCAAATAATTAACACCTTATCTAGCTAGGATACTAGACATAATTATTAAGTTACAGGCTTTAGTACTTTGGTTTCAGAATTAGCATGAGTTATCTTTAAATTACTTCCAAAGTGATAACTCTTAATTACTTGGATTGGATATTATCTTATTTAAAACTTTCAAATTAACAAGGATTTTCAAAAATAGTTAATTCAATTAAAAGAAAACCAGAAAAGCAATCGTTCAGACTTACTATCTTGACATAAAGCTTTAGCTAAATAATTGATCTTAGATTCAAAGGAATGAATGAAAATTAATACATTGGGTAAATTTGTAAATATTACAGAGGGTGAAGGACGGCCTGAAAATAAGTATGTGTTTTTGGTAGTTTGAATTTTTAAACAAGCAAAATTGCCTTATTTTCTTTTGTAGAATAAGGTTAGCAATGATAATCTTTGATTTCTGTGGAGTTTAAATGACATGTTCATGTGAAAGATCTTTGCAATTTCTAAAGTGAGAATTGCATTCCCTTCAGAATCTTCTGCATAGAAATATCTCCTTTACTTCCTGCTACATTGCATCTGGATGGGAAAGCAATAAGCAGAATCCAGGATTTTATAGAAGGTTTATCCATGTAAGCTTGGAAAAAAATAAATGGTACATGGGAGAGAAAGATTTAGCTCTTCAGTAAGAAAGAGTATTTAATTGAAAATTTGGATTGTGCTAACTAAAAATGGATGGATAAATTAAGCAATAATTCACCCAATATTTTTTGAGCATAAGCAAATACACTAAATTTTATTCATTATATAAAGATTTTACAAACTAGGAGAAACAATACATCATAATTATCTGAGAATACAATTATAAGTGAAAGACTATAAGTAAAGATAAATAAAAGAAGATGTGATTTCAAGCTGGGGGTAATCTGGTGAGGCCTCATGAAAGAAAAAATTAAATGTAAAATATCTTTTGGAGGTAAAGAAACTTTAAGCAACACAGATTTAAAGGGAAAGCTTAGACCTGGAAATAATAACTACCATATAATGACGTCTTTTCAGGCATGATCCGTACTTACTGCAGCTTCCATCTTAAAATTAATTTGTATTTTCCTGAATATTAATAAAGCTGATCATATGTTCAGTCTTTGTAAGACCTTGTTAACTCTTTAACACCATATAAATAACATGATTTTTATTGTGGATCATTGGCCTTATCACTCTTGGAAATAAAAATTCGATAACAGTTTTTGCATGCCTAAATTATATACCCTCACAAAGTCTTAAATATTCTTAAAGGTTGCATTTTGAAATAATTCCAGTTTAGTTGAGGGATATGAATTATACATTATTATTTATTTGGGCAAATACTGTACTCAAACTTTCAAATATACATGCTGCCATGCAGAGGAGAAAAAAAAAAAAAAAACTCTTTTGATTGAGAAATTGTAGAATACATGTAGCTTTGTTCACCATAATTTTGCAATCTCTTACTACTACTTAATCAAAAGTTCTTAAACTATTATTTACTAACATGAAAATGAGAAGAAAGGG
>JAKSZT010010858.1:6552332-6618929 GCA_026826555.1 Tolypeutes matacus | reverse complement strand
ATATATATATATATATATATATATATATATATATATAATTTATGTAAGCAAATGCATGTATATGCATATATATTTATATATAATTTTACAAATATTGGTATGTATTGTGAAAAATTTGATTTTTACCCACAATAAAAAAAAAAGAGTAAGAAGAAAGATAAGGCAGTAATAAGGGATGTGTGGAATTTTAAAGGGCAAGAAATAAGGGTGATCTTTTTGTTTTTTTCCATTCCTTTACATTGTCTCCTTCCATTCATCATTTCCCTTACCCTCTGCATCAATATATTATAACTGAACACCTTAAAAAAGGGAGATCGTACACATAGTTTAAGGGTTGGGTAATGTTTATGTTGATTTCCAGGTTTTGACACTAAATCAAATGTTTTATATTTAGTGCTCTCCATTTTCACTCTCCTATCCCTCTTTGATAATGTGATCACATTAAATAAGAAAGAATATAAACTAGCTATTTATTTTTATAGGTGGTAAAACTAGGACTCACTGGAATAAAAAAGGCTTGGTCAGAGCCCTCTAATCAGTTGCTCTGTTAAACTTCAAATCAAGGACCTTGTTAATCCAAAGGTAATTATACAATATTTAGGGATAAAAATAAACAATGTTTTCAACAAGACCAATATGATTGAGATAGAATGTTCTCTCAATCAACAAATAATTACCAAATACCTGCTATGTGTCGAAAGTTGTACTTTATACAGAGAATTCAAGAATTATAGAATTGATTCTACGTACTATCACAGTCTAGAAACACAAACATGAAAAAAAAATCAAGAAATGTATTAAACAGTCAAATGATGTTATTGTAAACACATGTAGAGGATGATATGGCTACACCTAAGAGGGAGATTTAAGGAAAAGCAAAATTTGTAAAAGTAGATTGAGGAGGGATTTGTAACCAAAGAAGTCAAACTGGGGAATGTAAGACCAGTATTATAAATTAAGGGAGAGCAGAAATTAAACCATTAAGGATCTGGTCAAACAAACAAAGGAAAACATTTCCAATGTGAAATCAATGACCAGACAATTGACCTGATTTCATCATAGGTGGCATTTGTGTTAGTGAAGAGTGACAGTTGTTCAGTGAGGGTTTCTTTGAGAACATAGTGCTGCAAATGTAGGTAGTTTGGATTCCTTAACTTATGTTAACACCTACTTTGTCAGGTTGGAAAGCTCTGATAACCAAGCCCCACTCACCTTTCATGAAGACATATTTAATCTCAAGAACTTCAATATCCCTTGGATTAACTCCCCAAATCCTAAAAGCCTCTATGTATCCTCACTGTAACTCTCTTATATTCCCATAGGACTAATTAGTTTTATAAAATGTATTGTAGCAGTAAAAAGGAGGCAGGTTGCCAAGGAACATAATATCTTAAGAGGTCAGTATAGCTCCATTTTGGATCTTATGGCATAAGCCTGGCTGATAAGGTAACACATTGTAAGACATTAATCAGATGTGGATAGAAAAAATAGAATACTAGATTGGCCATCCAGGTGTCTCAAGAGTAAAAAATGTTATTCAATTCTTCTCCAATCATTGCCTGTAAAAGTGCAGGTGTGCAGCAGCAGGAAATTAAATTGTATGAGAAACTGGGAATAACTTTCATATCCTATATTGGCAAAGGTGCACAATAGTTCACCTGTGAATGGGGTTTCCAACATCTCAGCCAAAAAATGAAGGAAGCAAGTTCAAGCCAGATTTAATGAGGACATAGGCTTAAAAAGCAACCAGGAACTAAAGAATCAGCTACGATTTTTCACTTACTTAGCAACACTGTTACTCATCCTTCTCTCTCTGAGTTGGCTTCATTTTTTTCATTGTCTGAAGATTAGGTCTCTGCATTAGATTGAAGAGGGAAAGACTATTTTGAGGGCATCATTGTATTAACAATGCTTAATATGATCTTTGGCACATATTGGCTGTTCAGTTTTAATTATTCAAAATTTCTCTACACAAACAATGGAAAATGGGAAGCGGCTGTGGCTCAATCAGTAGGGCTCCCGTTTACCATATGGGAGGCCCCGGGTTCGGTTCCCGGGCTTCCTGGTGAAGGCAAGCCCTCCCGCACGGCGTGGTTAGCTGACCCAGCGAGCACAAGCAGCAAGGGGGGGATAAATGAATAAATAAATAAAATCTTTAAAAAACAAACAAACAAACAAAAAAAATGGAAAATGATACCCTAAGTTTCTATATATCTTCTGAGTTTTATTATTCATAAGGCTGACTCAAATTACTATGACCTAATTAAGGCTTTCTGCTAGAGAAACATTAACCCACTTGGGGTCAAATATCTGTCTCTAGACCATTTTCTTTTATCAGTGTGTATCAGTGTGTGGAGAGTCCACTCAGTGGTGTATGTAGAAGCAGATTTGTGAAGAACATATTTCAACAGCAGGGAGCATGGAGGCATAGACAATACAGAGGGCATATCTTCTTTAATAAAAGTCTACTGGATATTTCTCAAAGGAATAATGTTTTAATAAAGTCATAATGTTCTTAGAAATGATGACTGGAGGCGTCATAATTGGTTAGTGTTCAAGAAGACAGGATAGTGTAGGGTATTGGCTTAAGTTAAGGCTTAAAACAGAAGATGCCATTAGAAATGGAAGGGAAATAAGAGAAAAGTGATGTAGTTTAAAGCAATGAGGATGAGCTATATCATGTAATATAAAGGTATGTCAATATATTAAAGGACTGGGAATATGATTCAGTAAATGTTTAATTTAGATGCATTCATAAAATCAAGAATCAAAACTACCATTGTTACATGTCTTCTTCCATGTCAGCTGATGAGTACCTAAGAAATATGAATGTGGGCACTTAAATTCCTATCTCTGAAAATTGTTGCCTCATTTCAGCAAAAGATTGTATAATTAAGAAGGCCTTTGGGACATGTGTGTATTTCAGAAACTATATGAATTTTCACTTTCAACAGAATAGCCATTCAGCATGTTATTATGATCATAATAAGACCCCATTAGTTTGGACTACTTTCTTTCTCTGATGATAATTCAAATTTTGTAATCAAATAGTTTTACTCTATCTTTGGCAATCTAATTAACATATGTACTGCATGATAATGTACTACTATATAGAAAACAATTCTCTTTCTTGGTAAATTTGAGCAGAAACGCTAAAGCTTATTCAATGTTTCATCTATCTATTTGGTCACTTTTGCATATTTATTTTAATTAGAATCAACAATAGTAAAGTTTGATACAGAAGAATGTCTTATTTCCAAAATAACTCTTATGGGAGGTTATTAAAAATACCTTAAATAGCAACTGGGAAACTCAGATAAGTAACATAACTTTTACGCTTCTATTCAGAAGAGACTTTTTCAGGCAGAATGATATATACCATTAGGGTTTGCCATTGGATTTCTTTCTTAGTTCCAAAAGATTTTCTGATACAAGATAAGAATAATAGTGACTAAGTTTGGATAGAAGTTGAGCCTAGTTTACAAGTAAAATATAGTAGTAAATACAGTTGGCTATGTGTCCTTCATGTAACTAGATTTTGAAATAACTGCATAAAATTGATAGTTGGGGGTCAGTTTGCATCTATTAGCATGGGTATGGGCTTTAAAATATATATGGATTAGGAAGGTTTGACATATAAATATGTGTCTTAGATTGCCAGGCTACTATGACAACATTGCATTATTGCTAAAACAAACAACCATTTATTGTCACATGTTTTCAGAAGCTGGAAGTCCAAAATCAAGGTGTCAGAGACTCTGACTTCTCCTTGGATTCTGCAGCATTCTAGTGCTGGTTTGCCACAATCCTTGGGATTCCTAGGCTTGCATCTCTACCTCTTGTCACATAGAGATCTCTCTCCTTTGACTGCTTTTCTGGTTTTGCTGACTTCTGACTTCTCCCTGTTGTCTTCTCCAATTTGTGGCTTCTGGTTTCTTTTATTTTTACGGCCTACAGTACTATGGATTACCACCCACTCTGACTTAGTTGGCCACAGCTTAATGGAAAATAACATCTTCAAAAGGTCTTATATACAGAGAATTCAGACCCACAGGAATGAGAATTAAATATAAGAACTTGTGCTTGTTTGCATACATAATTCAGTCTACCACAGTATGGTCAAGAAAACTTAAGAAACCAAAGAATAAACTGTACAAATATTTCCAAAGCAGAAACAGCACCTTTTTAAAAATCATCATGTGGCTACTATTGCAGTTTTTTATCAACTGTATATCTTGTTACTCAATCCTCATTATTGTTTAACTATAAATACCAAGAATTTACCAAATGGAACTGTACTTCTGACTCAAAAACATGACAATCCAACAACTTCTTTTAATTAAAGTATAAATAGTAATGATTAGACGGTTAACCAAAATATTTACAGTATGATTATAATGAAAGATAACTTGAAAATACTTTGAAGAATTATAATGTTCAAGGTTATTTATAATTTATGTTTGTTTAACAATTAAAATTTATTATGCTTGTATACCATGATATACTGAATTCTGGATACCGGGACAAATATTTTCCTTCCCTATTTGCTTTCCTACCCTATTGATTTTTGATGAGCAATATGGAAGCCCATCTAGAAAAGACACTGTCATCACTTATTTATTTGCCAGCTGATCATCAGCTAGAGCAAGCCTTACAATGTCACCTCCCACAGCAAATTTCAGATGGCCTTAGACCCTGCAAACCTCCAAAACTGAAAATGACTGCTAAGAAAAAGCAAACACAGCACAAAAATCTCAGGCCAATAAAGTCTCAAAACTACAAGTTCCTCTGGAAATGCAAAAACCACAACTCCTGAATCAAAGGATTATGTCTAGATTACGCTTTTCAGTTTAGCCCAAAAAGAAACAGAAAAAAAAAAAAAAAAAAGGAAAATAAGAAAGGAAGTGAAAGTAGGCCTATAATTCTCTTAGCCCTGGCTTAGTATCTATTCTAGGTTTAGTCCAATTTTAGTCAATTAATAGACCAATATAGTGAGTTTAACTCTTTCAGAATTTTCATTCACTTTTGTTCTTCTCAGGTGGTCTCTTACTTCTCTCATTTAAGTTTTCCTTATCCATGTGTCCCTAAGAGTTTTCAGGCAAAGCTAAGATTAAATTTTATTAAAAGTGGGAAATTGATCTGGTGAAGAGAATTTTTCCTAGGAGAATTAGTGTATATTTGTATGATAAAAATGATTCTGACTCTCTGTGGCAGAATATAATTTCCAAAGATGCCATAAAATATCTTCTATCTCACACCTGTTCTAGGACTTTGAGATTTTCCTAACAAGAAGATCCCTTTGACTTCACCTTCCCCTCAAAACTGGGTGGAACTTTCTGAGTACCCTGACCAATAAAGTATAGAAAAGTCATGTTTTTTTTCACTATTGAGGTAGTGATATGGCAATTCCTTGATTTTGTACTTCTATCTTCAAAAACTGTGGAACAGTGTATTCCTGTTGTTTAAGCCAATCATTTGCAAGAGGAAGCCTAGCAAAATAAGATACCATACTTCACAGAAATATCAACATTGAGTCACAAAAATAATTAGGGATAACTTAGATTAACTGGTTTTTCTTTTGTTGGAGTATGTTTTCAGAGACAGACATATTGGAAAGCAGAAGCAGACTCAACATATTAGTGTCCACCAAGAAGCAGCAAAAAACATTGGTTGGATGAGAGAATACACCATTGAATATCTTCTCCACCTATGAGTTTCTTTTTGAATGCCTGACTTATCTCTCAATCAAATAATCTCATTAAAAAAAAAAAACTTAAAACCGAGTGGTTTGTTAAAAGATCAAAGTTAAAAGGTCCACAGAGCTTCAATGTGGCTGGATCCCAATTTATCTGCTACTTCTAAAGAAGGGGTTATCACTGCTCGGATATGTAAAACAATAAAATGATAGAAAAATATTGAGCAGCATCTGACAAACTAGTAAGAAAATAACAGTTTATTTACTAATACTATCTTGTGTGAAAGGAAAGGGGAAATTTTTGGAAAAAAATATCAGTTGTGACTGTCTTCTTGGGGACTGAATCCTTCAATCATGCCCTTATAAAATGAATTACTCAATTTAGTGTCTGGCAAAGAGAAATAGCTCTCTCCTGCTATTTAGCCAATAATTTCCTTAAAACAATCTGGCATAGTCAGCCCAATAAGGTTGTGTGTAAATTCAGTACTCAAATAGATTATTAAGTAAAAATGTGAGGCTTGTCCTTTTGTGAAAAGATAATTACTGTGTTGAAACATACTGGGTAAAAACATTTCGTAGTTCTTTTTATTCCTGTTCTCCCTTTCTATACTTGCTGATCTGTATGGAATTTTAAAATATGCAGTACTTTGTAAAGACACACTGAAATTATCAAGAAAAGAGAATTTTACATTTCAAATAGAATGAGCCAAGAATTTTTCCATGGTAGATGACTAAAATAAAATTCTACCTCCATCTAGGGGACAACTATGGTATCAGGTAATAAAATCTGACATTGCTCAAGTTGAAAATAGTTTATAAATCTAAACATAACATGTAGAAACATAATACTAACCAGGAGGAGATCAAGGGATCAAACTGAACATGGTTAAATGGGCTTGCAGCAAATGGATGATTGTTGGCTACAACTTTGAAAGTTGCCCCTGAATAAGTAAATTAATTTGTTTTTATTGCAGAACAAGTTCTATGTAAATTTAAAGGATGAATTGATTGTTATTCAAAAAGTCATAAAAAATACATGTCATAAATCAGGTTGCAACGTAGGAAATTTTAAAACTCTATTATCACAGCAGTAGGACTATTTAGAGAAAAAACTGAGATATGAAATCTGATATGAAGAGATTGAGGCCAAGTAAAGTAACAATGCAAGGTAGGAAAGGGAAACCTACAATTGTCCAATGTAAATTTCTCCCTTTGTTCTCCTCAAGATATCCGTTCTTTTTTTTTTTTTTTTTTTTAGACAATTGCTAAAGACACATTTATTGAATGAAGATTTATATGGGATATAAAAAGGATTATACCATACCACATAACATTTCTTACAGAATTTACTTTCAATTTTATTGCAAAAATTATTCTATGGGGACACTAATACTTATCACTAAACTAAAATTATCATTTTTTTCCCTCTTCCACTTCTCAGCTAAACATTTTCAATGTCTTTTCTAGTTTTCATCTTTTTGGTTTGAATGTTCTTTTCCTGTTTTGAGTTTCCGGTGACTGCCTCTTCAGCAAACACAGAACAATTTTCAGCATTTCTGGAAATAATTTAGATTGCTTTTCTAATTATTAAAAGGCTAATTCAAAGTCAATTGAAAGATGAATTATTGGATAAGCTTCAACTATAACTCACTAATGAGTCAAGTCTATATCTGTAACATAAAGCCATGATTCTGGAGAATCTACATAAATCTTGTTCATTATGATTCTTTGTGTGAAAAACATGAAAAGTAGAATCATTTTAGAAAAGATTGATGTAGGGGTGATAGAAGACTTCATTGAAGAACATGTCTATTTGTCATTCCAAAAACAAGAACCTTTGGAGCGTATCCTTGCCACTAAAACTGAATATATAGAACTGACTGAAGGAAAATCATGGCTCCCACTATAGGCTTATATAAAATGGAATTGTCTTCTAACATCAATACCTCCTTTCCTTCTGCTCATTAATCCCTTCCACCTTTTAATTCACTTATATATACTACCATATTTTTCTTTTATTTAAACTTTCTCTGTTGAATTCCTCCAATAGTAAATTTGGACCTTACTATCTTTTTACATCTTCTAAAACAACCATGAACTCTTCCCTTTTCCAGTCTTCCCAATATAACAAAATAGCCACTTTTGGTTAAATCAGTATTTACTATTTAATTGGTGTAAATTTAGACATGGTTCACTGCCATGTGAAGTAATATCACAAATCTTTTCTTTTGCAATTTTTTTTTTAGTGAATCATTAACCTAACTGGTGATTTTCTTAATTTTCTATATATATTCACCAATTTATCTCTTACATTTTGATACAATTCTTAGACATCTATGCTTATCGTCTATATAAGATATTCTATTCTCTTCTTCTTGGTCTCATTGTTTGGATTTCTATGTCCTTATAATATCTGAATGAATTGATCCCTATGTAGTTCTCTAGGTCACTTTTACATTTCCTAGGTATTACCTTCCATTCTCTTCCAGATTTGATTTCTTCATTGATAGATACCATAACTTTATCTTTCTTGTTTTCCTTATAATTTTTGTATAGCATATGTGTACAAGGGAAGTAAATTTTGAGAACATTCAGATCTAAAATTGTCTAGCTTATTTCTGTATTTGATTGAGAGTTTGTCTGGGTATAGAATTTTAGGATGGAAATCATTTTCCTTCATTTTTTTTCAAACTATTTCACTCTAGATACTAGTATGATTTATGAGCAGCCTGTCTATTCAGTTAGCAATCATTGTATGTACTGTTGCTACTGTTTGGTTTGTTGGTTAGTTGATTGCTTGCTTTTTCTTCCTAGAAGTTTTTAGGAATGTCTGATTTTAAGTTTTGGGAATTTCACAGTTATGTCCTTGTGGTACGAATCTTCTTTCAAAAATGTACCCAATCTTTCAATTGGTATATGCTATCCCTTAATTTTGGAAAACAGCTTTTTTTGTTGTTGCTTTAGTTTGTGATTTCTGGCAAAAGGGGGAGAGTGTGGAATTTTCCCTTCCTTCATCTTTTCAATTCTCTCTTTCTGAAACTCCTAATAATCAGATATTGAGTCTCCTGGATTGATAATTATTTATATTCATGTTATGATAGATAGATAGATAGATAGATAGATAGATAGATAGATAGATAGATGATAAATAGATAGATAGATAGATAGATAGATAGATCTTCCAGCACTTTACTCCATTATTTTAACAAAATGTTTGTTATTTCCATAACATCTATCATGTTTTGAGAATGTTCTTCTAAAAGAACATTCTACTCTTGTTCCCTGTATATAACATCTTGTATCTCTTTAAATTTGCTAATTTTGAATTTTTCAATTTTCTGTATTTCCCTGCTTTGTCTCAATTTCACTGGAATTCTTTTTGTTCATTTATTTCTATTGCTGATTGTTGTGTATACATAGCATTTACATTTTCTCAAATGTCTGGTGAGTCTTGGCTATCCTCACATATTTAACAGCAAAGAAGTAAAATGTGACAGGTCTCAAATGTTTTGCTTCAAGTAGACTCTACTATTGGGACTCAACCTTTTTTGCTAGTGAATCTCCCAACAGTATTTGTAATTTGGTTTACTTTGGAGACTCAGATTTTTCAGAGAAGAATACTGCAGTGTCTGCCTTATATGCAAGGGGAGGAGAATTGGGAGGAGTGAGAAAGTAAATCCAGTAGCCATTTCTGGTTAAATACAGAAGGCAAGGTACTGGGATATTTCATGATTAGTATGCAATCATTCATTTAATCTCCAGTTCATAAGTAAGTGCCTCACTTCCACCCTCCACTC
The DNA here is from genome assembly GCA_026826555.1 of Tolypeutes matacus. Classification (NCBI taxonomy): domain Eukaryota; kingdom Metazoa; phylum Chordata; class Mammalia; order Cingulata; family Chlamyphoridae; genus Tolypeutes; species Tolypeutes matacus. The sequence continues at coordinate 6,609,437 of JAKSZT010010858.1, read as the reverse complement.
CCCTAGATGTTCACCAGCCCACATTTTCTCAGATTCCCCCAGAGTCTGTTTACCTGTGGGATGGCAGCCAGTAGTTCATGTAGGCTGTGTAGGGTAGGATAGTGTCTATAAGAAAGTTCATTTGTTCTTCTATAGATTTTAAATCAATCTTCTTTTTAGCTCTTTTTTACATTAAAAGTTATAATACATATATAATTTCATCTACCAACTATTTTATTTTCAAGCTCAAATGATAAGATTCAAATGTAGGATTCCTATCATAATAGTTTACAATCTCATTACAACACAAAGAGCACGTTCAACAACCAGTAATTTCATAGTTGTTAATTAAATATAAATCCTATAGATATTTTCAAGACATATTTCATAGCTTCATAGTCCAGGGACTCAGTTGTTTTGACTCTTTCCATTTTAATTAGCTTCTAAATGTTGCTAAAAATGATTCATTTAATTTAGGAAACCAATATATATTTATAGAGACCGTACCATGTGTAAAAAATGGCCCTTTGATATTCTAGGGGTATAAAAAGACATGTTATCTACCCACAAATAATTTAAAATACTACAGGTAGTATATCATCAAGATACAAAAGTATAAAATCTAAAGATAAGTGATAGAAATCCTGTAAGAAAATAACACATAAAGAATTACAGAAAGAATTTGGGAAATTAAAGAAGGCTTATAGAATAATTGATTTACATTAGATCTTGGAAGATTTTATTTCCTTTTCAATTTTAACAACTGGAGGTAGAAATAGGTATGTGATCAGGAAATTTAGGACAACTTGCATGTACTCTATGTTAGATGAAGTGACACATCTGAGAATTAAGATTTATATTGTTTTATGGGCAATTTTGAATTCCAGAATAAGGGTGCAGCCATCTTTAAAACTCTCATAGTCATTTATTGCAGATTTTTATTAGGAGAGTTTCTTGATTATAATTTTTACTTTTGAAAATTATTCACTTAGCAATGTATATGATGAGTTGAAAGAGATGAAAGTAAAGACTTTGAGAATGATCTGGAGATTCATGCAATAGGGAAAAAGAGGACAAAGGCCTGACATATAAACAAGTTAATGCTAATCCAATGAAGAAAAGTTTATTTGGGTGGTACTTAGTGTTTGAGATGTATCCAAAAGAACAAGAAAAGAAAATCTGATGACCCATATCTTCAACAGATGTAACCAGGAGATTGGTGTCCCTGGAGTTAAATAAGAAGCCAGGGTCTTTATTTGGGGATAAGTTTGAGGAATGTGAGACTACATCACAAGACAGAGTATAAATTCAGTTTTCAACATTTCTCAGTTTTGCCTTTGATTAGCCTAAAAAACAGTCTTATGAACATGTTTACTCTTCTTATTTTATTCACATATCTTGTTATAAAATTTTATATAGATAATGTTAAAATTAACTGTAAGGGAACTAATTTGCATTCACACATATATTTTTCTATTTTATTTACATTTTATTTCACATACTGTTTTAATAGAAGGCAAAAATATTACAAATGAATGAGCATAAAATGAACTATTTTCTTCAAATTCTGGCACCTCAGTAACCCATTTTGATTCACTGTCATTTCATTGGAGGGATATTGGCAAATAAAAGAGTTTAACCACATCATCAATTCTTTCCTTACTTTAATGAGAAATTAACTGTCCTCTGTTTGTAGTTTAAACCTAGTTTAAATTTTCCTAGGGGCTTTAGAAACAGATGGTAGCATCTGTTTAAAACTGATATGGATATTAAAGTACAGAAGTACCTAACCAGTATTTAAAGTTTTAATTCTTTTGATCTCAACACTTCATGTATTGAAGGAAAAAAAAAACTTGAAAATTATAACCATGCTATAATAATGTAAAAAACCTAGAAATATTAGAAAAGAAGATATATAAAATATTTTAAAAATATATAGTGATTTTTATATAATTGTAATACACCAAATCCACACACACAGTAGAATATTTCGCAGTTCCTCTCCTTTGTCTGACAATAAAAGCTTCCATTTCTCCAGTTCCAATTTGTTCCCAGACTCAACTACCCATGGCACCAAAAATTACTCCTAAAATTAATTCCTACCTGCAGACTGCTTAATGTCTTAACCTAAAAAAAAAAAAAAAAACCTCCCCACGGCCCCCTCCTCACCTCCTGTATTAGTCAGTGTTCTCTAGAGAAATAAAATGGAAAGGAGATATCTGTAAATATTATGAGATTTTATAAAATTGTCTTACTTGACTGTGGGGGTGCACAAGTCCAAATTCTGTAAGGCAGGCTGCAAGCTGTGAACTCCAATAAAAGTTTTTCATGAATTCTCCAGAAGAAGCTGGCCAGCTGAAGAAGAGATGGAAATTTTCTTTTCTGACTGCTGAAATCATCACTTCTTGTAAAGCCTCCAACTGATTGGATAAGATGTCTCTCCTTGCTGAAGGCAGTCTCCTCAGTTGATTGTAGATGCTATCAGTCAGAGATGCAATCAATTTACTGATGATTTAAGTCCACGAAAAATCCTAACAGTAACAATTAGGCCATTCCTTGCTTGACCAAACAGTTGCGCACCATTACCTGGCTAAATTGACACATGATCCTAACCATCACAGTCGACCCCTTGTAAACTTGGCATCTGTAGACATCACCTTAAACCATGCAGAATCTCTAAATAAAAACAATATCAGATATATTTTTCACTAACAAAATTCATTTGTCCTGCATACAACCCAGTTGAAAGTGTCCAGGAAAGCAATCGGCTGAGTCTTGTGATAGTTGCATACTGAATTTTTGTTTCTTTCGTTTTATATTCAAAGATATTGCCAAACTGTTATCCGGAGGGTCAGTGCCATTTTACATTCCTAATAAAAATTAATACATGGTCCAATTCTCCACATCTTTGCCAGATTTGGTATTATTATTTTTATGTTGTGGCCATTTTGATGGGTTCGTGGTGATATCTCATTATGGTTTTATTTTTCACTCCCCTGGTAACTAATGTTCTTGAACATCTTTTCATGTGCCTAATTTCCCTCTCCAATAAACTGTCTTCATTTCTGTCTTGTAATTGAATGATTTGTTTTGGCTGTTGAGGTTCTAGAGTTATTTATGTTTTTAAATATTAGTATTCAAGATACTTGTCTTTTTTCATATATACTGTTTGCAAATATTTTTGCCCTGTCTGTGGCTTGTCTTTTCATCCTTTTTACAGGGTTTTTTTTCACAGTGAAAATATTTTCTTTTATTTTTATGATATCAAATATCACAATTTAGACTGTGTGCTTTTGCTGTCAAGTCTAAGAAAATTTAGCCTAGTCAGAGATTCTGAAAGAATATCTCCTATGATGTTTTCTAAAAGTCTTATAATTTACATTTTAAATTTGAGTCTATGTTCCATGCTGAGTTAATTTGTATATAAATGTGAGACTTAGGTAAAGCTTTTGGTTTTTGATTTGTTTTGTTTTGTTTTGCCTATGGGTACCCATTTTTTCCACTTGCATTTGTTAAGAGGTGATTTTACCTTCATTGCATTACTTTTGCACATTTATCAAAAATCACTTGGTCAAATTTTTCTGGATCTATTTTGGAAGTTCTATTCTGTTTCATTGATCAATGCATATATGCCTCTGGAATACAACACAGTCTTGATTATTGCAGCTATGCTATATGTCTTGAAACTGGATAGACTGATTCCTTCAATTTTATTTTTTTATAAAATCATTTCCAATATCATAGTTCCCTTACATTTCCATATACATTTTACAATATAGGATTTGCTGGAATTTTTGTTAAACCTATATATCAATCTGGGGGAAATTGACTACTTTGTTATGTTCAATCATCCAATATATGAACCCATTTCTCTCCATTTACTTAGCATGGTTTGATGGCTTTCATTAGTGTTTCAGAGCTTTCAGCATACAAATCGTATATGTTTATGTCTTTTACTAAATTTTGGAAATTTCTATTCATTATTTGAGTACTTCTTCAGTCCCAGCCATGTTATCCTCTCCTTTCAAGACGTCAATAACATTAATGCTAGAATATTTGTTGTAATTCTACTGGTTAATGAGGGTCGGTTCATATTTTTTCCATCTCTTTTCTTTCTGCTGTAATATTGGGTAATTTATTTTGCTTTATCTTCCATTACACTAGTTCTTTCCTCTATGGCATCCATTCAACTTTTGAGTTCTTCCACTAAGCTTTGTATTTTGGTTATTGTAAATTTCAGTACTAAAATTTCTATTTGGTTCTTCTTCTTCTTTTTTTTTTTTTAGCTACAGAGTCACACTTTATTACAGGCTTAAAACATTTGAAAATGTTGTGTGTTTTTTTTAATACAGGAAAGGAAATATTTTCATATCATGGAGAAAAAATATTTCATTTCACATACTTTTTGTTATTTAAAATATAGTTATTTTTTGTTCTAAATGAAATTCCTCATTTTCAATTAAAATAATTTCCAATGAAACTCTGATTCATCAGTGCTTTTACTTCAAAATTTATAACTCTTTAAAATGAATTTCCGTTAGTAAGAGCATGGACTGATATTTCATCTGATTTCTAAACCATGTAATTAATCATCCTAATATATTCACTTATCCAAATATATTGGTGTCTCTAAAAGCTACTAAGCCATGAAATTGAAGACTTTTAAAAGTTCACTAACAGTATCCAGAAAGTTCCTCTGCAATAAAGGTTTTATGCAGCCACTGATTAAAAATACGCATGGAGAATCATAGTTTTCTATTATTTGATAAACTCATATGGTGCTTCAAAACAAAAGATGGAAAATTTTACTAAATTAAGTCTGTTGGTCTTATGTGTCTATAAAAGAGGAATAAAAATGCCAGCTACCATAAAAATGTATCAGCTACTTCTATTAATACTAAAATCTGATTTTTTATTTCCATGTCTTTTCATATTTTTGGTATAAGAGATCTTTAAATGAACCCAGTCTATAAGGTTTTATTCTTGATCCTGTCACTTCTTTTTTCTCCTACACAGACTCCAAAGACAATCATATCACTAGCTTTATCTTCAGCTATCACTTATATGCTCCTGGATCTCAGTTTTTAGCTTCTTCTCAGACGTTTCTAAAGCTCAGTCCTCTGTTTTCAGCTGGCTACAAGAGATCCCACTTGGATTCCATAAGTACATAATTTCAGATATACAAATATGATAATCTGATTACAAATTACTGTTGACTTCCCCTCCCTATTACATAACAGTGTCTCCATCTGTACTGTCTTAATATTAAAGGCTATTACTAGAATGCTTTCTTATATTTAAAATCTATTCATTTAATATCCCTGCTTAAAATACTTCTATTACTGCCATTTAGGATAAAATCCTTTATGAATCATAAACCCCCTTGATGAACTAACTCATGGATGTTTACTAGATTCAACTCCCATAGCTTCTTGTATATTCTGTGAAGAATACTCTGAGGTGGGGATTAGTGTTTAGTAAGCTCATAAGAGATTTCACTTGGGATTCTTATCTCCCCCTACTTCACATTTACAAATATGGACAAGAAAATATCCATCCATGGCTGATGCAAAGTACCAGAATTCTACTGGCTTTCATAAAGGGTATCAATTTGGGGTAGAATGTTAAGTCACAAGGCCCACAAGAGTCCAACTCAAGGTACCATAAGAGGTATTTTTTCACCCAAAGTCATTGGCCACATATTGGAGCAAGATGTCTGCTAGGCTTCAGCCTTCCTTCTTCCTCTTAAGGTTCCATGGTCCCAGCTTCTTCCAATCTCAGCTGTAGGGTGGTATAAGGCTCATCTCTCTCCTCAGGGCTCATTTCTTTCCAGGCTCACCTGCTCAGTTTCCTTCACAAGGTCAGCTGTAGACTATCAGGCTCATCTCTCTTCCCAGGGCCTCTTCCGTGTCTAATGAGCTGTTTCTCTTCCTCTGTTTTTTTTCTCTCTGTGCTCACTTCCTGGGGCTCTTGTATATCTGCATAATCAATTCCCTTTATTAAATTTCCTTTCATTAAGAACTTCTGTTGGTTTCCATTTTCCTGGTATGATCGTGACTGTAAGATGCACAAGTCCATCTTCAGCAGGCAAGCTGCAAAGCAGGGGCTCAGATGAAAGGTCCTTGATGAGTTTCCGGGAGAAGTTGGCTGTCTAAAGACAAGCTGGGAAATTCTCTCCGAATGTTGAAATCACTTCCCCTTTTAAGGCATTCGACTGATTGGATGGTTCTTTTTAATAATTACTATTTCCTGGCCAAGAATTTCTATTGCTTTGCTGAGATTTTCTTTGTCTCATTTGTTTCATAGATGATAATAATTACCCTTGGAATCATTTTTCACATGATTACTCTAAAAATTTTGTCAGATAATAGTAACATCTCTGACATCTTGGTGTTGGTATCTATTCTCTGTCATTTTTCTTCAATTTTTGATCTTCCTAGACAATGGTATGATAGAGGATTGTCAATTGAAACTTGGACATTTTCATATTATGTTGATTCTCTTTATCTAACCTTATATTTTAATTGGCTTTTTCTGATACTATTTTAGCAGGGCAAGAGAGGTGTTCCTTCATTATTGCCAATTGGATGTAGAAGTCCAATTTTTTTACTAAGCCTTTACTGACACCCCAAGACAGAGTCTCCTCACTACTGCTGGAAGGATGGGTGCTCCAGATTCCCTTGTGGCCTTCACTGACATCATACTGTGGATGGCCTCATTGCTATCCGGAAATGGTTAAAGCCCTTATTCTCTGTGATGGTTAGGCTAATGTGTCAATTTGGCCAGGTAATTGTGTCTAGGTGTTTGTTCTAGCAAGCACTGGCCTAATTGTAATACAAGAGCATTTATGGACTTCAATCACCAGTGAGTTTACTGTGTGGATGGCTGATTACATCTGCATCAATCAGGGAGATTACATCATCAATGGGTGGCACTTTTATCCAATCAGTTGAATGACTTAAAAGGGGAAGTGATTTCAACATTCAGAAAGAATTTCCCAGCTCGTTTTTGGACAGGTAACTTCTCCCAGAAACTCATCAATGACCTTTTACTGGTCTTTCATCGGAGCCACTGGTTTGCAGCCTGCCTGCGGAACCTGGACTTGTGTATCCCCACGGTCGCGTGAGAGACTCTTGCAAAATCTCATATTATTGACAGATATCTCCTGTTGATTCTGTTTCCTGAGAGAACCTTGACTAATACACTCTTCATTTGGGCTTTTCTAATCTCCATCTACAGCATGGGGTGGGGAGAAAGTGGTGCTTGTTACTGGACTGAGGGGTCCTTACATGGCTTGCTCTAACACCACCTTAGTAGGGGTTTGGGGGCTTCTTATTAAATCCTCTTTAGAATGGAAGTCAACTCCCCAGTCAACCATTGCTGAATTATAGGAATGGAGCCATTTTTTTTTATTTTTTTCCTGTGATGTCTGACTAGAGAAGAGCAATTGTTTAAATGTTTCTATCTTTCAAGATTGTTTTCTGGTACTTTGCTGAGAGCAAGCTGAATTTTGTTTGGACATTTCTCTTTTTTTGGTCTGCACCCTTGATTGCCAGTTTCTTCCCTCCTAGTGTAGGATATAGGAAGAAAAGTGAAAACCCGGGAAATTCACCACTGTGTACTTTCTTGGGACTCCAAGTCCTGAATCTGACATCTTCGTTCTTCCCTTCATAGTAGTATATATATTTTATTTAAAACACCTAGGACTTTTGTCTAAACTTAGTAGATGAAAGACAAAAAGTACCTCTCTTCTGGTTTCCCAGAAGCAGAAGTCTACCTCATGCTATTACAAGCAACATTTCCTTTATGCTACCATATGTGAAGTCATTCACTTTGTTAACCTATAACACACATTAATATTTCATCATCATTATTCCATTAATGTAATATTTTCACTCAAAAAATTTATGTTTTGGGGGTACTTATGCTAGCTGGCAGAAATATTGCCTCACTAATATGGTAATTATTAACTCTAGTTATTTCACATTTTTATATTGCCATGATTTTTTATGCTCCTTTTTAACAAATCAATTTTATTGATATATATTAATAAAGTAATGTGTACAATCAATGATATTTGGTATAATCACATAGTTGTGCATTCATCACTTTAGTCATTTTTAGCACATTTTCATTATTGCAGTAATAATAATAATACTAAAAACAAACAAACAAATCTAACCACCTTTCAATCTCTCTGCTTTCCCTGCCATATATAGCTGCTATTCTGTTTCCTTCTCTCCAGTTTTATGTGCCTTTTTGAGTAATATTTTATGAATGTGGTTTTCTTCAAGTTGTTGCGTTGTCCCTTAAGTTTAGGAAAACCTTTCAAAATATGCGAGCTTCTTAATTGTCCCAACCTTAACTTTTTTCTTTTCTTTATTACAGAAATTCTAGGTGTACAGAGCCATCATGCATAAAATACAGGATTCCCATATAATACCCCAGGACCAATACCTTGCATTGTTGTGGAGCATATGTTACAATTGACAATAGCACATTTTTATAATGGTACTATTAACCAAAGTCCATGGTTTAATTTAGTGTTCACTTTGTGTATTTTAATTTTATGGATCTTTAAAAAAAATTTATTCTGTTGCCATATATACAATCTAACATTTCCTCCTTTTAATCATATTAATATACATACATATAAATATATATTTATATATTTCAGTGCTATTAATTGCATTTACAATGTTGTGCTATCATCAACACCATCCATTACCAAAATATCTCCATCATTCCAAATAGGTACCAAATACATTTTAAGCCATAACTTACCATTCGCTATCCCCACCCCATTCCCTGGTAACATATATTTTAACTCTATGAGTTCACTAATTCTAATTATCCCATATCAGCGAGATCATACAATATGTGTAACTTTGTGCTGAGCTTATTTCACTCAATATAATACGTTCAAGGTTCATGTTACCGCAGGTAGCAGTACTTCATTCCCTTTTATGGCTGAATAATATTCCATTGTACATATATAACTCATTTTACTTCATCATTCATTGGTTGATGGGTTACTGGGGTTGCTTCCATCTTTTGGCAATTGTAAAATGAGCCACTATGAACATCAGTGTTGAAATATCAGTTGGAGTCCCTCCTTTCAATTCTTCTGGGTATATACCTAGTTGTGGAATTGCTGGGTCATATGGTAGGTTTATACTTCGCTTTCTGAAGAATTGTTAAACTATCTTCCATAGTAGCTGTACCATTTTGCATTGCCAGCAGCAATGAATGAGTGTTCAGATTTCTCTGTATCCTCTCTGTATTTTTGTAATAGCAGTCATCCTGGGCATGAAAGGGTATCTCATTGTGGTTTTGATTTGCATTTCGCTGATGGCTAATGATGTTGAGCATCTTTTCATGTGCTTCCTGGCCATTTGTATATCTCATTTGGAAAGATGTCTGTTCAAGTCCTTTCTTCATTTTTAATTGATTTGCTTGCCTTTTTGTTGTTGAATTGAAAATTCTTTAAGTATACTGGATATTAATCCTTTATCAGATATGTGGTTTCCAAATATTTTCTCCCATTGTGTTACTTTTCCTTTTGCATACACAGTAAAGTCATTTTTAGTAACAAACGTTTTTTTTTTTTTTTTTTATGAGGTCCCACTTATCTTTTTTTTTTTTTTCATTTTGTTACTTGTACTTTGTGTATAAATTATAAGAAACCATTGCCTAACACAAGGTTGTGAAGATGCTTCCTTCTGTTTCCTTCTACTATTTACTCTATGATCCATTCTTTTTCACTAGTTATTTGAAATACCGTGGGTATCACATACAAAATCTTCATGTTTATTTGGGCCTATTCTTGTACCCCTGACTAGTCAGACTGGGTATGTGTCAATACCAGTATTTTCAGACATGTCAATTTTCAGTATGTATTCATTTAAAATTGTCCTGATTCTTCTATATTTTGTCATATAAATTTTGTCTCAGTTAATCTAGTTACAATTAGGAAATAAAATCACATTTATAATTTTATGGAGCATTCATTAATAAGTGTACATTATCATAAGGAAAAAACTTTTTTTTTTAATTGAGCCATTCTATGGATTAATTGAATATATATTTTCCTCCAATTTTGAAATCTCCATTTAAGTTTTAAAAGACCTTTTTTTACAGAGTATACACATTTTTGATAAGTTTATTTTTAGTTATTTAGCTGTCTTCCTTATCTATCTTCTTTTTCTAACATTTCAATCAGTTTTTTTTTCTTTTTTCTTTTATTTAATTAATCTTTTAAAGCTGGATATGTATCCACATATCTGAGTATAAATTTTGCTTTGCATCTTCACTTTATGTACAACTTTTAATATAAACATTACTTCTATAATTATTTCACTCACTTTTCACTAACTTTTCATTTCTTTAAATATCTTATCATATTTAAACTAAAGATTTTCTTTCATCTCTTGGGATTCACTTCCAAAGAAGCCATATTTTTAAAAATATTCTTATGGGTTACTCTTTTTTGTAATATATGTCAGTTTCATCACATAATTAAGGATATATATCCTCTTTGGGTAGTGGCATTATTTCATATCATTTAATATTCTTTCTTCATATTATCTCTTGTAGGAATTATTTGTGTTTTCCTGTTTCCTAGAAACAGGAAATTTAGATTTCTTTTCTGTCTGTTCTTCTTCCACCACCCCTTTATTTTATGCTCTTTTGTTTGTTTATTTATTTGTTTGTTTGCTTGTTTTTTAGCTAGAGTAGATGTACAAAACATCAACTTTCTTCTACCTTTAATTATCAGCCCACACCATGGTCTTTAGTAATGTGTAATTATTTATTTTTCACACCTTGGGCATGTTGGAATAAAACAGCAATATTATAAGAGAAGTTAACTCTCACCCCAAATCATGCAAAAGATAACCTTGAAGAAATATACTATATGTTAAATAAGTAAAAATTTTAATATGAGATATATTCTTGATTACCCACATGTAATTAGAAATCAGTGTATGTAATGAATTTAAATAGCTCTAATAAAATATTTTGGTGTTTAAAATATGTGTAAATCATCATCTATTCATAGATACGGTAATTTATGTAGTGGTGATCTTTCTACATGCATCTCATAACATAGAAAAGCATACACAGTCTTTTATGGTAATTTCTTTAAAATATGAACTGTAAGGAAGGAATTACATTTTCAAGTACTTCCGTATAATTATATAGCTGTACAAATTATCATGTAATATTTTAATTATGCATGTATAATTTATTTCAATTTTTCTAAAGAAGACAAGAGCCTACTGCACTCTTCAGATTTTAACAAAACACAACTTCATAAGAAAAAACACAAATCTTTGCTATGGGCACACCTAATTTGACTGCTAAATTTGTGTTAAAAATTGATTCTTGTTCCCCATGATGTTTGAAGAAAAATATCACCTTCAATTTTATTTTACACCTTGCTAACTCAAAACTGATTCTAATTAAGTTAATTATAGCTCTATTGCCTTGAGATTAGTTTTATTTGAATTTATATATGACTGTAAGTAGATTAAAAAAGAAAACTTAAATTACTAACATTGCATTTCTATATCTTAAACTCTCTTTTCTTCAGTTCTAAATCATTGCAGCTTACATGAATTTTTGTCCCTTAAGAGAAAAATATATTCGAAAGTGATTTTTCCAAATGTCTTGGCTAGGTATGTCTATGTAGGCAGAGGGTTTAGTGAAAATAAGAAATAAAAGACCATACTTTTCTTTAGTAATTCTGACAAAATCTGTGAATAGACCATTATAGTAAAATACCTTGAATATTCTTAGTGTGAATTGTCTTTTCCTACCTCCTTTCTATCAATAATTCTTTGATTTTAGAGTACACAAAGGTGTATTAATCATAGTTCTCTAGGAAAACAGAAATGACAGGAGATATCTGTAAGTAGTATGGTATTTTATAAAATTGTCTCAGGCAACTGTGGGGATGCAGCAGTCCAAATTCGGTAGGGCAGGCTGAAAACCTGGACACCAATGAAAGTATGTGATGAGTTCCCCACGAGACACTGGCTTCTGAAGTAGAGATGGGAATTCCCTCTTTGAATGCTGAAATCACTTCTCCTTTGAAGGCCTTCAACTGATTGAATGAGATGTCACTCATTGCCTAAGGCAATCTCCTCAGTTGAATATAGATGTAATCAGCAATCTATGCAATCAAATCACTGGTGATTAATGTCCACAATATGCAATTTTATTACAATTACCTCAGTGTTGATTGAACAAACAACTGAACACTATTACTTGGCCAAGTTGACACATTAGCCTAGCCTTTACATTCCACCTCTGGTCAACTTGACAGCCTTACATATCACCATAAACCATACTTAATCTCTAAATAAAAATAATAACCAACTTTTTTTTCACCTAACAATATTCAACTGTCCTGTGTACAACCAGAAATACTCTAAATCCCTCCAAAAGAGGGTGCAAGATTTTGGGTAATATTCACTCTTTAACTTGACATCTTTACATACTGCAGCATGAAACTAATACAACTTATGTTATACGATAAAGGGAAAAGATAGGGAAGAAAACAACATATCTTTTTTATGTACATATACAAACAGACTCAAAACAAAACAAGAAATATTCATGACCATTACAGTCCTAGTTTCTGTAACTGGTCACAAGGTTGAAGTTTGTATTTATAACTACCTTCTTCCACTACCCATTCCATATTCCCTTTACCCTCAGCAAGCACCTCACCTGGCCATAGTTCTTTGCCTGGTGATGTGACCCAAACCTTCCTTCTTGAAGATTCTGAGCCATTGCTATTACTGCCTGGATTGGGTTATTGAAATTTTCCATTGACTTAAATCACAGGGCATGGTAGTACACAGGCTGCCTTAGGGGATCTCATATATTCCAGGCAAACTCTTTTTTACCTCTATTGTGTATGTGAAGAAATATTTAGCCTTGATAGTCAAGACCAATCACCCCAGACAGTACAGTAATTCCCTTCTTTGCCTGTTGATTCACAGGCATGATAAGGTCAAAGTGACCAGGTGACAGTCTTAACACCCAGTTCAATGGAATTGTCATTGTGTTTCCTGTTGGAAGCACTCTTTCTTTGGGAGCTAAGTCCTGATGGTTGCAATGACATAAGGCAAAACATTTCCTACTGGATCGCTAGGGGTAATACTGAGTGGAGCCAGTCACATTTTCACCCCTCAATTGCTGGACCAGTGAATCCTGGGTATGGGAGAAACAGCACCATAGAATGGATGCTATTTCATAGCATACACAGTCTCCTGGAGAAAGTGCCCCAGTCCTACAAGGTATTGCTACTATTTGGTGCTGAAATTGGGTCTTCAAAAGGCATTCCACTGTTCTATCAATCCAGCTGCTTCAGAGTAATGAGAAACTTGGTAGGACCAGTTAATTTCATGAGCATGTGCCCATTCCCACACAGCATTTGCTGTGAAGTGCATTCCTTGATCAGAAATAATGCTGAGTGGAATACCATGGCAATGGATAAGACATTCAGTAAGCCCATGGATGGTGTGGCAAAGCCATATCTGGATTAAGGGTATATTCCAGCTGGAACAAATAGCTGCCCTCTCCATGATGGAAGTGGTCCAATGTAATTAAGGTGTCACCAAGTAGCAAGCTGATCATCTCTGATAATGGTGCCATCAGGGACTAAGTGTGGGTCTCTGCTTCTGGTAGATTTGGCTCTCAGTAGTGGCTGTAGCCACATCAGCCTTAGTAAGTGGAAGTCCATGTTGCTGAGCCAATGTGTAACTTCCATCCCTATCACTCTTATCTCAGAACTTTAATATCCATTCCCACACATATTCCCCTAATTTCTGTCTATGAAAATTGGAAAACCCATGCAATTGTTTTGGAGTATAGCATACTTCCTTACAGGTCTCACTTTATACTTCACCTTGAGGGCTTGTAACTTTAGTCTAGTTATAGGTCTGGAAGAAATGAGGGCTGATGGGTGTGGGTGAAGAGAAGCATTAGAAGTGACTTGCAAGCCAATTACCTCAAGGTATTCCATTGCAGTTTCATCTGGTGAGACAAAAATAATCTCTTCAATTGGGGATTTGAAGACACACTCCTTGGGGAAAGCTGGAGGTTGGGTGGTGCAGGCTTTTCAGAGATCTCAAGTCTGCAGCTGTATGAAACAAGATTTTCATTCAGGGTACACATAGGGACTTCCACATCATTCATGTGGCAGTTAAGTTGCAAATTTGAAGCCTTCACCTTATCCCTTTCTTTTGTAATAGTATCCAGTGTATTTAGGAACATCCAGCCAGCATCATTGTACCTTTTAACTCCACAAAACTCTGTTAAGGTGTTAAAAACACTCTCACCCAGATCATTGCCTTTTTCAAGCATGGAAGTAGTCATATCCAGTGGTCATATTCAGTGGTGATATTTTACAAATCTATATTGCCAACTCATGGCATGGAATGTCAGTGGCCTCTTGGAAATAGAGTCATTAGAGTCATTAGTGTCATTGGTGTCCTTAAATCTAATCAGAGTAGAGAGTCAATTACAAAAATCCAAAAACCAATTCAGAAATCCTATTTTTAAGATGCTGTTTCTCAAGAAGCACTCCCAGCACCAAGCTGTATTAGTCAGGGTTAGCTAGGGAAACAGAACTAACAGGAGATAGCTATAAATAGTATGAGACTTTATAAAATTGTCTCACAGGACTGTGGGCATGCACACATCCAAATTCCGTAGGGCATGCTGAAAGCCAGATATTCCAGTGAGGTTCCTTGATTCGTACCCCAGGAGCCACTAGCTGTCTGAAGTAGAGATGGGAATGTTCTCTCTGAATGCTGAGGTCACTTCTCCTTTGACGGACTTCAACTGATTGTTTGAGGCAACACTCATTGACGAAGGCAATTTCCTCAGTTGCTTATAGATGTAATCAGCCTTCTATGCAATCAAATCACTGATGATTAAAGTTCATGACATGTAGTTGCATTACAATTAACCCAATGCTTGCTTTACCAAACAACTTGGCACCATTAGTTGGCAAAGTTGACTCATTAGCCTAACCATCACAAATGGTAAAGTAACTATCCATATTATGAAGTTGTGCTCTTTCTACATTTCTTTTGAAAAATAAATTTTGAGCCAAAATTCCAAATTTTAAGTATTTAACTATTTAATTAGGGCAAGGATGGATTATAAAATTATAAGATTCATATGAAGTTCAGACACTTATAACTGCAACACATAGCAAAATGTAGATTCTTAAAAGGAGTGCTGTCAAAAGTCTTACTAATACAGTTCTACAATAGCACAGTCCCCTTGTTATATCAGCAACCAACCATGACATTTTTTCTACTGGCTAAAAAGTAGCACCTCTATTGAGGTCAGGATCTCCTTAACTCAGGGGTTTAATTCAGGAAATACATACCTATATTAAAAAGAAAGGAAGAACTTTCAAGAAATAAAGCAGATAAAGTTTTTAAAAATGTATTGCATATTTTCTAGTACTCATGACAAACACCCCACCGCCCTGGTGCATTTGACATGAGTCAAGTAGGGAAGGTCTCTGATGAGCCTCTAGACTGTAGCTGCCCCAACACCCACAGCTCCTACTCAGAATACCATAGAGCCGTTCTTGCAGCCCAATACAGTCCTTGCCCACCTGGACTCCTTGGTGAATTGACTTGACTCCATTTCCTCCCCCTGGAGCC
This sequence comes from Tolypeutes matacus, assembly GCA_026826555.1. Taxonomy (NCBI): domain Eukaryota; kingdom Metazoa; phylum Chordata; class Mammalia; order Cingulata; family Chlamyphoridae; genus Tolypeutes; species Tolypeutes matacus. Next base: position 6,593,763 of record JAKSZT010010858.1, on the reverse strand, counting down.
AAGACCTCCAATTCCTTCCTACCGAGAGGTACCCCTCCACCAGCTCCTCAGTCACCAACCCCTTCCAGCTGGCACTTCCTGTCACTCTCAAGTTGAACCAGCTACATTTCAGTCCCGTTCCCCTGGTCCCAAGAGCAATGCCATCCTTCACATCTCATCTGGCAGAAGGTCCTGGCTTACCCCCCATTATGCACCCCAGACTTCTGGCCCCCAACGCTAACCCCTTCCTCCTGTAATCCAGTGGGGAGGGGGTATGGCCCAGCCCAGCTTCTCTCATTTCTTTTCCCTGGGATATAAGTGTTGTGAGTGCATGTGAAATGGGGACCCACACTCCCACTCCAGCCCTCTCTCTCCTCCTAGGGTCCACTCACACTATGCCCTCTCCTCATGTACCCCCACCCTGCCTCCCCACAGGGAAAGTGGACATGGGTAATGGGTGGTATTGATAAGAGAAGGCTCTTAGAAGGAGGAGGGACTGCTGGGGTTCCCCTATCCAGACCCTTTCCTCCAAACTCCTGGCCTCCCCTAAAATCAGTGTTGGAGCCTCTCCTTTCCCGTTTTGCAGCCCTTGGGGATGATTTTGGCAACTTCTGGATAAAGGATAGTTCTTACAGAAAATAAAAGTTAACTTTGTCTCACCATATACCAAATTTTTAAAAATTAATAAAAAATAAATTTTCAATTAACACAAGGATCACTGACCAAAAAAAAAAAAAAAAAAAAAATAGCCATAAATTTATTTGGCACCAATTTCTATTATATAAGCAATTTTTTATCTAGTTGTTTTTTATTTATAAAATTTTAGGAAATCAACTCATGGAAGTAAGAATTACTTCTACAGATAGGACATCAGTATGACACCAGCATGGTAGCAATAGTAAAGTAAAATTAAAGATACAACTCCACTTTGCATTTGTGTATAATAGTAATAGCTTTTTAAATTACTGTAGAATATTGATCAAGTAAAAATATATTTTTAACTGTTTCATTCTTAAGAATTTTTATAATCGAAATAATCTCTATATGTCACTCCTCTGTTCAAAATCTGACACTCAACTATGAAGTACAGTGTAAGCTAACTAACTTGAAATATAAAACTTTCTATGACTGACCCTGTTTTCCTAATTTAGTCTCACCTTTCACTCCCTACCCAATCCCAGCCATTGTAATGCTAAATATTTCTTCTTTTTAAGAATAAGCTTATTCAATGCTTCATCTTGAAAGGCTTTTATAATACTTGTTAGAGTTGCAAGAGAGGAAAAGAGAGAGAGAAGAGTGAGGTAGAACTACTCCTTGTTATTACCATGAACTTGCTCACACTATACTGCTGATTGATCTTTTCTTTTTAAGTTTATTGTAGTTTCTATGGCAAAAGTTGCTTGAATGGAAAGACAGTATGTTGGTGTCATTTCATCATTATCACCATAATTATTAAATTTATTATTGTAAACTCATTATTTTTATCCTCTCATTCAGTCCCTCACAGATAAGTAAATCTTTACATATCAACATAGGGTCAGTGAATGAATATAATTATTTTAACAACAACAAAAATCACATTATTTGCCAAGTCTGGCTCTGTAATAGTGGACCTATACTTTCTTTACTTGTTAATACATTTTCCCTTTACTTTTTGAACAAATATTTGCTAAATGATTAAACTATGTTAGGAATTATTGAAGTAAGGCAGGCTGAAGTCTGGCCAGCAGGCATAGCCGCGCCCAGTGGGGGATATGCGCAGCCCACCGCGCGGGTGTAGGGCGGCTGGAACGGGCGTACTGCCCTCAGCCAGGGAACGGGCGCACCGCCCTCAGCCTCGCCCAGGCAGCCAACACCTGCTTGCTGATGGCCAGAAGAAGCCTGCCCACACTCCCCCTCCCCCTCCCCACACAGCTAGGGAGAGCCGCACTGCCAAGGCCACACCTTAGAGGGCGTGGAAACTGCTCCCGGCCTATCACGGCCAGCCCCGCCTTCCTTCCCCGCCCACAACCCTATATAAGCATCTGTACTTCCCTTAATAAATGAGACCTGCGTGCTTACCTCGTCTCCGCGGTGGTTCTTTCCGCCGTGCGCCCTCCACGCCTGCGAGCCCCCGCAGGAGCCTAGGCCTCTCCTACCCCGACCAGACAGGACGCACCCCGGCCGCAATTGGCGCCCAACGTGCTTACCTCAAATTATATTTGGTAACAAGAATTAAATATGACTCATAGATTATTTCTGTTATGAAAGGAAGTATCTAGGCAAGTAGAAGAAAAAATCTGTTCTGATTGATATTCAGCCTTTACTCTTTCTAGTTTTCCATACACATTCACACAATCTCCTCTCATTATTGGTTGTTTGCTCAGAGCTCAGAGGAGTAACAAAATATATTCTGCCAGACTACAAGAGGCAAGTAGCTTCTAAAGACTTGAAGTAGATAATTAAGTAGAAAAATCAACTAAAATCAATTTAGGGAAGGGGAAATAAATAAACAACTGCAACTCCACTCAGCTACCAAACCCAATTTCTCATCTGTTTTATTCATTAGCCACACACAAACACATATATATATATACAGACATACATACATATGCATGTTCACACATTCAAATTTATGTATATATGCATACACACATGTGTATATATACATATATAGGTGCAATATCTTATTGCATTTATTGTTTTTAAATAACCCAACATAGTAACTGTTACTTAGGAAAATTTTTGGTTGCAGCAAAAATAGTGTGTTAAAATAGCTATGAACGTTATTCTATTAAAACACAATGTTAATTCTGCAGTTAGAAATTTTTCTGTTTAATTTAGAAATATCCCAAATTTATATATTTAAAATAATAAATACAGCTAATGTGTTCATTTCAAATTAAAACATGAATGAAAGATTTTGGAAATATATTTTTCTCCACTAGTTTATGTAAAATACTAACATCTAATGATGTCACATTATCGTTAGATACAAATTACACATTTTTATGAATGAAATTGCTTAAAATATTGCACAGTTTTTTATATTTAAAAAAAACTACTATTTTTGAATATTTGAAACTGAGTGAAACTAGAATAACTTTGAATAGAAATGTTCAGTTAATTCTATATTAGTGAATTCAATCTTTTGAACGGATATATGACTATTTGGGGGGGGGTGAAATTGTTCGTAAGATTTTACTTCATTTTCTTCTCTTTAGTATCTCTCTAGTGAAATGTATGTCCTTTTTTTGCACAATGACAGAGGTATGTTTATCAATGTTAGTTACATTTATTTAAGTGAGAATAAACATTTTGCACCATTACTTTTAAAGACTGATTTTTCTTTTAAACAGAAATCAGTTTAACAATGGGCTTAATTCTTTTGAGAAGGCAGCACTTTTCCTGTACAAAACATTGAAAAGGTCATTGGAGACTGAGCAACTTGGAGATGTACATATAAATGTATTAAAAATGAATATGTGTCAGCTATGAACTCTTGCATTACTTAAAATAGAAGAAAAGAAGTTATGCTCAGCCCTGGGAAAGGACAGTCTTTTATTTCCTTCCAGAATATGGTATCTTGTGCCCTATCTTTAAAATTTCCTTCACTTCCATTTCAAACAATAGAAAATTCACTCACAACTTTGGCCAGATTAAGAATAAATGCGTCTCACAAAATTTCTGATGCAAAATATTTGTTAATGATTTTCTCTACCTATTTTTCAATATATATTAATTTTTTTTTTTGCTTTTCAATAAATATACTTTTAAAATATAACACGATACACTATGGACTATTAAACATTCTGATTTCCATTTCTGTGTAATAGTTTTTATAAAATCCTACTTAAAGATTTTTTTTCCATTTAATCAAAAACTCCCACTTTATTTACTTAAAATTGTTTATAACACTCTCTTTTTTTAATGAAAGAGGATATCTCTTTTCTTATTTGGTATTGGGAGTTTGCATTTTCTATTAACTTTCTTCATCAGTTTTATGGAAGAATTATCAAATGCAGTAATCTTTTCAAAGAACTGCCTATTGGCTTTGGTTCAATTTCACTATATTGTACATTGGATTTCTACGTTATTAGTTTATGTTCTTTTATTATTTCTTCCATTTTGCATTTTTGTTTCATTTTTTCCTGGCTTTTTGTGATAGAAATTACATTATTGGATTTTCTACCTTTTTTCTTTTCAAATACATGCACATGACGCTATAAATTATCTTATGAACAAGGTTTATCTGCATCCCACAAGAATCATATGTTGTTTTTTTCATTATTTACTAAATTTTCTTTTACTATTTCTTTTAAACCATAGTTATTTACAAGTGACTTACTTGATTCCAAGTGGGTAGAATAGTCTATTTACCTTTATGATATTTATTGCTACCTTAATTCCACTGTGGACAGAGAATACTTTTTAATTATTTCAGTAATTTATGGCTCAGCATATTGTGAACATTGACAAATGCATTGCATGTCACTGAAAACAATGGGAATTCCTTATTGTTTGGTGCACATTCTGTATCTGAATTAGCTCATTTATTTATTATATGAGATATGTTAAAGTTTTCCAGCATGATTATGTAGTAGTATTCACATTTAATCCTTTCTGTGAGAAAATTAATTATGATGTTTAGGAAAATTTGAATTCAAAAAGATAAATCATTTTTAAAGTATATCAGGGAATATCTATTGCATTATTGTTCTAGGTGAAGCTGTTAAGTAGAATGTAAACCTTACAATAATATTTAGCATTCCATAATAGAATTGCAAATATAATAAGTCACACATAAATAAGTAAATATTTAAATAATTTATTATAACTTTTTTCAAAAATCTCTTTAACAATTAGAGCTTTCCATTGTTCCATTTTTGGAATAGAAATCAATATAATACAGATTAATTGTTCGATAAGGTAATAGTTCATTTAATATATAGCTAATGATACTTTGGAAAAATAATATTTATGTGGTGCTTAATACTGTCATATGTTATATATGATAGTTGATTTCTGTTTTACATATTACTGGGCATGGTTATTAAAGCTATTAATGTAAAAATGGTAATTATGTATTTAAAGGAAATGGTGGTTAGTATGATGACTATAACCCCTTACTTACCTACCATAGATCTCTTAGAAGAAAAATGATCTAAATCAACTCTCCTTCAGGAAAAAAGAAAGCCACATATCAGGATTCTTCATAAGCAGTCAATGGTAATTATCAGTGGAAAGTTAATGCAGTATACTTCTCTATAAAATGCTTTTAGCAAGGTATATCTAGTCCCTCAAAATTACCTATTATAAATATATTTGGCCTTTATTTATTTATGCTGTGCCCAAGTGTCTAAATAATGAGAAATAGTCAAACAGGCCATTATTGGATAAATATAAACCAGAATTATTCTGAAATAAAAATAGTTCCCTTTGCTGTAGCAATGTCTAGACTTGCATTGCTTAGTTCAAACATTGTCTGTTAAACGTAAAAAAAAATAAACAAAAATGGCCCTAAATTCAGGGAGAAGAAAAAAATTAATAAAAACATTTGAGGGCAATTTCATCTGATGATCTCAGAGTTCCCCAAGGAAAGAATGTTTCATCTGCTACTAGTTTTTGCTGGTATTGTTTGAATCAATACCAAAATTGAGTCCTGGGAATGATTCTTGATACATGTGAATCTGATTTACATTTCAATCCTTCATGCTATAACAGATTGGGAATGGCAACATTTATTGACTCTCAGATCCATGAATCATAATGGCAAAGAAACTTTTCAAGGAAAAAAAATTGAGGGCATGGAAAGCATGATGTTTTTGATGCATGGATGTTTCCCAATGCATCCTTGATCTGATGCTAATGACTTGAGGAAGATTAGAGGGGACAAACTCTATTAATGAAAATTTAAGAAAATAGACATTTATATAGGGCAATTGACTAAAGCAGAAGGAGAGTTTGCAAAAATTCTATTTCCAGATCCTTTTTAGCACCTCGGGTAAAAACTAGAAATTTAAAGGAAGAAACAGAAAGAATGAGAGAAAAAAATGGCATATCTGGTGTGTGTCTTGTTTTGTTTTCTTTTTTATTTTAGGAAATGATTATACTTCTTGGATATCTCTGACATCATATTCATTTCCAAAGTAATTTAATGAAGATGTCTGATTTACCAAATATCGGTAAAGGTAGCTGGGGTCCATGACCTGTTAACATAAAATCCTGAAGTTTAAATATCAGAGAATCTTTACTGAAACAGAACAAAAGAATTTGAATGAGTACCTGCTAGTTTGGATTCTCAGGATGAATGCGCAGGGAATCTCATCACTATCTCTTGATTCTAAGTAAAAGAGATTAAATGGGTTAGTAATTGATCTCGAAATGGCTACAAGTTTTAAGAACCTACTCTTTCAGCTGATATGACAACTAATTCTGCAAAGATTAACGTAAGGAATGCAGCAAGCTTATGTTCTCAAAGAATTAGCTGCCACACCCCTCTCTCAATAAAAAAAAGAAATACTGCTCACTGAAAATTACTACTTTCCCCAAAGCAAAATGAAGTTATGGATGCATGCAAATCTAGATTCATTTATAGTGAACATATAGAGACAAACCTCATTTAATGGTTTTGTCCCAGCTTATGACAAATGCAGTGACATGGGAACACCCCAATCTTGAATGTGTGGGCAAAAGGAGGAACAGTGAAAAGAATATTCAGGGGGCAATACCTAACCGTTGGTTCAGTTCCCATTCATAAATTCATAGTGCTTGTCAATTCCCTCTTGCTAAATACCACCAGAAGCACAGCTATTATTGATTACAGTTGGGTTTATTGTTACAGTGAGGGAAAATGCACATGGGAAGGGCACGTGTGTGGCATTTTTTTTTTTTTTTTTTTTTAGGATTTGGGGTAAGGTCCACAGAAGCAGGAGTTTGGTCTGGATTGGATGTTGCCAAAAAGAAGAGACATTTCTATGATTGACCATCTTAATGAAATTTATTGTGCTTGTCTTTGGGGACTCCAGAAAATCATGTTTTTAAAGTGAATTCATTCCTATGTCTGTAAAACTATCGTAGATGGGACCTTTTGATTAGATTCAGTTAAGGAATCTTTTAATTAGATCACTTTTTATTAGATTTGTTAAGTGCCTTTGATTAGATTGCAGGATCTAGAATGGGTTCTAATTCTCTTACCGGAGTCCTTTATAAATGGAGGAATAAAAGCCTCACACAGAATAAAGCTCCAGAGACAGAGAAACCCTGATTGGCTGAGAGAGACGTTCCAGAGGCTGGGGATATAATCAGCAGAGCAAAAAGGCACAGAAAAAGGCCCCAAGAGACTGAAAGGCATGAGGCCTGGAGGAGAGGAGAGAGACAAGCCATATGCCTGATCCTTCACAGCTGAACTCAGGAAGAAAGTAAGCTTGGAGGAGAAGGCCAGAGAATGTCAGAGCTGCCCTGCCATGTGCCTGATCATGCAGAGCTGCAAATTCACAAGACAGCATTTCTCAAGCCTGATTTGGTCACTTCCAGACCCTCACATCTGTAAGCTTTTAACCAGATACTTTCCAATTATAAAAATCAACCCATTTCTGGTATATTGTTCCCAGCAGTTTTTAGCAAACTAAAATGCTTATCTAAAAGTATGGAAGATTAAAGCAGGCTAAAGCTGTAGTTGGGAAAACAGCAGTAGTCACTAATCTTTGTCAAGACTGGGGGATTTCTGTGTGTTTGTTTGCACAGTGACCTTTTATTTTTTTGTGCTTAGAGAAAATTATAAAGTGGTTTCGTTGAGTGAGATTATGTCCAACAGGAGACAAGAGTGTGGCTAGCTGTGAGCACCATTCAGTTTATAACAACATCAAGACCTTATTGTTAGTGCCAGAGAAGCTCCTATATGTCATCAACTACTTTTCACATATACTTGTGCTGCCTAAGAGAAATAAGAATGGAGGACGAAAAAAAACTACAGATACAGAGATACATTATGAGGTTTTCTATCTTTATAGATAAATTCCAAATACATGTTTGTAACTGCCCACTGGACGTCTCCAATAGAATTAATTAGGCACCTTATATTTTATGCCTGAAACAGAAACTATTATCATATATATTCCTATTTCCCAGTGTTTCTCCCCTTAATAACAATCACATCTATTTATAATCTGGTTTTATCAATTTTGATCTTCCTGAGTTTCTGTAGCCATTTATTGCAGTTTCTGAATGTAAGAATACTTTGAAGGGTAAGACCTAAAGCAGTGGCTCTCAACATTTTAGTTTTGTCTCTCTTTAGAACTTTAAACATCATTGAGAATCCCAATGAGTTTTTGTCTGTGTGCATTATATCAACTGATGTTTATTTTATTAGAAATTAAAACTGAGAAAATTGAAAATATTAATTTAACTATTACAAAAATATCAATTAAAATTCATTAAATGTCAATATAACATTTTGTCAGTAAAATAATATACCTCCTAAAATATACGCACTAATGAAATGGGCAAGATGGTGGAGTAGGGAAGGTCAGGCTGCAGTTCCCCTCCAGAAACTTCAAGAAAGCAGGCAGGCTTGTGGGCACAGGGGAAGCCCAGGGCACCAGGGGCAATTGGAAAGTGCAGCTCGAAGGGATGGGCCCATCCAGGCACCTGAGGTGATGTGGGCAGCGGGGCAATCAGGCTGCCATGGGAATGCCCAGCCAGGCAAAAAGGGAGAAGGGAGCTGTTGGCAATCTGGACTGAGTAAGGGTGCCCAGAAGGGCACTGGAAGAGTGGACAGCAGTAGAGATACCTGGCTGGTGATGGTGGACCTAGCCAGATGCCAGAGGCTTGAGAGAAAGGCCCATTTTTTATTATTTTTTATTTCTTCCCTTTCCTCACCTGGTGTGAGGACTCAAGCCCCCCTAAGTCCCCAGCACAAAGCCACCCGTGTGACCTAGACCTAAGGTAAAGGTTAATAACCCTCGCCAGGGGGAAGAGAAAGTATAGACGCTATCATAAACTACGATCTTCCCAAAGCAGTAAACATCCTCAGTGAAAATCGTTCATACAAGCACAGTGAAAACCTCCACACCCCATGTGTATGCTTCATATGACCCTGGCAGGAACTCAGTTCTCATACCTTATGGAATGTCCTTATTCTAAAACCCCTTAAATATCATCCCTCTTTTTCTCATTTCTTTGCCGAGCACTAACTTCATTCCTTCTTTTACCTGCCGCTGTCAAAGATTCTCTTCTGTCCGTAAGTCCCAATAAAGCTTATGCCTGACTAAATGCCAAGTATGTTCTTTGGTCTCGCAGCCTCACCACCTCGTGTCCTTCAGGAGTTGGGCTGCAACAATTGGTGAGCTATGAGCCAGGAGACCGAAGGACCACTGGTTGTAGTGGGCATGAGCTCAGGGGAAGGGGAATCCGCAGGGAAAATCCCAGTTTGACCTATAATGTCGATATGGGGAGGGGTAGCTGCCCCCAGGACTAGTGGGGGCCGTCGAGAGAATATGGGGTAACCCAATTGCTTGACTGTTGTGGAAGTCCACGTGAGTACGGGGACGCCTGGAAAACACTGATGGGAGTAGCAGTTAACTAAGGTAGGGAAAACATTCTGGCTGCCTCCTGGAGGGTACAGCTGTGGGCTAGTGGGGGTTGATAGAATTAGTTTAGTTGCCAGAGAAGTAGAAAAACTTAGCAACATCAATGTTCTCTATTCTTTTTCCATGTTAATTCTAATTGGACCTGGATAGCTACATGAATAAAATTGATGCTGTTAAAGTTTAGTAACTTTGAATTGCACAACTCTATGAAAAAGAAAAAAAAAAAAACTGCTAGCAGCTTTTGTAAGCCTGCAATTCAAAATATATTACATAACTGAAAGCTCATAATACTTTTGCAAACTGTGGGAAAGTTTAAATGGGACTTTGTGGATGTTTAAACACCTGAACAATAATAATCCAGAATATATGTGTTAAATGTCTGTCTGTCTGAACTGCTAAATTAATGCTTAACTATATTTAAACTGCTTGAGTATTCCTAACTGGTTACTGGTTACTAATAAAAATGTTTCCAAGAGTGAGCTTGTATATTACAGGCAACACTGATTCCAGAGGAAATCTTAAAAGCAGTAAAAATCAGAGATGTGAAATGATGGAGAGCTTGGGCATAGCTATACCAAAGGAGTGAGAATTATGAGTCAAATTAGTGAGTTTTATGTTTCTATTCATGTGTTTTAACTTTTTTTGTTTGTCTGCTTGTTCAGTGTGAATTTTTATACCTCCAGATGGTAATATTAAATTAACCAATGAAAATTCTTAAAAGAGCTCTATTGTAATGGCCAAAAATTAAATAAGCACTTATATAGGCAAATGAATACTCCTGGTACCCAAATTAGAAAAGCCAAACAGGAAAAAGTCATATAAAATCTGAATTAAAAACTATTTAAAGGAACGAAACTAAAAAGTTTGTCCTGAATTCTTCCAAAATCTTTCAATAGCCGTCCTACCTCCAGGGTCTTTTCCTAACCTTGACTGAATTCCCATAAAACTGGTTTAGGAAACTAAGGGGATGGACTGAGTGTGGAAAGATAGAGGAGATGTGAGTTTAGCCTAGAATTTTTTCTACTAGGCCTGAAAATTAAAATGATAGGGACAGAGAGGATATTATAGAATAAACTTGTTTTGTATTCTCTGTCCTGTAATCCCCCAATTAAATTTTAACAGCTTTTGAAATGACTGTAATAATCTAATGGCCGAATTTCAGTAAGTAAACAAAAAGTCCTTGAAAGCAATGGGAAAATTTTTCTAAATTATGATTAAAACAAATTAAGAAATTATTACTACATATTCTAGAACTTGGCAGTCAGTATGTTTTTAAGGTCATTCACAACTTTAGAATTTTATTTTAAAAAAGAAGTTTTAGCCTCCTGTGGAGGAAGGAAGAAAAAAAAAAACATGTCTTGCATAAACTATAATGGTTTTAATTTTATTTAGCTTGGGTGTAATCTCCCAGGGTTTATAGATACTAATAAAATAAATTAGCATTTTATGTGTTAAATATTTAAGATGATGAAAATTGTTTTTGGCTAATGAAATTATTACAAACCTCTTTTTTAAAAAATATTTTTTGCCTTCTGCTCTGCAGGAATTTTCACTGTCTCTGCAGGAAATCCGATTTGACTTCTAACAAGAAGTCATAGTATGCTCAGCAGCCAGGCGAAGCTGACAGGCAGTTCACTAAGCACAAAAGTTTTTCCAACCAGGTAGTCCCTTGCTTCTCAAGCAAATGGCCTCCACATTTGTTATGGTTTTTATTCATGCAACTTGAGGTATCAAAAGCACTTCTTGGAATTTTAAAAACGCTGCCAGAATAAATGTTTTCCCGCTTCTAAGGAAGGAAGAAAGGAAGGGAGGAAGGAAGGGAGGGAGGGAGGGAGGAAGGAAGGAAAGAAGAGAGGGAGGGAGGAAGGAAGGAAGGAAGGAAAGAAGGGAGGGAGGGAGGGAGGGAGGGAGGGAGGAAGGAAGGAAGGAAGGAAGGAAGGAAGGAAGGAAGGAAGGAAGGAAGGAAGGAAAGAAGAAAAAAAAAAAAGAGGCAGTGCTCTCATTTGACACATGTGCATTGGACTTTTTTTGAATGAATCAAAAGGAGAGGGTTTGATATCATTCCTGATGCGGGCATGTGTTATTTTTTGTGCCACAGTTTGTGAATTGTAATTGTGGTTTTCAATTTAGTTGTTGTAACTGGACAGAAATTTAAGGGAAAAAATTTAAAATGTTCAATAAAAATACAAAGTAATTGTGAGCAATTATTTTAAAAAGTTGTTTTTGCCTACATTGAAATGAATAGTTTTTTTTTTTCCTTCACAGGACAGAATGAGGGATAGGAGATTTAAATGGATATAGAAATAAGTAAAAAGTTTGTAGAAGTGAATTCATAGTCAATGCTGAGTAAAATTTGATAAGTTTAAGGAAATGTGCTTTGTTATAAGATAAGATGGCTGATTTTCATAAAATCAGGGTGGAAATATATAAGACAAGGCTTGAATGAATATAGAACGTTGTAGAGGGTTTTATAGAAGGTAGCATTAAGTAAGGGAATGTGTTTTGTAAAAATGAAATTTGTCTTTAGGTAATGTAACTAGTTTATGTGGTTATGGATGGTTAAAGGAAGTTTGCATCTTCTAAACTGAAGTATTTAATTGGCTAATTCCAGAAAGCCACTATTAAATAGAAACCGAAATCGATATTGATAATAAAAAGCAACTTATGATTAATTATAAAGAGCTTGTAAAAGCATTTTCTAAACTGAAAAAGTACAATGTAAGTGATCCTGGGAAATCATTATTAAGTAGAAATCTAGAAGTTAATAACAAAAGGTAACTTTATAGCAGAAAAAAATAACCTGTTGGACAACCTCAATTCATTATGACCTATGCTGACTAAGATTTGTTTACCAAATGGTGTATTGATGTAAAACCAAAATTTGACTTTCTCTCTCTGTTAAAGTTTAAAAAAATGGTTTTCTTCCAGCACTGCTAAAGTTTCTTTGTGGTAAACAGTATGTTTTTAAAAGAGAAAACATTAAACAAAAATTAAATGTGTAATTTACTTAAATATTTGAAGATTGTATAAACAATTCTTAAAGACTTTTAAAGTTCTCACTGTCTATTCTATCCTAATACTGATCTGCATAGTGATATTGTTGGTTATAGTTTTAGTTATCCTGAGAAAAAATGTGATGCTCTGAAAACAATAATATCTATTAGTTACATTCTTTTGCTCTGATGCTTCTCTAAAAGAACATACAGTCACCCCATTGTAAACAAAAAGGGACTTTAAAGGAAAAGCAAAGCAAAAGTTTATGTTATGTTTTGCCTCTTGATCAACATAAGGTTGTTAAAGGTGTAAAAGTAAAAAGTAAAGTATTAAAATTGTTATGTTCATTTGATATATTATACATTGCATTGGAAGTATTGAGAAAATGTATAAAAACTAAAAAATATATTTCAATATCGACAAACTCTTTTGTACATTCAAACCAGGCATTCAGACACCACATGACACCTCTCCATTTGCGTTACTGGCTAGGATGGTCCCTGACCCCTAAAACAATAAAGGTATCTACCACTTCTCTGGTTATGTTCCCGAAGTGGATGGAGAGTACTTTGCAGATTCGGACTCCTGCAGCAGCTGATGATGGCTCATATTGTCTCCAGACTGGCTCTGTTTCATACTGCTGAAGCATGCTGTACACCAAGTGAGTGAAACACTGGAGCCCCTCTCCAGGGCCAATGGTGTGCATTGTGCTATGTTAAGGATATACCAAGTGGAGCAATAATTATCAGAGTAATATGAGTAGAACCTAAGCAGACACAACTGGCATTATGGCCTACTCCCATGGAGAGACAACATGTATGGTATTGCAAATCTGGAGCATAGATCTATTAACTGCAGCTCAAAGAGGAACTTGTGCACTGATAAATGCATTGATTAGTATTAAGTACTGTACCTATATACCTGATCAATATAACATCTCTTCTATTCTAAATCATATGCAGAAAGATATTGAACATGTTAGAAGTCTTTGTGAACTTAATTGATTTTCTAAGTAATTAATGAATGTGCCTATAAGATAAAAGAATGGCTTTCTTAAGTATTGTCTTTATTTTGCTTGTCATATGTTTGTCTTGTTGTTGCCTATATTATCTTTGTTAGTTTATGTCTAGGGCATAAACTAGCTGTCCTAGGCATAAACACCATTGTGGGAACTGAGGTTGGCAGTTTCCTAGACAGCATTTGAAACTTACAAGGTCAAACCAATCAGCTTCAGTTGGATGTGGCCTTTCTCATTCCCATGGTCCAGTATGTCATGGCTGGCCCCCTTTATGGGGCCACTTGTCACCATTTTCTTTATGCTTTCAGTAGGATCATGTGTCTTCAAAATTCTACCTAACTTTATTTCCTCCAGAATCAACATCTTCAAGAACAAGGTACTAATCATGGGGGCATTTCATGCCACCTACCTTCCCTCAACTTCAGTAGACTAGCCAGAGAGTTTCATACCTTATCAGGCAGGGAACTTGTGCTCCTAATAAGCAGGAAGCAGTTGCAGAAGAAAGATCATAGCCCCTCGGCTCCTCCTTAAGAATAAGATATTGAATAACACGTTAGAGGAACTAGACCTAATGGACAAAGAAAGAGCATTGCACCTCAAAACAGCAGCACATACATTCTTCTGAAGGGCTTATGGATCATTCTCCAGGATAGACCACCTGTTAAGTCAACAAACAAGTCTCAATGAATTTAGAAAGATTGAAACTATGAAAAGCACTATCTCTGACAACATGGAATGAAGCTGGAAATCAATAGTGGGCAGAGATGGGAAGCGGCTGTGGCTCAATCAGTGGGGCTCCCGTTTACCATATGGGAGGCCCCGGGTTCGGTTCCCGGGGCCTCCTGGTGAAGGCAAGCCCGCCCGCACGGCGTGGTTGGCTGACCCGGCGAGCACAAGCAGCAAGGGGGTGATAAATGAATAAATAAATAAAATCTTTAAAAAAAATAGTGGGCAGAGAACTGGACAATATACAAATATATGGAAATTAAACAACGTACTCTTAAACCATCAGTGGGTTAAGAAGGAAATTGAAACAGAAATCAGTAAATATCTTGGAGCAACTGAAAATGAGAACACAAAATATCAAAACTTATGAGATCTAACGAAGGCAGTACTGAGAGGGAAATTTGTAGTCTTTAATGCCTACAATAAAAAAGAAGAAAAGCTTATATCATAAACCTGACTGCTCATCTGGAGGAACTAGAAAAAGAGTGGCAAACTAATCCAAAGAAAGCAGAAGGAAAGAAATAACAAAGATTAGAGCAGAATTAAATGAAATTGAGAATAAAAAACAATAGAGAGAATTTTTTTTTAAGTTTTTTAAGAAGATTAATAAAATTAACAAACCCTTACTAGATTAACAAATAAAAACAGCTAAGAGAAGATGCAAATAAATAAAATCAGAAATTGGAGAGGGCACAGCACCATTGACCTCACAGAAATAAAGAGTATCATAAGAAGATACTTTGAAAAATTGCATGCCAATTTGGACAACTTGATGAAATGATTGAATTTCAAGAAACACACTAGCAACCTACACTGACAAAAAAAGAAACAGTAGACCGCAATAGACCAATCACAGGAATGATATTGATTCAGTCATCAAAAACCTCCAACCAAGAAAATCCCAGAACCTGTTGGCTCCACAGTTGGATTCAACCAATCATTCCTAAAAGAAGTAACAGCAACCCTGCTCATACTCTTCCAAAATATCAAAGAGGAGGGAATATTGCCTAACTCATTCTATGATGCCAACATCACCCTAATACAAAAAATACATAAAGACACTTCAAGAAAAGAAAATTTCAGACCAAACCCTCTAAAGGACTTAGATGCAAACATCCTCAACAAAATACTTGCAATTCTAATCAAGCAACACATAAAATGAATTATAAAACATGATTAAGTGGATTTTATCCCAGTTATGTAAGGATATTTCAAACAAGAAAATCAATTAATGTAATGTATTAAAGGTCCTGAAAATTCTACAACAAAGCTACTACAGCTAATAATCGAATTATGTAAAATTGTGGGATATAAGATCAACACACAAAAACAAGTGTTTTTTTACACTTATAATGAGTGATATGAGGAGGAAATCAAGAAAATAATTTCGTTTACAATAGCAACTAAAAGAATCAAATATCTAGGAAAAAACTTAACTAAAATGTTAAGAACTTGTATGCAGAAAACTATACAATATTACTAAAAGAATTCAAAAAAGACCTAAATAAATGGAAGGATATTCCTTTTTTATGAATTGAAAGACTAAACATCATTAAGATGTCAATTCTACCTAATCTGTTTTACAAATTCAATGCAATCCCAATAAAAATTTCCACAGCAATTTTTACAGAAATAGAAGAGCCGATTACTAAATTTATTTGGAAGGGTGAAAAGCCCCAAATAGCCGAAAACATCTTGAAAATGAAAAACAAAGTTGGAGGACTCACGCTACTTGTTCTTAAACATAATACAAAGCTACCGAATTGACAGTTCAGAAAGAGACCCACACATCCACAGCAAAATGATATTCAACAAAACTGCCTAGTCCAGTCAACTGGGACAAAATAGTCTCTAGCAAATGGTGCTGGGAGAACTGGATATCCATAAGACTGAAAGAGTATCCCTATCTCACATCCTATACAAAAATTTACTCAAGATAGATCAAAGATATAAATATAAGAGCCAAGACCATAAATCTCCTAGAAGATAATGTAGGGAACATGATATCATGGTAAGCAATGATTTCATGAACTTTATACTCAAAATGTGGGCATTGCAAGAAAAATAGATAAATAGGACCTTCTTAAAATTAATATATTTTGTACTTTAAAGGAGTATGTCAAACAAATGAAAAAGCAGCCTACTCAAAGGAAAAAAAAATATTTGGAAATCTCATATTTGATAAGGGTCTAATATCCAGCATATGTGAGGAAACCATACAACTCAATAATTAAAAGAGAAACAACCAGTTTGAAAAATGGGCAAGAGACATGAACATGAAGAAGTAATACAGATAGCTAAAGAGCACAGGAAATGACGCTCAACCGGAGTACCTATTAGGGTAATGGAAATCAAAACTAAAATGTGATATCATTTCACACCTAGTAGATTGCTGCTATTAAAAAAAAACAAAACAAAACAAAACAAAAAAACCTACAAGTGCTGGTGAGGATGTGGAGAAATAGGAACACTCATTACGTGCTGTTGGGAATGTAGAATGGTGCAGCCGTCACTGTAGAGGGCAGTTCGTCTGTTTTTCAGGAAGCTAAGTATAAATTGCCATATAATCTGACAATTAAACTATGAGGAATATACCCAAAAGAATTGAAAGAAGGAACATGAACAGATTTATGTACAAATATGTTCACAATGACATTATTCATTATTGCCAAAAGATAGAAGCAACAAAAGTGTTGATCAACAGATGAACTGATAAATAAAATGTGGTATATTCATTTTATGGAATATTGTTCAGCTGTCAGAAGGAACAAACTTTTGATACATGCAACAACATTGATGAACCTCAAAGAACTTATGTTGCTTGAAATAAGCCAGATACTGAAGGACAAATATTGCTTGATCTCACTGATGTGAACTAAGGTTAATGAGCACACTTATGGAGATAGCGTCTGAAAGAGAGGTTACTAGGTTATAGAAGAGAAGAGATTGATGAACCAATGCTTAATCTATGCAGACTTTATAATTTGGTTGATTGTGATAGTTTGGAAATGGATGGAGTTGATGGAGGTGCAGCAATGTGAGTATAATTAACAGTGCTGAACTGTGAGTGTAAATGTGACTGAAAGGAGAAGTTTTGACTCATCTGTGAGGCTAGAAGGAAAGCTAAAGGATAAAATGGGTAACTGTATAAATCAATGAATTCTGGGGTGGCCAAGGATTGTAGTAAAAAATGCAAATATAAGAATGTTTTTTCAGGATCTATAACAAAGATATGTCACTAGTATGTGGTATTGATAGTGGGTTGATATACAGGGAAAATGTATCTTAAGCATACTAATATGAGATATGAATGTATTTGTGTTGTCATAAGTATGATTTTCAGTAGATAGAGGTCAACACAGCAAATAACAAAATATTAAACTTTCATCCTGGGGAAACCCTGCTACATTCTCAAGTAAAATGGGAAAAGTCTCTGGAATATATAAGTCACGCATAAGAAAAGAAAACAGGCTTCTCTGCCAAGTCCTCGATCTTAATGTTTGTATGTATGAACCTTATTCCTGTATAAATGAAACTTAGCCTAATTATAATTAATGCCTAAGAGTTACCTCCGGAAAAGCTCTCTGTTACTCAGATGTGGCTTTTCTCTAAGCCAAAGTCAGCAAATATACTTACTACTTTCCCCTCGACGTCAGACATGACTTTGGGGGAGGAGCTTCTCTGTCACCTAGAGAATATTATCAACCACTAAGAAACAATGCATTGGAAAAAGACTTTGACCAAAAAGGTGAAACATTAAGTAAAAACAAGTTTTTATGGCTAAGAAATTTCAAAATGAGTCAGGAGGTCATTCTGGAGGTTACTCTTATGAGGTCTCAAATAGATTTCACTAACTGCCACGGTAATCAAAGTTTTAAACAAGAGTGCTCCAGAGGGCTCCAGGGACGTCCAGAAACCAGAGACAAAGCACACAGCCTCATGATATCCACACCCCTTCGGTGGGTTCTATTTGGAAATATAGGATAATCTATTTCTGGAATATAACATAGTTATACTCATTTGTAATTTCTCTAATCATGATTCTTCTACTCCTTTTATTTGAAACTATAATTTTCAATGTACCTGCTAAGTATATTTTTCATAGACTTAAATCTTCAGATTGTTCATATGCTGGTTGAGCCCTGAATTCCAGCAGTGTAACAGCCAGGTCTTACCTTCCAGTTCTTGGGGCTTGCCGTGGACAACCAACAAAATGATGATGATGAACAAGTCCCGTCCAAAACCACCAAGGTGTATCTACAACTGCAAGCAAAATAATTCCTTCCATCTGCCCCATATTTATGTCCCCTCTCAGCCTGAGGCATCTCAAATCCCTCAAGATTGTGGAATGAACATTCATAAGGGGGGAATGTAACCACAGACCAAATATATTTATTTGTATCCTATTTATTACCTTGTATCCTATTTATTATCTTGTATTAGTGTAACATTGATATAAAGATAGTGGTTTTGAGGGGTTCAGAAGGGAGGGAGAGGGATGAATGTGTGGAACACAGGAATATTTAGGTTGGTGAGATTCTTCTGTAAGATACTGCAATGACGGGCACATGACATTATGCATTTGTTACGACCTAAGGAACTGTACAGCACAAAGTGTAAACCATAATGTAAACTATAGACTTTGGTTTGCAATGTTTCAATATTGATTCAACTGTACAAATGTGCCACACTAATGTAACATGTTAATAATAATGGAAACTCTGTGTGTACATGTGTGTGGGAAGGTTATATGAGAATTCCTTATACCTTCAGTGTAATTTTTCTGTATATTAAATCTAAAACTTCTCTAAAAATAAAGTTTCTATTACAAAAAAAAAAAAAAAAAATCCTAGTGAGATGGTTTGTGTGGTTTTGCATTCTTTTGCAAATCCCTTTCATACCTGGCTTAATGGAAGAAAGCTGGAATCTTTTGTCTATATCTTCATACAATGATTGTGGTATGGCTTATCTTCTAGCCTCTGGAAGAAGGCCACTGTACACTCAAGTAACAATGAGATTGAAAAGGGCAATACTGTCTAAGTATTATTATGAATATAGTTTTGATATCTCAGATTTTCTGAAAGGGTCTCAGAGAGCATCTGGGCTGTGGACCACACTTTAAACTAAAATAAAGCAATATAAAATAAGTTTAGTTAAAAACTAATATACTGCAGACTTCCATACATGACTGATTTCTCCAGATGCCATCTCCACAGTCACGGGACAGATTAAATTTAAGATTGCAAATTACTTTGATCATCTGTCATAAACTTATCTGATAATGCTGCTTTCACATTCCAAATCTTACCATACCCCTTTTTTTCTCATTCTATTCACAATGTGCATATTATGCAAACAGTATCATAACAAAAAACAGTTGTGTAGGTACTCAGCACAGTCTGCATTCGTATTTCTAAGTATGTGATGTTTTGGCCTTTGGCCTTCTTTCATCACAATACTTCACAGAGAGTCAGCATATCTTATTTTTTCCAAAGTATAATATTAATGGTCTTACCATCTCTGCCTTCCCATTTGAAATGTCTTTATCAAATTCTTCCTAATAAATAACTGAATATTATCTTTTTCTATTATAATTGCTGTTGCCTGATTAGAGACTTTGGATTGAATTATTTCTCTAAATTAACTGCTCAGTTGACCTGCAGTCCATTCATTCTCCACTCAGTTTCCAGAACTTTTCTTTAAAAATGCATATTGATTAATTTAATTCCAATATTTATACTATGTGATACCACTTTTATCCTAATATATTGTGTTCTCTCTCCTCAGTCAGAAACATAGTGCTGTACTGCTAAATGATTAACAACTGGCTCTCTGATGAAGTAAAAGCTTTTGGCTCAATCTGTTTGTGAAATATGTAAATATTCTCACCATTGATTTCATTGAGCATAGAGTTGGGAAGAGACATATGCACAATCAGGCTGACTCTTGTACAAACTGCCTTAAGGCACCTTAACTTACTATTTTCCCAACACTCTTTTCATGTGCTTGCATTTCAAAGAAACAAATAACACATTTGTAATAAACCACATATTCACATAGTTTTTGGTCAGCAGTCCCTATTGCCTGTATCAGATTCTCTCTCTTTCCTTTGATTCAACATTTAAATTCCAATTGAACTTTATCTTGTTCTATAAAGACTTTTATTTACATGAGGAAAAATCATGCACTTTTTCCTCTGGGATCCATAGCACTTTATATATATATATATATATATATATATATATTTGTATTTCATTTCTTATTTTTAAAACTATGATTATTATTTCATTTTCTTATTAATCATATTTGGCTATTTTATTGGCTTATTTTTGAAGAAGTTTTGGATCACAGAAATGTTACAACTGTGGAAGGGGAGGATCATTGGTGTAGGTTGTCAAAGATGGAGCATACATGGGAGGAAGCTCACCTGGGCATACATATAAGGCATATAAATGTGCTCAAATGTTCATGGGGCATTGTCACGGTGGGTGGAGATTTACACAATCACTGAAGGAATATAAAATTCCCATCCTGGAGAGCTCGGCCACAGTCTCTAATAGATCAGCAAGAATCCCCTGAGTACAGCAGTAATGACTAGTGAAGGAGGATGGTCCATTGATGGGCCCTTGATACTGATGACTGTGCATATGAACTTTTACTCTTGAAATTAAAACTTAACCTAGTATTATAGGGTGCCTGAGATTTGCCTCCTGGGAGCCTCCTTGTTGCTCAAATGTAGCCTTTCTTTAAGCTGAACTCATCATATAAATACATTACCTTCCTCCCAGCATGGTTCATGACTCCCAGGGTAGAGCCTCCCTGGCACTGAAGGATTACTACCAAGCACCAGCTAGCAATGCAACTGGAAAAAGACTTTGACCAAAAGGCAGAAAAGGTAAAGACAAATGAGCTTATATGGCTAAGAGTCTTCAAAGTGAATCAGGAGGTCATTCCAGAGGTAACGCTTATGTATGTCTCAGCAGGATTTCTTTGACTGCCAAAGTAGCACTATATATAGTCTTTCTCAGTGATCAACTATGTTGTTAAATAATTTTTATTTTCCATGGGATTCATTATAAGATTAAATATTTGATAGGAAACCTTATTTTATTTTTGTCTACTTTTTATTTTCCTTATTCAGGGTAGAGCTCTGCAAGCATTTCCTCTATAATCTTCAAAGACTTCATTCCAAAAATTTTCCTTTCTTCTATATTAATAGATATTTCTTCTCTTTGCAACCATTCACAGATACAGGGAAATTGGTTTGAATACAGTATAAGTTTTAAAAAATAATCACTTTGCCTCTCTAATTACCACCCAATTTCTCTTTCTCTCTTTCTCTCTCTCTCTCTCTCTTTTTTTGGTTTTCTTTTGTTTTACTCTTATTTCCCTTGCCCTTTTTCTCCTTTGCTGGCTTCCACCTTTACAACTGATAAACAGTCTCAGGGTTAATCCTCACCCTTTGTTAACTTCTCTATATATTCTGTCCAGGGGTATCTCATTGAATTCCACATTTTCATACCTTTCATATGCTGATTAGTTCCAAACTTTCATTTACATCCTGATCCTATCTCTTAAGCTTCAGATTGCTCAAATGACAATATGCCATCTCTAAATGGATTTTAATAAGCCTCTTAAGTATAATATTGCTAAAATTAAACAAAATAGGAAACAAAAACTTATTCAATATATACTTGCATATTATTATTTCTCCAGTTGACCATCAATGATCCTGTTGCACAAGTCCAAACTTTGTAGTCATTCTTGAAATCTCTCTTTCTCTCATACATTAATATTTATTACTATTTGACATTCCACCTTATATCCTAATTCCAGCCAGCACTTGACTGGAATTTCTTACTCCACTTGATACTTCCTATATACTTTCTTCTCCACAGAACATTATGGGTAAAACCTCAATTGATGCATAAAAATAAAACTCAAAAATATATGTTTTAAATGAACAACTGAATGCATTCCAAAATGTAAAATGCCTATAGAATTATGGACCAGGTGAAAGAGTAGAACATTTTCCACACTGCAGAAGCCTCCCTAGTTTTATCACCCAATAACTGCACCCTTCCTACTCCAAAAAGGTAGCCACTATCTTGACTTCAACATTATGGCTGGTTTTAAACTTCAGACAAAATGAATTATGAAATGTACATTCTTTGCTTATGTGGCTTCTTTCCTAAATATAACCTTGTGAGATTCATTCTTGTCCTTCAGTGTAGGTATATTTTTGTTCCTTTTACATCATTCCACTGTTGGTGGACATGGTAGACATTTGGTTTGTTTCCTGTTCTTTGCCCTTCACAAATAATGAAGCTCTGAAAACTCTTGTGTATGTATATACACATGGACACCTATGTATACCAATTAATAGACTTGTTGACTCTGAGTGCATGTATGATTACATTTAAAAAAAAATGCCCACTAGTTCCCAGATTACTCTACTATTTACATGCCCACGTGCAGTGCCTGAGAATTACAGTTGTTTCTCATCCTAACACTTGTTCTTTTCATGCTTTTCAATTTTATTCATTATGATGTATGTAGTGTACCACATTTTTGCTTTAAATTGTATTGGTGAAATCACAAAAATCCAGTAGTTTGTTTTCAACTTGCATTAATGCAATTCCTAATGAAATGAGGCATCTTTTCAGATGCTTATTGGTCATTTGAATATACTGGATTGTGAAGTGCCTGTAAAATTCTTCTACACATTTTTCTATTTCAATGTATTTTGTCTATTCATTTGTAGAAGTTATTCATATATTCTGGATAATAGATGTTTGTGGCTTGTTTTTGACTCTCTTAATGTTGATTTTTCAATGAAATTGACTAATTTCAATGTAGCTCAATGTATCATTATTTTCCTATTTTAAAATATTTTTTTAACAACTCAATTACTTAGCTATTCCCACAATAATACTACATATTAGTCTATCCTAACATTCAGTGGCTTCAAACAACCATATATAGTTTTGCTGATGAATCAGCAAATCAGCAAACACTGGAGAGATGACTGTTTCTCACTGTCCCTCTGTGACTCAGCTTCAGGATGAAGTGTTTCTCATCCTCTTCCTGGAACTGGAAGGTTTGCTGATGCTTATTCTTCACTAGATGAGAGCAGAGGTGAAGGGGCAACACTCAAATCACAGATAAAATGAAATTTAAACAAAATTGACATCTCTTTTTTCATATATATCTCTTGATCATCCCACTTTAATAATATTTGAAAACTTATTTTACTTATTTTACAAATATTTTGTATAAGTCAACCAAAGGGGTGCTGATGCAAAATACCAGAAACATGTTGGCTTTTATAAAGGGTATTTATTTAAGGTGCAAGCTTACAGTTACCAGGCCATAAAGCATAAGTTACTTCCCTCACCAAAGTCTGTTGTCACGTGTAAGAACAAGATGGCTGCCGATGTCTGAAAGGGTTCAAGATTCCTGGTTTCCTCTCTTCCCGAGGTTCATTTATCTCTGGGTTCAGCTTCTCTGCTTTCTCCACAAGGTCAAATGTAGACTATCAGGTAAATGGCTTGTCTCTCTTCCCAAGGCCTCTGCTTGTGTTTAATGGAGACATGTCTCCTTCCTCACGTATCTGCTTCTCTGTGCGTTTACTTACTGGGCTCCAGGATCAAAACTTCAAGCTCTGTTCTCTGCCATGTCTTTTCTCTGTGAGTTCCCACCCACCAAGGGGGCAGGGATGCAACGTCCTACTGAAGTGGTCCAATCAAAGTCTTAATCATTATTTAATCAAGTAAAAGTGAAACCTCTGAATTTAATATAATCTAATATGAAGGGAAAGACCAGTTTACCAACATAATCCAATATCAATTTTTGGAATTCATAAACATTATCAAACTGCCACACATGTGTATGGTGCTTGTGATAGGCAGAACCATTTTAATAGATTCCTCTAACATGCTATGTTTCTTCTCACGTAGAAATCCCACAGTTGTTATTATCCCAGTACTTTGTTCAAATTTTGAAATAATTTTAGACTATCAGAGGAAGTTGTAAAATTATTACAGCGAGTTCATATTTACCCAAATAAAAATATCTTATAAAACCAAAGGACATTACCCAAACCAGGAGATGTTAGTATAATATTATTAACTCAGTTTCATAATTTGTTTGCATTTTAGCAGGTTTTACATTCACTTAGAGGTGGGTGGCATGATGTGGGTTGTTGTATAGCTCCATGAAATTTTATCATATGTGTAGACTTGAGTAAAAGTCACCACAATCAGAATATAGAACTGTTCCATCCCAAAGAAATGATCTCATGTGAGTTTTTAATATTTAACTTTCTTCCAACTCTAAACTTTATAAAATACTTTTCTGGCTCCATCATTGTAATTTTGTCTCTACTACTTTACTGCTTTTTTTTATGTTTTCCATGCTGTGTATATGTGTGTACATATATATGTGTGTGTATGAAGATACATGCATGTGTGTATATAAATGTATATCCCCATGATATGTATATGTGCAAGTATATATGTTTGTGTGTAAACCTGTACACACACATACACACACATATATATATAATGTAAGCTCCATGTAGAAAAGTACTTGATTATCTTATTCATCTCTGATTTCCTGGCACATAGAACACCACCTTACATATATTTTTCTATAAATGCTTGATAAATGAATAGTTATATATTTGGATTTATTGATTATTTGAAAGCACATAGTTGTTTGTGACATTTTCACTACTGAAATATATATTTTAATTAAAAAGAAGCTTAATTTTTTAAAAAAAGCTTCTACTTTCTATTTCTTATTCTTTTTGCAATATATTTAGTTTTTAACTCCACCTATTCTAGTAAGAACCTCTGTTTCTTTGATCTTGGTATCACACTTGTTCAAAATCAGAATGTTTGAGCTATATCATTACAGATACCAAGACTTGTCCTAATGCTTCTTCCATAGGCAGAGTATATGCCTGTAGAATGCTTTCTGTAATTCTAGAATTCTATTCTAAAATAAACAGCTTTAATGCACTTTGATGGGTGACAATGTTGTCTTTAACACCTCAACAGTATAATGTGATTCTGGTGAAATGTTTTCTTGTCAAAATGTTAGCTTACCATTGCTTGTACAACCTGCTGTTTTTATTTTTCTTTTGAACAGTGTTATAAATAAATGACAGCAAACTTTATGCATAAAAAACAGAATTACTTCTCCAAAGCATAAAGCATATTCAAAAGATTACAGCTTTAATCATATTATTTTATAGAAAACAAGCAGTAAATGATAGAAGGTAGTGTGGATATAGGTCAAATTCCATTCATTTTAAAAGAGCTATCGCTAAATTATTTCAACACTGAGTATGCTAATCTTAAGAAAATACCATATACATGTGATGTGAGCCTATTTTATCAGCTTCTCCATTTTTGTATGAAAAGAAGAACCTAATGTTTTAGGTCAATAAGCTCACTTTGGTATAACATGGTGTTAATAATTCACAGGAAAGGGTTGTTTGGTTTGTTTGTTTGTTTTTGTTTATTTATAACCACTTAAAGGCCATTGAAATTCTCTGACAGCGGTTGCATTCAAACCATGGATAAACATTTTTAACTTTAATAATATATTACCTCAATAACTGATACATAGAATGGATGTGTGTGTGTGTAGTCTCAGTTTCAGTGTATTTGGATCTGTAATCATATGACACATTTTATTTCTACACTTACATTCTCTGTCACTTTACTCCTGCAGTGTGTACTTGCATATCAAATTATAAACTGCTCCACTGATTATCTCCTTACAGATGTTATTTCCTGAATAATTGTAAAAAATCATTTTTGTGCTTTCACCTGGATATTCCATAAGTACCTAATGGGCAACACATTGAAGTAAGTATCTTTTTAAAAAAATGTGTTATTTAATCGATACTCAAATATAAACTTCATTAACAGCCTTTCAAGAAAATGACATCTGCCCTTTAACTACATGAGGGAACATAAATTTAGAGATTAATTTCTCTAAGATTATTCCACTAGGATTCTCTGTAACACTCGTTCATTAATTCGTTAATTTACATTTTTATTTCTTTATTGATTAAACATTTATTGAACAGTATCTTTGTGCTAAACCTTTTGGTCATTGTTATAGAATTGAGAACAGAACAGAAATGATCCTTAAAATCTAATGTGTGTGTATGTGTGTGAGTATGTGTGTGCAGATAATGACAAATGATCAAAAGAGATTGAGAAGAAGATTCTACTGTGAAAGAACAATGTGGAGAGCCTTCAAACTTAATGAAGATTGCTACATCCATTTAATTTAGCAACATGAAAGTCAATGCTGACTTTAAGGATGAGAAGTTAGATAGAGTGATATGTTGTGATCTGTCAATGGGACATATAAAAGAAAAATCTAAAAGTATAAAACTTTAGAGGAAAGAAATAATAGTAGCAGGATTTAGGGTTATGGAATCCAAGAAGATATATTGTTGTTTGTATGTGTGTGTATGTGTGTGTGTTTTTACATGTTTTGTTCTTATTTTAACAGGAGAGACTAAAATACACTTAAATAGGTGGAAGCAATAAAAAATTAAATTGAGAAGTTGAAAATACATTTGATAAAAGAAGGTAGACATGCATGGCTTGATAACATACTCATTTTACTAAAAGTCACTGTCTGCCATTTAATAAGTGCACTGAAAAAAAGCTTTTAAAAACATATTTCTTTTCCTGAACAAAAATTCTTCCTACCTCCTTTATCCTTATCACTAAAAATTGTTAACATAATAGAATTTTCTTTAAGTAGGAAAGACTATATTATTGTGAGCAGCAATGATCCATCACCATAGTCATGTTTTGTAGTAAATTTTAACACCTGCTCTTTCTATATTTGAAAGGAAATGTGATTCAAATATGGAGGTCAGTAATGCTAGATCCATCATTGATTGATGAATGACATCTTTGTGTATCAAAATCAAAATATCCAGACCACTGAAGCAGAACAAAAGGTCCTAAAAATGAAATATTTGTTGTGGAGTGGTGGAAGTAGGAGAGAAAATGGAATATAGAGCCATGAAGCATGGGAAAATTATGCCTGGAAACCAACAAAATGAAATGTGCCATAGGCCTGGAGACAAGTAGTTAAATCATAGATCATGAAAGTAAAACAAGGATGCAACTCTTAAAATCTGATTATTGTTTAATAACCAAGTTGCCTCATTTAATGGCACTAAATCTTTGACTTGGTTATGCTATTTCAATACCTATTCTTAGTAATTCAGTTCTTTAGCCCTCCCCCACCCTAAAACAACTTTTTTCCTCTTTATTCAACAAACATACTAGAAGTCACTCTGCAATATACCCAATATACCGTAGCTACAAACAGGGCTATCTTGTGAGGGCATTTAATTGCTAGGAGGAAATAAGCATATACATTGCTATGCTGCAATAGAATTTTCTAAGTGTAACAGCAGAGCTGCAAAAATTTGGAATAGGAACAGAAAAGGCTAAGCAATTATATACCTAGGAAATTGGAGAACACATTATTGAGAATGTAACAAATAGATCTCCTCTGAGGATTAAGTGAGAAAAGAAAATGTTCAAGGCCATTAAAAATGAAGATGTATTTTCTAGAGAGAAGAAGTAACTAATTCAACAGCATAGAACATGAATTTGGCAAAGTGCAGCAAGACAGTAACATTTTCGTCTACAGTACAATTTTAAAGTCCTTACCAGGGGAATTGGCATGAAACATAATGAATTACCATATGGAAAAATATGGACAATATTCTCAGAGAGCTCAGATATTTGTGCTTTGAAGTAAAGTACAACTTCCTTTTTATTTAGAATATTTTCCATCAAGATTGTCATTAGTGTTTCCTTCTGATATCTTAACCAAGATAGTGAATGCTAGGCTAATAAAGAGACCACAAAAACCTCTCTACAGCATTTTCACGAGTCTTATTGGTTCTTAAGAGAAATATGTAACTGAACGTAAACAATATATCTAGGCTTTATTCCTATTTCAAATAGACTCCATAACTGCATCCATTAATGCATTCATTTTTATTAATCCTTGTACTTGGTCCTTCCCTAAACATGTATTTTTTCAAGTTTTCTATCTTTTAGTATATTGGGCTGTAGTCTGTAGATGAAGAAATTAACAAAACAGACCTAGAACCTATCCCACAAGGTTTATAGCTGGGGGTGATGGTGGGATAGGCACTAAATCAAACTTGACAAAATTAATTATTCAGCAAAAATTGTGATGATTGTTACAAAAGAGAAGTGCATTTTGTTTGGAGAATGAAAAATTGAGTTAAACTTTCTAAATTGTCAGGGAATATTTCCCCGAGCAACATAAAGTAGAGACAATTATTGTAAGAGAATATGGTTCTTCCTGAAGCCGCTGTTATCAATATTTAGCTTGAACTAATTGTCAGAGCCTTTTAGCCTCCATATGCCTGATCCCTATTCAGACTGGCTGCATTTAGTCATCAATTTCAGCACTTAAAAGAATAGCTGTGATTTTAGTATTAGAGATTCACAAGCACTCCCTCCTCTTGGCTGACATCTAGTGGAAGAGATAATCAGTGGGGAAGGCACTAAAATTTGCATACAATAATTAAAAAAAAAAAAAATGAAGGAGGCAAATTGTAAAGGGAAATAACAAAGGATTTACCTTCCTGGATCATTGTATTTTAAGGAATTACCTTCCTGGATCATTGTATTTTGAGGATTTACCTTCCTGGATCATTGTATTTTAAGGATTTCATTACTGCAGTGCTATCATCAGTGCTTGAACATTCATTCCACAGTAATTTTAATGTACCTCCCTATAAAATATCCTAGTAATTCATTAACAATATTCTTCACTAATGTGATATTGTTGGCAGAAAAGTAGCTTTCTCTTCATTACGGCTCTCTTTTTATCTTCTTTATCATATATATATATATATATATATATATATATATATATATACACACACACACATATATACTTAAACATCATCTCAAAATAATTATTTATGCCTTTTCTAGACTATTAGGAAACGAATGAATGTTCATTTTCCTGTAAACTTTAATTTTCAGAATCATAATTTTCAGCATATGCATTTCCAGATATGCTATTTACATAATACATTACCCAATATAGTACTGTAGAAAAATTGTAGATGTAAACACGAATAGCAATAAAGAACATAGTAAAATATAGTTAGTCCAAGTAAGATTTAATTTCAGGAAAGTAGAAGCAGTTGCATTTCATAATTTCATGAACAATAGCTGTCTACTGATACTAGAAGAGAAAATGTATTTGCTCTGGTATTTTGAGGTCCAGCATTATGTATAAGAT
Organism: Tolypeutes matacus; assembly: GCA_026826555.1. NCBI lineage: Eukaryota > Metazoa > Chordata > Mammalia > Cingulata > Chlamyphoridae > Tolypeutes > Tolypeutes matacus. Next base: position 6,564,135 of record JAKSZT010010858.1, on the reverse strand, counting down.
GAATATATATATATATATATATATATATCATGTACCTTTTAGACAGATATCACTTTTTCTGTAAATAACTATTTCTTTAAGGTATTTTTATATTTGCCTGCACATAAGATAAAAACTAAACTCTCAAATAACTTCAGGTATGAATACATTAGTCTGTTCCATAAGCAGCCTCATACTAATAAGTAAAATAAGCAACTATGAAGTATATTTATACTTTCCCTTTGGAGAGTTTAAAGCACCCTTTCATTATCTTTAATCTCCATAACATTATATATTCTTTTTTTCATTAGTATAGTTTCTGTTTCTGCCTCTAAACGTCAGTATCTTTAGAAAATTTCATTTCACATTGCATTATGTTGAAGTCTTTTTTTTTTTTTTTTTTTGGTTGTTATTCTTTTGCTGTAGTTTTTTTTAATGAAGGGATTCTGAAAATGGCTTCTATGGCTGTGTGGAATGATTACAAGAATATTGTAGGGAAAAAAATATACCAATAAGAACAAGAAAATATACAAAATTAAAAAAAAAAGGATAATCGATCAAGTAGGGTATACTAAGTTAAAGAGATTTTTCTAAAATTACCATTTTTTTTTACCTTATAAAGAAAACATTTGAAAAACTGATGAAGAATTTGAAAGACAAAGCCTTAAGCTAAAAAAAACAGGTACTATAAGAAAAAGAAAAGAAAAAACTTAGAGGTGAAGGTTACCAGAAACAAATTTAACTGAATGCTGATCATAAAACTAGGCTATAACTTCAGGCAAATAAGCTAATCTATTATGAAAAATAGTATAATAGCCCATATAATTTTAGCATTGTAGATACATAATATACTCAACAAAATTTGATTACCCAATAGGGAATAATAAAGACTAATTGTCACCAACACAAAAGAAGCTAGCAAATTATATAAAAATGCCAACAAATCTTTATATTTCCTAGGGGAAATAATACCCATTCTAAAATGATGGAGAACATGAAAAGTGAATATGCTTTATAATATTCTTTAACTTAAAAAATAGAAGATGTAAAGTTGAAGTGAAAGTGGAAAACTTTCATTAATTTTTAAAACTAATGACAAATGATACTTTTCTTAAAAATAATTTTATTCATTTAATACTTATCTTCAAATGATAATTCCCCAACTGAAGACATAAACTTCTTTGAGTGCCTTGATCCTTTCTATTTAGCCTGAGAATAGAGCAGCTGCATATTAGAAGTTTAGAAAACTTTTGAACATATTCTGTAACTTTTAAAACATGAACTGAATTGATAAAAATCCCATAAAAAGATAATTTATTCATTTGACATACATTTATTGTCGAATTGCTATGCAAAATTATGACTAAATCGACATCATATGAATCGAATCCCAAATCATTTTCTAGAACGTTATTTTATTGTGAAAAGTTCCAAGGTTTCTCCAAAAATGAAAAAAAGGTGACTTGGCTTCAACTGGTCTGACATTTAGCAAGGAAACCTCAAAGCAGACCTGTACACTTGAGCTTCTTAGGCTTTCTTTGTTGAGCTCCTGAGTAATAACACATTTAGGTGAACTTGAAGAGAAATGTCAGAAAATTCCTGAAGATACATAGTGGTAAAAGAGATTTGTTTCTGAACTACCTCAAAGCTGTATCCTCAGATATTTTTTACACAGTGTTCTTTGCAGATGAGCATTTAGATGATGTCTGGTATACACGAAGTGAGAAGGTGGGAAGTTTCAGGTGAGTTGCTTGGGTCAGTATGTTTCCTGCTGTTATCTCAGATGCTTAGATCAGATTACATGTTCCTATGACTTTCCATCATAGATCTCAGATATATCTAGTCCACAGAAAAATCAATTAAACCTTCAAATTTTAAAATACATTATGCCTGTGCATTTGCTAGTTGTTTGTTCATTCAATCATGTATTCATTCATTACCCAGTTCAATTTTCTGCTATACACTAGGCATATTTTTATTTAGCTATTCATTCTTTTTAAAAAAAGAAGCAAAAAAATAGCCAACATTTTGTCTTTCATCTTATAATCTGTGTTTTTAATTGCCTAACACAATAATGGCAAATCTCTAGATCATTTTAATAGATCACTATTAGAACTGCATGGTTGATAATATTATAATTGAGCATTCCATTTTTTTTTACCGGGAGGTCCCGGGGAACGAACCCGGGTCCCTCCATATGGGAGACAGACACCCAACCATTTGAGCTACATCTGTCCCCTGGGCATTCCATTTTGCACAATACCCCACTCTTGGAAAACAGGAAGACTTTAGAAACTAGCACTGTGTTTAGTTAAAGTATTAAAATAGAGCACTAGAATAATTTTCCCCTGATAATCTCATTCATTAACATATACTTAATGTTCAACTAAATATGAACTAAATAAGTCAGCATATTTTTAGTAAGGAATAATAATAAAAGGTGAAAAATAGGTGTCAGATTAATTTTACAGACCAACTAATCATAAATTATCAGAAGAAATTAATAATGAGTAGCAGAATTTACCTCTTACATTCTAGCCAGATTTTGTTTACAAATTAACAAGGAACATTTTTGTTAGGGATGTTATACCCTGCTACAATACCTTAGGTTTTTATGTCCATTTGTGTGTTGTATTAATTTTAGAATTACTCTTATTAGAATGATACAGACTTAACCCCAGAAATCAAGAGTTTTAGAGCATGAGATGTTTCATGGATCCTAAGCCATCCCGTTCATATAATATATGATCTGAAGATATTTAATTATATATGTATGTAAGTATTCAAAATGATTTTTATATATTCAACACTAGTATGGCTCCAATAATGCTTTCATCGTTCATTTAAACCCCCCCCCTTTTTTTATGTAAGAGGCTGTTAACAAGTGAGAACAGAGCAAATAGAAGAATTAGTCCTTTATTTCTATTATATAATCTCTTATCCATAAAATCATATTAGAATATCCTATGATGACCATTGTCAATTCCAGTATTTAATACACTAACACCATGGATTAATTAACATTTGCACACAAGCATATGAGAATTAGAAAGAAACAAAGGTTGAAGAAATCCATGTTTCTGAGTATCAAATAGAACAAAAATGTAGAGGATGGGCAGGCTAGTACGTGTGTGTGTGTGTGTGTGTGTGTGTGAATGTGTGGAGGGTAAATAAGGTGGGGCAAACTGCAGAGACATTCCAAATCTAACAATTAAGACAGGAGAATAATAGAAACAAACAACCAAAAATACGTGAACAGTGCATCATTCAATTTAGTTGGCTTGAACAATGTGAAATTTCAATGTTAAAAGCAAAAAAAAAGTCAAGTGTTTTGTGCTACCTAAGCTCATTTTGCTTTTACATGAATATCAGAAGTTTTATGATTGATTCAAATTGTATCTCCTAATAATGGTTGAATGTCATATTTGATGTTGGTATCATTAGGCCTTGCTTTCTGCTCAAAAACTTTCAGTCAAAATGATTAACTTTTTTCTTCCAATGGCACCACTTGATGAATACCTAACAATTAAACTACATTATTTTCTCTGTTTCTGTGGCTGGGTTGCTTTCAATCCTTTGTGGTGTTCAGGAAAATATGATTGGCCTTTCTGAAGCAAGTTGCCACACAGTTCATCATGGGAACACAAGCACAACAGAAATTTCCAACAAATGGCCATTTAAATTTATACAACATAAAAGGTCCAGAAGAGCAGGGGAAGAGATCCCATCATGGCCGGTCTCCAATAACTGTCAGTGGATGGTAGCTCCCACGTGCCCATGATGAGAGGCAAATCTGTGCTGCCAGATCATGTGATATTTATGCGACCTATTGGAAGGCAGCCCTGCCACTGAGATTTCTCGCCCTGAGAAAAAGCTGGGGCTGCATGTTCTCAGTTCCTGAGTTTAAGGGATGGTTACGACTTTTCTTTACACCCAAAGTCCCCCTCGGACGGCAGAATGGAAACATACTGAAACAGCTAAACCCAACAGAATAGGAGGGATGGTAGGAAAGGGCTGAGAGAGGCCACTAGATGTGTCCCTGATTTTTCCAGCATCCTTCCTTTTTGTTTATTGTTTCCAGATGAAGCAGTCTCAACTGCAAATATTTTGTTATATTTCCCATAGTGTCAACTCTAAATGTGTTGTAATTTCCTTCTCTCTATAGCTTATAATATTGAGAATTTTGATATTATTTGAGAATTTTCCTGTAATAGACTTATTCTCCACTGAAAAAAATCTACAGTGCTAAGAGTTCCTCTTCTTTTCACTCACGTTCTTCTCTAGTTTTTTGAAACATCTTGTTTGACCAATTATTGTGTCTTAATTTTGATCCATCATATTTTGCTCTCCAGTGAATCAATCACTACCTTTATTCAAATATAGCTAACCTGTTACTATCTATGATGTCATTGCTAATTAACATTCCCTCTTCTTGCCAATGAACAAAAATTAAGGAGAAGGAAATTTTATTCAAGGATCCCACTAACACACACTGTATTAGTCAGCCAAAGGGGTGCTGATGCAAAATACCAGAAATCTGTTGGTTTTTATAAAGGATATTTATTTGGGGTAGAAGCTTACAGTTACCAGGCCATAAAGCATAAGTTTCTTCCTTCACCAAACTCTGTTGCCACATGTTGGAGCAAGACAGCAGCTGACGTTTGCCAGGGTTTAGGCTTCTTGGGTTCCTCTCTTCCCGGGGCTCCATTTCTCTAGGGGCTCAGCTCCTCTGTTTCCTCCACAAGGTCAGCTGTAGACTATGAGGCTTTCTAGGCTTTGCCTCTCTCCACAAGGCCAGCTGTAGACTCTAAAGCGAATGGCTCATGTCTTTTCCCAGGGCCTTCTCTCCTTACTCATGACCAAGCTTCTCTTACTTGCAGCTCAAGACTCCAACATCAGAACAACTACAACTCAGTCCTTTGCCATGCCTTTTATATTTGATTCCCCACCCACCAAGGGGTGGGGCTCAACACCTTACTGACGTGGTCCAGTCAATGCCCTAATCATAACTTAATCACGCTCAGATTAACAGACCAGTTTACAAGCATGATCCAATATCTATTTTTGGAATTCATAACTATATCAAACTGCCAAACAGCTACACACACATAAACACACACACACTCGCTCACTTTGTAATATGTCTTGTTACCTACCATTATAATAAAATATTTATTTCAAACGTTAGTATAACCTGCCAGATGGAGGAAAAAAAAATCTTCGATTCATTAATTCATTCATCAATTACTTGCTGATTGTGCCATGATCAAGAATTTTTCTTTTTGTATTGTTAAACCAGAGTTTTTTAAGAGACATTGGTCAGTGTTCTAAGAAAGCTTACATTCATATGAGTTATGAAGGACCTCAAAAAGTGGAAGGATAAATTACTATAAGGTGAAAATAAGGGCTATGGAAATACAAAACAGGATAAGGGGAAATGGTAGGGGATAAAGGTATTGAAGGGAGGTTGGGAGGGTTGCTTTCATGTGGTGACTTTTGAGTTGAGATCTGAGGTAAGTGAGGGCACTTACCTAGAAGGAGGGGAAGACAAGACCTCTGAGGCAGAAAGAAGCATGGTCTCTTCAAGGAAATTAAGTAAGATCAAGCATAGTGTTTTAAGGGGAGAATATCAGATGATGAAACTATAGTATGTGGGTCCAAACTAAGAATATATCAAAGGAAGGAGTTTACATGTAAATTTGATTGAGATGGGAGGTTATTTATAGGTTTTAAGCCAATATTGAACATAAATCATTAAGATTCCTCTGGTTGTCATATTTAAATAAACAAGTAGAGAGAGAAAGCAAAACTTTGTACTGTTGCATGCTCTTCCTCAGATGGTCTTGGAGACTCTCTTTTTCTTTAGCTTCCATTGCACTGTACTGTACTGAGCTTCCTCTATATCACTTATTTTCACTCCTCTGATTTTTGTTCTTCTTGTCTTCTAGGTATAAGTGTCAACGCTTCCTCTTCTTTGGTTAATCAGAGCATTTTCTTGACAATATCCAGAGATCTTGCCAGTTGAGAGTCCTACTCAATATGAAAGTAGCATCAATTCCCTGCCAGTACTTGAAATCTTTTGGAACATCCTTCATTAACACATGAGAATACCTCTCTTATAGGATGCACAGTTTATTTTATGTCAAGGGTACTAATTGTTTTGCAAAAGGAAGTTCTCTCTCTCTCTCTGTCTCTCTCTCTCTCTCACACACACACACACACACAAACATATCTAAATAGATAGATAGATAGATAGATAGATAGATAGATAGATGATAGATAGATAGATAGATAGATAGATAGATAGATAGATAGATAGACATTCAGTCAGTCATTTGGGGATTTTAAAAACTGATCTGCTTTCAAAGTTTTCTTAAAGTCAGTTGAAAGTGATTATTGCCTAGTGTATCCACTTACTGAATCTGCCTGGCAATGTACATTCCTAAAATAATTCTGTCCTGAAACATAAAAGACAAGGTAAAAACCAGTATGCATTGTGCATAGAATATTTAGAGGTTCCAAAATAGTAGTAACAAAAGATTGCTCTCATGTCGATATTTTCATTGTTCAGGTCTTGAAAACTTGTGTTGCTCACAAGTTTTAATTTATCGGACTTAACTTCATTTACTGTAAACCATAGCTGGGTTGATGAAGTGTTTGCAAATCATGATGTGGAAAAAGCTTAATATTAAAACTCAGCATACCGGGCATTAACAAAATAGAAAAAGAAAAGAAAAAAAAAGACATGGATTGATATGCTTATTTTTTTAATAGCACATTGTAATTTTATGTCAACATGTTTCTAGAAAATATATAAAGTTTACACACACACATGTGTGTCTCTTATACATTTTGGTGTACCAGTTTCTATTTGTTAATAATGGGCAATGATGTTTGAATGCTGTTACCAGTGTAAGCACAGTCACATTGGATGACAGTGGCTCTTTTTCACAGCCTTCTCTGAGCTGTGAGAATCAGTTTTCCTTGTTGTATGCAACTTATAATAATGGGGTATTTTTTCAAAAAAATACAATTTTGGACAGGATTGTGCACAAGTCAGTGAAATGACTACTCTTAATAACATGTGTGAGATTAAGTGGAAGGAGCTTGGGAAGGGCCATTTGAAATGATAATTTTTACCCATTCAGAGGCTTTACTGGATCAGATTGTCAATCCAGCACCAATGCAAAGAGAAAGTAGTTGAGAGCAATGAGATAGTAAGAATTCAGAAAATATTTTTATCATTATCTTGCTCATTACTATGAGTCTTCAATAAATATTTTATAAATTTTGTGTGTAAACCATTATTGTAAATATTTAACAATATTAATAAATGCTTAATTTATTAATGAACTGTGGAGTAAAACAAATCAGAACCCTCAAAAAAATAAGAGGCACAAATTCAGATAATAAAATTTCTCTGAATAAACATATCTGTTATTATATATTTTAAAATTAATACCTTTCTAATAATTTTTATTTTATGTCTTCTACTTCTATGTCAGGTACTGTACTATATTGGATATCGTGATTAGATATATGATTTTATACAGTCAGTCAAAATCCATTGCTTTGAAAAAAATGATAGAGCAACATAATGGAAGAAATGCATAATTAAACTAATTGAATAAGAATGTTTAATAGTGAACGTCATATTTTAGCTGGATGCTAAATTGTGACTATTTATATACCCAAGAACAAAGAGTTAAGACAGCATTTAAAGCATGGTTAATAGTATAAATAAATGAATGAGGTGGTATTTTTATGGAGTAGATGTTTCATTTTATAACACTGAATAGTTGGAGGTAACACTGGAAATATGGGTCAGATTGTAAAAGACCTTAATCTGTGCCATACATTAAGTTCGGTAGTTTGCGTTTGGTGCTCACTGTGTACATAAATGATCAAGGAAACTTCAAGTAGGTAAAATTTAACTAAAATGAATCTAATTTGGGTAGATAAGAATATTAAGTCAAATTAAAGAAGAAGTTGAATATTAAAAGAGAAAAGTCTTCATTCACAGAAAATGAGATATCTCTGGTTCTCTAATTAAATTAAAAAACCACTTAAATATGAGATTAATGTTCAACATGATGCTATTGGAAAATCTCTATGTTGGTATTAGCTAGAAGGAATATCGAATTGTCTACTTATTTCCCTTATATCATCTATGAAATACCTAAGAAAGGTGTATCAAATACACCATTCATAACGTTGAGTCATGTACAAGGAAAAAGTTAGCTTTTCTGATTAATCAACTGTCTGACAACCTTAGGGCAAAGACAGAATAAGAAACATGTAATTGAGAATCTAAAGATATGTCTTTATAAACTTGGATTTAGTTTGGAATAACAATGACTTTAATATTTAAAATTTTAAAAATATTGGAAATCACATACACTTACATCATCTCAGTTTTTATTTGATTTTAAAAAGAATCTTTTGAGGCAACAATAATAAGTATCTCTGTGTCTTGAATAAAAATTACATTTATTAAAACACAAAAACTGTGGGCCAGAGAAAATGATTTTTATATGACACAACCATTGAGCTGAAATTTTTTAATGACCATTCTGTGGTAGACAGAATAATGACCACCAAAATTTATCTATGCCCAAATCATCAGAAATGCTGAATATGTTACTTTTCATTGCAAAAATACATTGCTGAGGAAGACCGGCAAGATGGTGTTGGTGTAGGAGGGCGCACACTGCAAGCTCCCAGAGCAAGGCGGATTGTGGACGGGATCCTGTCCGGGGGTCTGTACTGTGCATGCGTGGAGTGAGAAGCTTGGGACATCTATCTGCGCGGATCGGCGGCGTGGACCGAACAGTGGAGATTCGTGAGTTTTGAGGCTGCCGGTGGAGGTTGGCACAGGTGGCTGAGCCCCGCGGTTAGGGAAAAAAAACAACAACGGCCATTTGGAGTCGCGGGCGGGGCGAAGAAGTTTTATTTTCTGTGGATCTGGCTGCCTGGCGCCCCTTGGACCTTGTGTGAACAGAGCAAACAAGCTAATCAGCACCCGGTGAACCGGAGGGGGGATTTTCGTCAGGGAACGGAGCTGATTTCCCTAGCCACCCAGGGATAAGACCCGGGCGCTGCGGAGCCAGGAGGAAGGGACACTTCCCAAAAAAGGAAGGGTTCGGTTGGAAGACAGGGAAGGGTATTCTATATTTTTAGACATTGATCTGGCTGCCTGCACGGCCCCATAGCTTTGGGGAGCAGATAAGCCGACCTGAAGCAGCATCAGGATGAGAGCAGACGCGAATCTGCACTCAAACTGATTTCCTGAGCAGCCCGGTGACGCTGGAGCTCGGCGCCAGAAGGGGCGGAATCCGCCATCTTTAGCACTCCTCACTGACTAACATCAGAGCTTCAGCTAACCTGGGGAGTCCGGAAGGTGGGACGTGCTTGATTAATTTCCACGGGCCCAGCTAGGGTTCCTTCCGTAAGGGGGTTGGTCTAGAGGAGGAATTATTTTGGGTCCTGCATTTGGCTAAAAAAAAAAAAAAAAAAAAAAAAGTGAGGTCACCTCAACAAATGAAAAATAAATTCTTTTTAATTTAGTTTAATAGATAAAAGCTGCTTCAGGACCTGCATATAGAACCCTGTGGGGAAATTCATTGATAAACACAAGTAGGCAGGAAGGATCCACGTGGACCCTAGGGGAATCATTGACCCCCCTTAGCTCTGTTTGACTGCTTGCCTGTGTGGATCTTTGGTTTCTCTCTGTTACTTTCTGGTCTATTGCTATTATTCCCATTTTCCTCCCCCCTTCCTTTTTCCTTCTACTTTTTTTTTTAATAGGTGCTGCAGCTGTTCGCTTCTTTGCTGGACTTCTTATTCAGTAATTTCCCACTCGCTGTATATATTGATTCTGTATTACAAACTACCGCTTATCCTTCCTGCATCTTTCTGCCTTCTGTTTTCTGTTGTGGCTTTTAGAGACAACATTTTTTCATAGACCCACAACTTAAGGGTGTCAATTTCTATCCCATCTATTTTGTTTTCTTCTTCTTCTTTTTTCTTTTTTTTTTATTAGTGTTAACTTTTTCCTTTCAGATCTTTCTCTACTATTTCTCTCCCTCCTCATAATTCTAGCCTTCTAAATCACTATATATATATATTCCTCCATTTGTTTTCCCAGTCCATTGTAGGAACTCCATATTTTTTCCTAGGACTCTACACTGCCTACACAAGTTAAATATTCATCTCATTAAGTCTCATTTTTCCCCTCTTCTAACTTTTATCAATATTTCTATTATCCTTCTGCCTTCCTTACATCTTTTGATTCCTCTGGCCCTAACCTTTTGCCTTCAAGGGAACATAGAAAGAAGCAAGGAAATAAAATAAGAAGAAAAACTGCCAAAGAGAAAACTTAACTCACACGCAGAACCAACAGCTAAATAAAATTCTAGAGCATAGAGAAAAGCTAATCAACTGAACAAACCCATCAAGATAATATGATGACCAGAGGGCAACAGAAAAATACAATGTCTCTGAGAAACTGGAAAACATGGACCAGTCCAGTGCACAAAATAAAAACCAGGAAGCGATGCAGTACATCGAACAACTAATCAAAGCTATCCAAACAAATATCATGGACCAACTTAAAGAACTGAAGGAAGAGATTAAGGATATAAAGAAGAAACTGGGAGAACATACTGAAGAAATAGCTAACACACCTAAAAAGGTAATGGATATGATGGCGAACCAAGACACAAGTCAAGAAGTGAAAAAGACGCTGGACTCACATGGCAGCAGAATTGAACAGGCAGAGGAAAGAATTAGTGATATGGAAGACAATACAGTTGAAATCAAAGAGATTGTAGAAAAGATAGACAAAAAGATAGAAAAAATCCAGTATGGTCTCAGGGAATTAACCGATAATGCAAGACGCACAAACATACGCATTATGGGCATCTCAGAAGGAGAAGAGAAGGGAAAGGGAACAGAAGGAGTGTTGAAGGAGGTTATGGCTGAGAACTTCCCAACTCTATTGAGAGAGATGGATGTGCAGATCCAGGAAGCACAGTGCACCCCAAATAGTATAAATCCCAACAGGCCAACTCCAAGACATATACTTGTCAAATTGTCCAATGCTCAAGACAAAGAGAAAATACTCAATTCAGCAAGAGAAAAGAGAACCATCACTCACAAGGGAAGCACAATAAGATTAAGTGCTGATTTCTCAACTGAAACCATGGAGGCAAGAAGACAGTGGTATGACATAGTCAAAACACTAAAAGAAAAAAACTTCCAGCCACAAATACTCTATCCAGCAAAATTGGCATTCAAAGATGATGGAGAGTTCAAAATATTCACAGATAAACAGCAATTAAGAGAGTATGTCAAGAAGGAACCAGCACTTCAAGAAATACTAAAGGAATCTCTACAAGTTGAAAGGAAAAAACAAAGGAGAGAGAGTTGGAGGAGAGTTTAAAAACAACTGAAAACTCAAAAAGAGAAACAAAACAACATATGACATACATTAACCCAAAGAAAAAATGACTGAAGTAAGTAATTCGTTATGAGTAATAACACTGAATGTTAATGGATTAAATTCACCAATCAAAAGACACAGATTGGCAGAATGGATAAGAAAATATGATCCATCTATATGCTGTCTACAAGAAACCCACCTTCGGCCCAGGGATTCAAGGAGGCTGAAAGTGAATGGCTGGAAAACCATTTTACAAGCTAACAATAGCCAAAAAAGGGCAGGAGTAGCTATTCTAATATCAGACAAAATAGACTTTAAATGCAAAACTATTGTAAGAGACAAAGATGGACACTACATATTAGTAAAAGGAGTAATCTCTCA
>JAKSZT010010858.1:6252667-6547332 GCA_026826555.1 Tolypeutes matacus | reverse complement strand
AAATACACATATATGCATATATATTTATATATCATTTTGCAAATGTTTGTATATATTGTGACAATTTTGATTTTTACCCATAATAAAAAAAAATACATTGCTGATGTGATTAAGGTTAGAGTTTTGAGATGAAAATATTATCCCAGATTACCCTTTTAGGCACAATGTAATCAGCAGAGTCCATAGAAGAGGACCAGGTCAAAGTTAGTATTATGAGATGTGACAATGGAATAAGAGGATGGAGTGATGTGAGAAAGAGGCCACAAGCCAAGTAATGCAGGTAGATTCTAGAAGCTGAGAAAGGGAAGGAAATGGATTCTTCAAGCTTCCAGAAGGAATGAAATCCTGCTAACACCAATTATATTATTAAAAATGCATGGCAAGAAACCTAAAAACATGCTATGTTTATTACAAGCCAAAAATGTAATCAATTGTTGGGGACTGAATTATGTCTCCATAAAATACAAGTTCAGATCTTAATCTACATTCTTGTGGGTGAGAAGAGGACATCTGAAGATATTAATAGTTAAGGTGTAGACTTTTATGTGAATAGGATCTTCGAAGGTCCTATATAGATGAAGTGAGTTGAATCAGAGTGGCCCTCCATATGTGGCTGAAATCCTTACAAAGGAAATTGGACACAGCAGTCAGAAGAACCAGAAATTAGAAAAGGCCATGGGAAAAGATCTCTGATGGAGGCAGAGATGGAAGCCAAGGAACCCCAAGGACTGTGGTAAGCCAGCAGCTAAATGCAACAGAGAAAGCATGAACTGTTGAGACCTTGAATTTGGACTTGTAGTCTCCAAAACGGTGAGACAATAAATTCCCATTTTTTAAGGTAACCCATTGAGTGTTATTTATCATGGAAGCCTTGGCAAACTGAGATACCACTTTACATGCATTATTTCCTTTAACTATTTCGTCCTTCAACTTGAGACTATAGTATTACTTTCTAAATATTTTGTTATATTATTTTAATCCACCACCTACATAATTGTTAACCAAAATATCCACTTTATAAGAGTCAATATAAAGGTAGATAAGAAACAATATGGCATAGTGATCAAAGTTTTCAGACTCTAGATCATAATGCCTAGGTTCAAGCTACTCAACCTCTTTGTGCCTCAGTTTTCTCAACTGTAAAATGGGCATAACAACAGTATCAATTTCTTTATTTGATTATGAAAACCAAATATGCTATTAGATGCAGAACACACAAACAGGTTTTTGCACATAGTAAGGAATTATTGTCAGTTCTTATTTTAATTTTATTCTAAATTTTGCCTTGTAATTTTATAACAAAATTAACAATGATGGGGAAAAATTACTCACAATGTCAACTGTTAATTCCACTAGTTGGTAATGCAATTCTTCATTTGTACTTTACATTAAAAGTAGGACTCTTCTAAGGACATGAACATGTTCTTCAATTGGAAAACTATTGTGTACTCTCTGATATTTAAAATGGCCAGATACTCTTAGACCATCCATTCCTCTTATGTGAATCTATATTAAGGAAAAGGCTCTGTGAACAAAGATGAGTGCACTGAATATTGACCTATTTAGGAATTGTAGAGGGGGAAAATCTGAAGGAAACTAACTATTTACCCAAGGAAAAGTGTGAAATTATATTACATTATATTAAATCATACTTTGGCATAACTTCTAGCCACTAAACTGGAAATATTTCCAGGATAATTCTGAATTTAAAATGCTACTTTCAGATGTGTATTTTTTAAATGTATACATATATAAACACATATACACAGAGTACAGGAAAATTGGAGTTGGAGGAAAGTGAGAATAGAAGCAATGACACTTCGTTGTGTAATTTGAATTATTTACAGCTAAAATATATTAATGTTTCATTTGAATATTTTAAAATATTAAGAAAATACACTTATTTTGTTATAATGTAGAAGTAGAAACTGGTTAAAAACTTTAGATCTTATTTTAAAATATTTCAAATTGTTACTTAAAATATTTTTAATAAAATGAACAAATGTTCATGTGAATGGGGAAAAAAATGAAGAAACAGGAATGAATTGAAAATTCAAAGCCCCCTTTCTTTCTTACCTAAAAATGCCTCCTACATCAATGGAGATATTAAGTGTATCCTTACATAAGTATACACCAAGTCGGAGAGACGCGTTTACAACCTAAATTAGAATACATCTTCCTTATTGCAATCCTTGAAGACTTCCTAATATTCTTGAAATAAATGGCAAAACTCTTAATTTAGAATAAATGGCTGCTCATTATCTGGCTTCTGGCAACTCCCTCATTGTGCTTTCTAACATTTCCCCTTGCTTTCCCACATTTTCTTAAAGAGAAAAAAAAAAAAAAAAAAAAAGAACATACTAGAAACTCAATTAGTGTTTCTTGAATAAATATATGTATATCAGGCTTGTTTTTTCTCACTTAGAGAAATATCTTTGGCTGTAACAACCTTTACTTAAAAACATATACCATTATATTTGAAGAATACATAATATTTTATTATATGGATATACTATAATTCAATTATTCAACTTCCAATCAATGGCTCTATGGATGGATTTCATCATTAGCTAGACACATTTTGCATCCAAATACCTGTTTGCATTATTATAATTTGTATTATAATATTTGCATTATAATATTTACATTATTATAATTATCATAAATAGTTTGCATCTGAAAGTAAAATATTTAATTAGCTCTGTTTATTTACTGTCTCATCAAATATATGGTTATACTAGACCTGTTTAAAAATTAAAGAAAATAAGACAATCTGTCATTTTGAAATGCTTTTCAATAGTTTTACTGTTTAATAGTTATTTTCCTTTAATTTCTATATGGTCTAATACATCATTAGTTTCCATTATCCCCTGGGTTTTGCAAAAATTTAGGAGATGTATTCTCAGAACCAATATCATGTTAGAAATTAAAATAATTTCTTTTGGTAACTTTATATTTTTTAGAATTTACTTCTGTATGTTTCATGGTGCATTCAGCCTTCTTTTGCTTTTTATAATCTCTCTTGATTTTGTTTTCCTCAAAATCAATATTTGGTGTTTCCAAAGTAATCAATATATTCCACTAATTTAACATGTGCATGTACCATATATTAACTTCTGATAATTACTTATGATCTATTGATTTATTTTTGGATTACACATTCTCTTTTATCACCTAAATTTTCTATTAAATTTAAACTTATCAATTATATTTTAATTTTTATTTTATACAGGATATTTTGTTAATTATATTTTTAAAGTGTGACTGTTTATTTTTCAGAAAACTATTTATTTGTATACACTATTTTTTTTAACAAATCAGAAAACAGAATTTTTTCTTTTTATAGCACATATCAAGCTGAATCTTTTGAGATTTTAGGTATATAGTAATATAATATAGAAAACAAAGTTTTTTTTTTTTTGCTGTTACAGAATTTCTTCCTCTAATTTTTTGCCAACAATATGGGCAAATACTTCAATAAAAAATTAGTTTTTCCAACTTTTGGCAATGGTGAATAATGTGGCTATGAACATCGATGTGCAGATGTCTGTTCGTGTCACTGCTCTCAGTTCTTCTGGGTATATACCCAGTAGTGGTATTGCAGGGTCATGTGGCAAGTCTATATTCAACTTCTTTAGGAACTGCCAAACAGTCCTCCATAGTGGTTGTACCATCCTGAGTGAAGCAAGCCAGACACAAAAGGACAAATACTGTATGAATGCATTACTATGAACCAAATATATTGTGTAATATATTGTTTGATTCAAAAAAATTTTTTTTTCATGTATCCATTACATTTAATTGAGAAATGTATATATTTATTCATCTGTGTTTACTTTTTAGTTTTTAATTGTTTATGTTTTCAATTATTAAATGTACAAAATAAAGTTTAAAAAAATTAGTTTTTCCTGGTTAGAGGGAGAATAGCTGCCTTCTATGTATAATGAAAATATTTTTGTTTTTACATTTGATTATATGGTGGATGCTGATATAAACAAGGGGCTATCAAGTCATTCATACTTGACTACATTCATTTTTATATAATAGCTGCTTAATTTCTCAGATGTCTTTATGGAATTTATTACTATGAAATACTATTTATATCCCTTAGAAGAGTAATATGTTGAATTATATTATAAATTTATTAATATAAAATATTTATGCACTTCAGAAAAGAGTTCCATATTTAATGTTCAATTCTCTTCTCTAATAATTTATTTATAATCTTGATAAATATTATTATGAATATATTATTAATAATATCCAATATAAAATGAGTGTATCTTATGGCAAAGTTGATAAACACTGCATAGTTTTTACCTCTGTCAGTAAAATGAATCATTTTACATTTTAGAGACATTGACCTAAAGTACATGGTGTGTGTGGTCCATGTGCCCATGAACTGACAGATTTTTCACTTTGACTGATTTGTATAATTTTGTTATACTGACTTCATAAAGTGTTTGAATATATTTTTTTTTTGGTCTTCAACCACAAGAAGCATTATTATACAAAGTTTCTTGATGCTTTTTTTCCCTTGAAAATTTTCTGTTAAAGATTTCTGCCTTGTTTTCTGAACTTGTATGTTGCTGCAGAGAGGTGTGAGGCCAACAGCAGAGCTTCTGTCTTTAAGAAACTTGCTTCTACTGTGGAACAAAAACAAAGTGTACTGTTATTTTTTTGGTGACTTATAATGCTATTTCAGCTTTTAGAAAATGTTTCATATTATATTCCTTTACTTTTGGAAAAGTTTTGTTATTATTAGGCAAACTATATTCACATACCATTTTTCTGTATTCTATTTTTCGGAAACAAGAATTATGTTGAATTCCCCTTAGTCTGAATACAGCTATCATTTATCCCCTAGAAATTAAATCCCTATCTCTTTATTCCGCTTCCATTTTGTCTTTTCCCAAAATGTGTTAATCATTTTCACAAATTTAATTTTAGCGAAGTGTGATAGTTAGGTTAATGTGTCATCTTGGCCAGGTAATTGTGTCCAGGTGTTAGGTCCAGCAAGCACTGGGCTAATTGTAACACAAGAGAGTTTATGGACTTCAATCACCAGTGAGTTTACCGCGTGGATGGCTGATTACATTTGCATCAATCAGGGAGATTGCATCATCAATGAGTGAAGCTTTTATCCAATCAGTTAAATGCCTTAAAAGGGGAAGTGATTTCAACATTCATAGAGAATTTCCCAGCTCGTCTTTGGGCAGCCAACTTCTCCCAGAAACTGATCAAGGACCTTTCATCAGACTTTCATCAGAGCCCCTGGTTTGCAGCCTGCCTGCAGAACCTGGACTTGTGCATCCCCAGAGTCACGCGAGAGACTCTTTTAAAATCTCATATTATTGACAGATATCTCCTGTTGATTCTGTTTCCCGAGAGAACCCTGACTAATACACCAAGATTTTTGTTTTTTTCTGTAACTATATGGTTTTAATTGTATTAATTGTTGAATCTTTCATTTCTTTATTACAATTTTTCAATACATTTTCATCTGATATATATTCTTCAATGATTAGTCTTTCTTTCTTTTATATCTCATTTAGATATTTTAAGAAGAGATTTCATCTTCTTTGTAATGATTTTAGAATAAGGAAAATTATCTATTTGAAATTGTGTTCAGAAACAGGAAGTGCTTCTTACTTTGTTTTATATTTTGTTTTTATTTATACCATTTGCTTGATTTGTTTATTCTATTTCCTTTGTAACACCTATGCATGCATGTATTTTTGTTTAAAACTAATACTTAAATATAAACAGATTTATTTGTCTGTTCAACTGACTCTAGAAAACAATTACAAATAAGGTTAATATTTGACACCTTTTCTCCCATGATCTTCACCTCTATACCACATTTTTTTTTTTTTTTTTTTTTTTTGGTTAGGAGGTAACAACACTTATCACCTTTAGTATTTTTCAGGGATGTGGTACTAGGTCAAAATAAGAAAAATCCTTCTCTTTTCCAGAGAATATCATTGGATAGATTGTTGTTTCCTTTTCAGATCCATTTTAATTAAATTTACCCTAAAGATATTGTTCTGAGTGTTAGATATTTGCTAGATATTAGTAAAATTTGTCCTTGAAAGTTGGATCACTTATAATTTGTTGAACAATAAATTTTCTTCTAATTTTGTATTATGTGTGCATGGTTTCAGAAAAAACACAGAAAGAAGAGTAGATTCTAAATTCCTTTGCTCAGCAAATATTTAATAAAACATTCCATTTTACAATTATTTTAAAGTAACTACAAATTGTTTTCAGACCTTATCAGTTTCATTTTATGAAATTATTATATCCATCTTTTAAAAATGATGTGCATAGTTTATAATATTGGCACATATGCATAAATAAAACCTATGTATTTTTCATATCAACTGTTTTCTAAATGTCCCTTTAATTCCTTAAAATGCAATACTGTTGGTTGCACATTTTTGAATACAGTAACAATTTGAAAGCATTTACTTGCTTTTTTTGACAGAGCATATTCCATCTAAGTTCAACCTTTCTCTACTTTGGTATGTTGATATGAAACATTGAAAACTATTGCTTTAGAAATTAGACTGCCTAGAAACACTTTATTATATCTACTAATATAACTGGGCAATAACTAGAGTAATAATAAGTGTTTTCTATAGTGTCGGAGGCCAATAACTTTATTTAGATGTTACTATACTTAAATGAAGGTTGTTGTACAGATGTATAGCAACCATTTTCTATCACACATACACTTTCCCTATTCCTTAATTCTTGGAAATATCATTTATCTAATCAAGCAAACATAATTATAAGGAAGTTTTATGACTCTGAGTCTTAAAACCTGAAAATTGTTGCTATTGTGGCTGGAAAATCTCACCTTGCTTGTCATTCCTCCAAGTTTTATTCCTCTGAGGAAACACCCACACAATAATCACAGGGAGCAGTATCATTTCCCATGGTATGGGCAAGCATTTTCTCTTCCTGCAGGCTGTGATCAGTTTGAAAGTTGGCAAACCCTATGAAAACATGTACAGAGAGGCCCCATAACTGTGCCAACTACAGAGTAAAAAATCATTATCCCAAATTACTACTACTATCACTACCAAGATATAAGATATATAAACACCTTCACTTTTTCCATTCCTATTTAATTATTTTATCTCTATTTTTAAACATTTTAAATAAAAATTTTAAAGCACACACCAAAATGGAGAGAACAGTATAATACAATTCCACATTTTCATTGCCCATATCCAAGAGTTATAAACATTTGACCATGTTATTTGATCTACCTTCTATACATTACCATGCATTTGGGCATGTTGTAAAGCAAGCCCCACATTGTAGGTCATTTACTTTCTAAATATCAGTATGAATATCTAACTGATAAGGAACATAATTTATAAATCTGCCATGCCAATTTCACCTACAAATTTTAGCGTAATTTCCACCATACTACTCTCTCTCTCACTTCTATCCTTCACCTTGGTTTGGATTACCCTTACTCTATCTAGTTTCTTGAAACCAATGTCCAACTAGGCTTTTTTTTCCCTCCCTCCTACACTATTTCTCTCATCTATTTCTTAAAAGGCAACTGGTATAATCTTTCGCAAAGCAAATCTGAACATGTCCCAAGGTTAATAGCTTTTAAGAGCCTTATTATTTCTGAATAATATCCCGATTTTTTAATATACCTTTTAAAGTCCTTCATAATTTATCTCCTGATTGCCCCTCTAGTTATTTCTCATAATTTATTTAATTTTAATTGGCAAAAATTTTTATATTTTCTATAATATTAGCCACAAGCTATCCATATATGGTATTCCTCAGCTATAACAATTGTCTCTAATTCTTTGTTAGTTCTTCAGATTTTAGTTTAGATACCCCTTCTTGCAAGGGATATCCTTCCAAGTCCTGATTACACATCCATTCTCAATGCCTACATAACATATAACACACTCTAATTTTCATCCGTTTTTACACTACAGGGCAAGTTCCTGAGCACTAGTTTTCATCATCCTTGATTTATTTATCTCCTAATCTTGTAGCTATTCATGTAGATTTGGTTGATATAACCTTCAAAACATACTTTGAAGTTATTCACTTCCCTGTGTATATACTGCCACCAATTCAAAAAGGTTGCCATGTTTTATGACTGATTTAACATTATCTTTATTTCATTTCTTTCATTAATTCCCAAAAAAGCATCTGCAGCCTTTTTTAAAAAATTTATTTTTATTACAGAAGTAATGAACTTAAAAAACAATCATGCACATGTGTAGAATTCCCATACAACATTCCTTCCCCAACACACCACACCGTGGTGGAACATTTGTTACCGATTATGAGGTAATATAATCATTCTATTACCGCTAACAATGGTCCATAGCATACATTTGGCATAATTTTTCCATAAACCCCTATTATTAACAAAGTACATCTTTAGCACTGATGCAATAATATTATACTATTGCTGTTAGTTATAGTCCATAGGTTACATTAATTTTATTTTTCCCTTGCTTCTCCTCATGCCCACCACCCTACATTCATGACATATATCCATTCTAGTTCATAGAAGGACATTTTTGCATTTGTACTATCAACCACAATTCTCATCCAACTCTGGGTTCACTGTGTTAGTCAATCCTTAGATTATTCTCTAGCTTTCTTTCAGTTGACATTTACATCCCTAGACTACCCTTTTCAGCCAGAATCCCATTTAAAACCCATCTATAACCCATCTGCTGCTCACTATAATATGTTACCATCAACTTTATCCATTTCCACACTTTCACAGTAACGTTAATTAAAATTTCTACATATATTAAGCACCAGTAGTCCTTCTCAGCCCTCCTCTTACCTCCTAATAACCTATACTCTAGATTTTTTTTTTTTTATTATGGGTAAAAATCAAAATTCTCACAATACATACAAACATTTGTAAAATGATATATAAATATATATGCATATATGTGTATTTGCTTACAAAAATGTTATTTATATATATATATATATATACATATATTTTAAGAGGTGCTTAGATTACCTAAAATATTACACGGAACCCACTGGGATTCCCATGTTGCCCATATCCATGGGATATAAGCCCTCTCTCACTTGGAGTTGGAGTGGACATCACCATCCCAGTCGCCTCTGGATTGGGGGAAGAACTATGGACTAGAGTGGACTTGATGGTATTCTCTTGCTCACATATACTCTAGATTTTAACTCCATGCATTTATTATTTGTATTTAGTTCATATTACTGAGACCATGCAGTATTTGTCCTTTAGTGTCTGGCTTGCTTCATTTAGCATAATGTCTTCAAGATTCATCCATGTTATCATATGTGTTCCTATTTCATTTTTTCCTGCAGTTGCCCAGAGAAGCTGAGGAAACACGGTGTTCTCCTCCTCTATTGGAGTGTGGGGATTGAGCCCCAGGTGTCCACCTATTCGTGTGTGCAGGCCTATGGGGCTGCAGTTACCCAGAGAGGCTGGTGCAGATACCCTCAGTTTCCTTCCTGCTGGAGGTGGGGCTGGGGCTTAGGCTAGAGCTGCAATCTGATCTGGAATGAAAGAAGCCAGTCCCTACCAGCACTGTGAGTTTCAGTCAGCCCCGCTTCCCCTCATGTTGGGGGCAGAGTCTACCAGCCCCTTTCTGACTTGAACATGTTCAAACTTTATCTGTTTTTAGGATTATACTTTAGTCAGCCAGATTTACTAACTCAGTAGCTGAAGTTGGTGCCTAACCGTTTCTTCCTCCCCAATTTTTGGGAAATGGAGCTTCCAACTCTAAGCACAGAATAGCTCCTGAGGTGGCTTGTGTCACCAGAGGAGGGTCGGCACCAGTCTCTGCGGCGTGGAGTGTTCTACTCATGAATCTTCTCTGTGGATGGGCAAGTCTCCTCCTTACATTCTATCAAGGATGTTGCAGGATACTCTTCTGGTCTCCTGTGGTCCCCAAACAGGTGCTTTAGATAGCTCCGGGTGATTACTAACGGCTCTTTTGGATGAGCTGCCTCTTGGAGCTCCTTCCTTATTTTTAAAATATAAAGTAACTTGAATAACATCATCAAAATGATGATGTAAATCATACTCTGAAAAAGTGTCCCCTCAAAATAATTTAATAAAAGAATAAATCTCACTGGCTTGGATCTTTGGAGTACAGTAGAGACTGGAGAAGGACTCTACAAATGCTGAATCAAAGAAAAAGAAAAACAAACACCAAAATCAGGTAGGAGAACCACCGATCTGGACCCCCTTCTTATTGTATCCCAGGCAGTTTGGGAGTAGCATAGATGTAGGATGGCCAGGGATCCTGTGTATATGGACCATAGAGCCATTCACAGTAGTGAGTTAAAACCCCATGCATATACAGGTACAGGGACCCAAATCCACAAAGACCCAGTGTGGATCACAAGTGGCTGAGATATGCCATATACAAAAGAGACAGAATTTGAGGAATAAGGGCAAATATTGTCCAACTCTTATGGAAGACATAAATATGCTTGTCTAAGAAGCAAGGCATACTTCAAACAGAAAAATACAAATAGACCTACTCTGAGATTTGAAATCAGTGAAACTGGAAGAAAGATCAGCCACAGATGGAACAGGCAGAACATGAAAACAATGAGGTCCAAAGGAGAGGGGAGAGACAAGCAGATGCCCTTCTGTGCCTGATCACCCACAGCTTCAGCTCAATAAGAAAGGGAGCCTGGATGAGAAGTGTTTTAAAAATATAGAGAAAGAGAAATGAGAAATGAATCAGTCAGATATATCACAAGGGATAAACTCTACAGAAAAGGAAGTTTCAATAAAAGAAAAGAGAGACAAACAATGATATGACATATAAAAACCAAAGGAAATAAGGTCTGAAGTGATAAGTACCCTTAGAGTAATAATACTGATTGTTAATGGATTAAAATCCCCACTCAAAAGATACATATGGCAGAATGGATTAAAAAGCATAATCTAACTATATATTGTTCACAAGAGACTCATCTTAGATTCAAAGACACAAATAAATTGGAAGAGAAAGGATGAAAAAAGAACATCCAAGTAGATAGTAACCAAAAAGAGCTGGGATAGCTATACTAATATCATGCAAAAAATAGACTTTAAGTACAAAGCTGTTAAGATAGGTGGTAGTAGCCATTGTTTCCATTCCCCTCATACAAGGGCATTAGTGACACTGCGCTTGTTCAGGGATGAAGGGGACAGTTAACTGAATGGCATTTACTTTGCAGGCCAAGAAATCCCAGCTTTGAGGAACCATCAGAATAGCTATTAGTGCCTTTCTGATTCCCTCCCCAGGCACTTTGCAGCCAGTCTACACCTCCTTCGTGGGTCCCTAGCCCTGTCTTTCCTAGGAAAAATTGGCTTGGGAGAGTCTTCTCTTGTTGTGTCCCTCCTCCCAGAATTTCCAACCAGGGAAAAGCAGCTGGAAACAATAAAAGGAGTATAAAGTATCTGTAGAGGCAGACAGTCTGGGAAAAAGACTTTCAGGCTCCAAACATCCAAGCGAAGGAGGTTTTTCTCCTGAGAAACAGAGGAGACAACCAAATTCCTGTAAAGAAGGGAAATCAGAACAACTAACAAGCAAAAACTCAGGAAAACAGAGAGACCTAGAAAGACTGGGAAAACCCTGAAGACTGTGTTTGCCTTAGGTAGACCGTCCTGATAAGAGAGCTGACGCTCAAGAAAATCTCTGTCTTATCACCAGATGTTTAAAAAAAAAAACAAGAAACAGACATCTCAGGGAAAAAATCCCAGAATTAGCAGTTAAAAATATAAAAATGCACAGTGTAGAACAGAATACAAGACAAACAAAAAAGAGGAAATGATGACCATCCGAAGGAAGAGGATAAAAATCCAGTAAACACCAGTGAAGAACATGAGAATGTGGACATACCAGACAAAGCCTTTAAAAATTATTTTAAAAATACTCAGAAATGAAGGAAAATAGAAAGAAAGAACCAAAGGAGATAAGGAAACCAATGAACCAACAAAATGAGAGTCTTGATAAAGAAATAGAATTTTTAAAAAGGAACAGAACAGAACTAATGAAGTTGAAGACCATAATAACTGAAATGAAAAATGCCCAGCAGGGTTTCAAGAGCAAGTTGTAGCTGACAGAACAAAAAAATCAGTGAACTTGAAGAAAAGACACTTGACATGAGGGAAGTTGAGGAGCAGAAAGAAAAAGAAATATTAAAAGTGAAAATAGCCTAAGACAGATCTGGTGCACTATCAAGGGCACCAATAAGTGCAGTATAGGAGTCCCAGAAGGAGAAGAAAGGGAGAAAAGGGAAGAGGAATGGACAAAGAAATAAAGACAGAGAACATCCTAACCTCAGCAAAAGAAGTGAATATGCACATTCAACAAGCTTAGAAAAACCCAGTATTAGATAAGTCCTCAAAGGGGTGCTGATGTAAAATACCAGAAATTGGTTGGTTTTTATAAAGGGGGTATTTATTTGGGGCAGAAGCTTACAGTTACCAGGCCATAAAGCGTTAAGTTTCTTCCTTCACCAAAGTCTGTTGCCACGTGTTGGAGCAAGACAGCTGCCGATCATTGCCAGGGTTCAGGCTTCTTCCTCTCTTCCTGGGGCTCCATTTCTCTCCAGGCTCAGCTCCTCTGTTTCCTCCACAAGGTCAGCTGTAGCCTATCAGGTGAACAACTCGTCTCTTTCCCAGGTCTTCTCTCCTTTCTCATGACCAAGTTCCTCTGTGTGCTTTCTTCCCCGGGCTCTAGCATTAAAACTCAGCTTCAGAACTCCAACTCAAAAATGCCAAGTCACAACTCCAACTCTGTCCCTTGCCATGTCTATTATCTTTGACTCCCCACCCACCAAGGGGCGGGGCTCAATGCCCTACTAAAGTGGCCTAATCAAAGCCCTAATCATAGCTTAATCATGCCCAGATGAACAAACTAGTTTACAAGCATAATCCAATATCTATTTTTGGAATTCATAATTTTATCAAACTGCCAAACTGCTACAACCCCAAAGAAGATTGTTCTGCTAAGGAAGAGGCAGAAACTCTAAATGCTATGCAGAGGTAGTTTTATTCAATCAAATGAGTTTCACCTAATATTAAATGATTATATCAATTGGTCAATCACAAAAAGAAGAGTAATTAATTAAAGACATAGGAAAGGATGAAAGTATATACAGCCACTCACCAAATCAGGGGAAAACTCAACATCTGATCTCTCACATGGCTGGGGGCCTCTTTGCAGCCTATCAGAAAAATGGTCCCAGGCAAGGCGTCCCCTCCTGGGTGAGGCTCTGACTGGCAGCTTGGGGACCATCCCTATTAAGGGGTTCTGAACCTCAGAACTCCAATGCGTCTTGCAACTCTTGAAGAATGACCTCATTGAAAGTAACCAAATCCATCTGGCAGGGAGTGGCCAGCCCTCCACAGGAGAGATGTGGTGTCTCCAGGGCTCTTTGTTCTATTTATGGTACACTGAACAGAAACGTAAAGGTTTTTAGCTTTTATTTTTACAGAGGATACAAGCAAGATGTGTAAATATCTTGTCTGGTGAACTGCTCCTTCTATACATTTGTTTTTGGTGTAATTTTTGATGGGGTTGCCTGCATAGCAGCATTATAACATTCCAAAGGACAAAGGACAAGTTAATCACTCACAATTCTAGGGTAAAATGGCAAAGACTATTGATTAGAATGCTTATGAATCCACAATTCTTAATAATAATTTTCTTAGAGTACATCATTTGACCCCAAGAATTGGGAATTTATATATACAAGGAAAGAAGAAAAGAAAAAACATCCCTGACTTGTAAGGTACCATACTCGCGATATGTATCTACAAGTTCTTAGAAGGCACCGTATTCACAACAGGTGCCCCTCATATTTAAGATCAACTATCAGAAAACACTATACTCACAACAGGTGCCTATAATTTTAATTATTCTATGTATCCATTTGGGACAAACCTTACCCTAACACCAGTAATATCAGTAATAGATTTTAAGCACAGTGAATAACACCAAGCGATCAAGCAACAACTTATTATAATACAGCACAACGCAATAGCAATACCTATTAATGCGTTCTTCGAGATGCAGCTTAAAGAGGAAAACTAATTACTAATAGGGTCATGGGCTGAAGTTCCAATATCTGTAATCTGAGATGCCATATGCTGTAGGGCTTGGGTGATATTTTAACAGTTTTGGATGATTTTATTTTCCATGGACTTAAGATTCTCACTCAGTAAGGAGGCATAGAACAGTACCATGGTGAAAATGGCCTCATTTCCCCCCATTTTGTATAGTTTGAGGCATAGGTAACAACAAATTATTACTTCCCCCTTTTGGGCTGTTGGGCAGCTGGAACTTTAACTTATAATCTCAATGCCTACATTGGTCCTGCTGTTAGTATCTTAACTGGAGCTGCGGCCACCGCCCACAGGACTCAATTTAAACTTAGTCCATTGTTGTAAGGATCTGGTTACAAGAGTCCCGTTACAGTGTCTACAGCACTGAAAGCATACCTTGCCCCTTCTGAGAGCAGGAGGAGAGCGATATCACAATTGTTGGAGTGAGCATGAACGATACTTATGGGTGATGTCTATGAGCCACTGGTGAATGACAGGCAGTTGGAACGCCTGGCCTAGGCACCACAAAGTCTGGTATCCACAAATGTTTGCCTTTCCTGTGGAGACACTCGGCTGCTTCTCAGGTCTCAATGTCATGACTCTGGATCTTTGCGAGGGCATCTGCCTCTACAGTCCCAAGAGAGATGTTAGAGGAGTGGGAAGGGACATGATAAACAGTTACCTGTTACTGCTGGCATGCGTTGCAGATGTCATTCCACAGATCTCTCCCCCTCAGAGGGTAGCCAATGATAGTCCATTTTTCCTGTCTCATTTTTAGTATCTGCAATCCACCCTTGGATAGGGATGGCAGTCTTCAGATTGACTGGACACTATTAGGTTAAGCTTTGTACTTGCAAGGGCATGGTATGCTGCACATAGTTGATTTCCTAAGGGGCTATATTGTACTTTGGCCACAATATATTGTACCTTCCCACAATTGTGACTAAAACCCAAGGCCCCTGTGCCACAAATGCCACCCAAAGCCAATATTGGGTACTGGCTACATCCAATTCACAGGGTAAGTTAAGATCTACTGCCCCCCTTACTGCTTAAACATGTGCCATTGTCCTCTTTATTTCTTTAAAGCAGCCTGCTGGAGGTCCTCTTATTCCCATGTGTGACCTTTCCTCATTAACACATACAATGGTTTTAATATCTGAGCTAAAAGAGGGATGAAGTGTTTTTAGTACTCCAACAACATTACAAACTTTATTTATATGAGAAAACATTGTACTTTATCAATTACAGCAGAAGGTATAGTTTGTATTTTATTCAACTAAACAATATTTATGAATTTGATAGACAACCAAGACTTTGTAACTTGTCCCAATTATTTGCCCATCCCAGGCTCTTAAGATAAGATAACATTGTCTCTGATGCTTCTTTTAATTCTGAAAAGAAGGATTACTGGTTAACAAAATATCAATATTTTGCCACCAGTCCAGGACAGATGGTTAGGCTATGAACACAGCCTTGGGGAAGCACTGCAAAATCCACCTTTGGACTTCTCACATGAAGGTGAATGCAGGCTGGCTTGACTTGCCTAAAGAGATACTAAAGTAAGCCTTAGCAAGTTGTAAAACAAAGTGATAGTGACATAACAGGATATTAATTTCTTGCAACCAACTAGCAATATTTGGGACTGCTGCATTACAGCAGTGGTGTTACTTTATTTCACAATAATCTGCTGTTATGCACCACCCCTGGAAAACCTCAATGGCCACTCTCTTTCTGTAGCCATAGAGCTGCTTCTTTAGAGGAAGTGGGGCAGATAAGATGAACACAGGCTAAAGCATCTGCCTTTTGATTTCTAGGTGGAGAGGTTGTTTCTGCAACACATACCAATTTTTTAAAAATTAAAACCATGATTAACAACATTATACTTTTATCTAATCTTATGCCAAAACATCGTTAAATTTCCAGGAATTTTATACAAACTAAGTATTCATATGAAAATTTTGCTCACACAACTTTAATTAACAGAGGGTTAAAGAATTCTGTTTAATTTTATAACACTTTTAAGCACTTTCCATTTAACTTATACCATATCAAATGAACTTAACCATTTCAAGGATAAACATGAAGAAGAAAAAAAGCACCCTGTCAGATTATGATCAAACTATTGAATGAAAAGGACAAGGAAAGAGTTCTGAAAATTGCAAGAGAAAAGCAATATGTTATGCATAAGGGAGTCCAATTAGATTGAGGGTTTCTCATCGGAAACCATAGAGGCAAGAATCAGTGGGTTGGTATACTTAAAATGCTGAAAGAAAACAACTGCTACCCAAGAATTTTATATCTGGCAAGACTTACTTTCAAAAGTGAGGGAAAGATTGCAGCATTCTCAGATAAACAAAAGCTGAGGGAGTTCATCACCACTAGACTTGCCTTGTAAGTAATGTTAATAGGAGTTCTTCAGACTAAAAGGAAAGGACATTAGTCAGTGGTTCAAAGTGTCATAAAGGAATAAAGGCCTGTGTTAAAGATAACCATTTTGGTAATTATAAATGCCAGTATTATAAGTAGTATATTGTTTGGTATGTAACTCCAGTTCTTACTTCCTATAGGTGCTAAAATGCAAATGCATGAAAAGTAATGATAAATCTAGGTTTTTGGACATACAATATACAAAAACGTAAAATGTAACAAGTACAAAAAAATGGTGTGGGATATAAGAAGAAGTATGTGATAATGCTATTGAAATTAAGTGTGAGTATCAAACCAAGTATGATTGCTAGATATTTAGGATATTAAAATTTAACCCCTTAGTAGCCAGAAGGAAAATATATGAAAAATATAACCAGATAGAAATGATAAGGCAATCAATATGGTACAACACAAATAATATGTATATAATTAGGCACTAATGGAAGTGAGGGACAAAAAGAAGCACAAGACTTCCAAAGGCTAGATAACAAAATGGCTGAAGAAAGTCTTGCATTATCAGAAGTAACATTAAATGTAAATGGGTTAAATTCTCCATTCAAAAAGAAGAGATTAGCAGAATGATAAAATATCAAGACCCAACTATATATTGTCTGCAAGACACTCAATTGAAATTCAAAGATACAAGAAGGTTGACAGTGAAAGGATGGAAAAAATATATCATGCAAGTATTAACCAAAAGAGAGCTGGGGTGACTTATTCCAATATCAGACTAAATAGATTTTAAGTCAAAAATGATTATGAAGGACAGTTGAGTGAAGCAAGCCAGACACAAAAGGACAAATACTGTATGAATGCATTACTATGAACCAAATATATTGTGTAATATATTGTTTGATTAAAAAAAAAATTTACATGTATCCATTACATTTAATTGAGAAATGTATATATTTATTCATCTGTGTTTACTTTTTAGTTTTTAATTGTTTATGTTTCCAATTATTAAATGCACAAAATAAAGTTAAAAAAAAGATCATTATATACTGATAAAGGGGAAAATACAACAGGTGGGTGTAACAGTTATAAATATAATGCACCCAACACATATGCTGAGCCTCCAAAATATACAGAGCAAATACTGACAGATTTGAAGGGAAAAATTAATGGCTCTACATAAATAGTAAGAGACTTTAGCACACAACTCTTAATAATGGATAGAACATCTAGTCAGAAGATCAATAAGGAAATATAGGAATTGAATGATACACCAAACCAACTAGAACTAACACACATATATAGAATACTGCACCCAAGGAAAACAGAATACACATTCTTCTCAGGTGCACATAGATCACTCTCCAGGATAGACCATAACAAATAAAGGAGACTTATTTTGGGTCAAAAAACAAGTCTCAATAAATTTTTAAAAATATTGAAATCATACAATGTATATTCTCCAAGCACAACAGAATGAGGCTAGAAATCAATAACAGAGGGAGAAATCAAAATTTAAAAATATGTGGAAATTACACAATATACTCTTAAACAACCTTGGGTTAAAGAGGCTGCTATTTTTTAAAAACTGTTGAATATAATGCATAAAAATAAAAACACTCCTTCTTTGCTCCTTCTTTGCTGGTGGTAATGTAAAATATGGCAGCCTCTGTGGAAGACAGTTTCACAGTTCCTCAGAAAGCTAACTAAAGAACTATTATGTGAACTGGAAAACCCACTACTAGCCATTTACCCCCAAAGAATTGAAAACAGTGACTCAAACAGAAATTTGCACACCAATATTGGTAGTGGCATTATTCACAATTGCCATAAGATGAAAGCAATCCAATGGTCCATCAGTAATTAATGGGTAAACAAATATGGTATATAAATACAATGGAATATTATTCAACTGTAAAAAGGAATGAAATTCTGATACATGCAACGACATGGATGAACCTTGAATACATCATGCTGAGTAATATAATCCAGACACGAAAGGATATAGATTGTATTATATCACTGATATGAAATAATTAGAATAAGGAAACTCAGAATCAGCACCTAGAACATAGGACACCAAGGGCTAGGTTGAGGGTACGGAATTGGGAGTTAATGCTTAAATTTACAGAATTTATATTTGGGGTGATTGTAAAATTTTGATATTGGATAGTCTGATGGTAGTCCAACATTGTGAATGTCATTAATGGCAAGGAATTATATATGTTAATGTGGTCAAAAGGTAAATTTTTATGACATATATATAACTAGAAAAAAAATGAAAATAAAAACATAAGATTGTACAATATAGTGAACCCTGTTGTAAAGACAGACTATAGTTAATAATACAATTATAAAGTTGTTCTTTCATGAATTATAACAATTGTACCTCATTAATGCAAGATGTAATAATATCATTGTATATAGGAACTCTGTATTTTATATATTTTATGCATGATATTCTGTAACCTATAACTTTTCTGGCAAAAATATATAAATAAAGTAACTCTTACTAACCTGTTATGTTAAAAACCCTTCTATGGTTATTGACTGGTCTTGGACTAATTATATATATTCCTTCCAAATGACCAGGTGATCTGGCCTCTGCCCACACCTCCAATATCACCTTATCTCACTGAAGCTCTCTCTTTCGTGCTCTTCAAGCCATGGGATATTCCTTATTTCTGAAAATGTTGCGATTTTCTTTTTAATACAAGTGTCACTTTGGTACTCTCCATACATATAGGTATTTTTTACTATTTATGTCTTAGATTGTGAAATATGTATTAAAGTTGTGTTACTATTACTTTTTCATGTATCTTTTATACCTTTAGACTTATTAAAATTGGGAAATGTGCTTAGGGTTTGCAGCATAATTATTAATAAATGTATATCTTCAGAGTTAATGGTAACCTTTACCATAAAAATATCCTATTTTTTCTTATTCATTTATTTAACATCTCAATTCTACCTCTTCAAATTCAAGAGAGTGACTGCTATAATTTTTATTTGTATTTTCCTGGTATATATTTTATCATTCTTTGATTTTTCACCTATAAAATATCTTTAAATATCTTTAATATCTTTTTAGATACAGCATAATTTAGATTTTTATTTGATAGTCAAGTTGATATTTTTCTTTTAACTGATGACTTTAATTTATAATGATTTATTTTATATTTTATAAATTTGTTATGAACTTGATTGATACATTTTTACTTCAATTCTGTCATGTTTTACATTTGAAGTATATTCAAGTCTATAATATTATTTTACTTTGTCCTTATTTTTGCTGTTTTTTCTTAAGTATATTTTTTGTTATTATGGAAGGTTTGTATACTTGTAATGGTTTCAATGATACTAACACAATTAGTACCTTTAACTCCTTCTTTATTAATATTTTTTATCATTTTTCTATTCTAAGAAATGTTTAAAATAGTTAATTACTTTTTCTCCAGTCACCTCTTAATAACCTAGAGCCTTATTTACATCTAATTAATGATTATAAGGCTTTCAGAAGGAAAATCAATTTTTCACATACTCTATACTTTCTCTATTCACATTATGACAGCTGTATTGACTCTACCTTATCAGAACAAGCATAGCTGCATACTAGTCTTTTACGTGTAAACATATTTTAATCTTACTGCATCAAGAAATATATATTTGTATTGATTTGGAACTATATATCCCCCCAAAACATGTTCTTAAATTTACTCTATTCCTGTGGCTATAAATCCATAGTAAGTAAGACTTCTTTTTGTTTAAATTAATGACTTTATTTCAAATTCACAAAAACAAAAACAGAAAAAGGCAACTCAACAAGTTATGGAAACATTACTCATAAAAATTTATTTTTCAGGCATGAAAAAATTTTAATAAAAATTTTAATATTTTAGTATTTGTTCTAAATGCAATATCTGTATAGAAATTATTTTCAGCAACTCTTATTATTCATTATTTGCATATTTTTACATATGGTACGTATGTCCTCTTTTCTTGATACAATTTTATGACTTTCTCTGTTTCTTTTTGATTCATACACTTCATTTTTTTGCCTTTATTTTATCTTGGAGCATTTTCATTGATTTTTCAGGATTATTTTCCTTCTGATGCATCTTGTTTTCAAAATTGTTCTTTGTATATTATTTTATGAGGTGAATCACTTCATTTCTGAACTACACTAATACTGATTTATGTATATTTCACATCAATTTTATTAATTCCTGTTAGTACATTTTGAAATATTAGTATGGCACTGACATTTGTTATTTGGAAAAATCTTTTTTGAGTGCTTTCATAATATCTAAGTATAACATTGTGTTCTTAATGCCTAATTATAGATATTGTCCATAGATTCTTTGGGTTAAGCCAGTTGGTATATTTTTTATGAGATATTTGTGGTGATTCTGAACTATGCCATAGCTGCCATCTTCTTAGGATCAATTCTTTCATTTACTCCTTCAACATATATTTATTGAATGCCCACTGATTGCCAAATACTTGGGATACATTGGGAAGTAAATAGTTCAGGATTTCTTTCTCTGGCACCTTATTTCAAAGAGAGAAGAGAAAAAAGATACATAAACACAAAACATAAGTAATACTGTATATTAGAAAATAATATGAGCAAGAGAGTGGAAAAAAGAAGACAGAAGAAAGATTGTGAGTGGGAAATGGAGTCAGTTTTTTCTTTTAATGAACATGGTCAGAATTTAGTTCATTCTATCTAAGAATGGAAAAACAACTATGTTACATGTTTATACAATGGATAATGCTCTGTATTGGAGGATAGTATTTGTCCATACATATGTTAGTTTTCTTCTTGAATTTAAGCATAGAAATCAATAGTTATTTATTTTGTGAGATTTTCCCAAAGTTTTTTTATATACCTAAGTCAAGATAATTGGTTTGCACGGAGATTCATTTGATGACAGTGACTAAAATCTCAAGACTTGATTCTTCTTTTGACTTCTGCATAAAACTACAAAGCCATAGCAATTATTTTTAAATAAAGGTCCCTTTGCTTCATTTTTGGAGATACTGAATAATACAAATAAAACTTGAACATGAATTTGGAATTTGAAGACATATTTCAGGAACAACATGCTTCATTATCCTAATATGCTACCTGGTAAATCATTATGAATGAAAATCATTAAATAAACAAGAAATTAAGAATTTCCTTTCCTTAGGCACAGTTAGAAAACTGCAGGTTTACTTTGATATGATTTGGCATTTAAGAAAATTCAACAACAACAACAGTGAATCATTCTTTATTAAACCAGTTTTAAGTTGTGATTCAGGAGCTTGATACTTAAATACAGATAATGACCCATGGGGAAATTTCCTGTAGTTTATAAAGGGCTAATTCTGACTTATAGTCAAAATAAAGAGTTCCAGTTATGAAAACTTACTAAATATAAACATGTAAATGGTATATCGTTATAAAAACGAACATTTCCTATATTAATTAGACTCAATAGCATTGAAACAGTTTTGCTGACATTGGTAATTGTTAGCTGGAAAATTCTCACCACCTGGTTATTAGTTCTTGTTTACATGTTTAATTGTAAACACTAATGTGGCTTAAGGTGCTATCTAAGCAAAACTTTTTCTCCACCTCTTTACTTATATTAAACTTCTTTCTCATGATAAAGTTCCTTGTAACCATTTTTATTGCTTTCTTGACCAGTTCTGGTCAATGAGACATAAGGAAGATCTACTCACATGGTTTTCTGGGAAATATTTCCCTCTATGATAAAAAGAGATGGATGTGAGGTGAATCCATACACATGTGTCACTTTTTTCGTTGGCTAAAGACAATGCTTTGGGCATATATAGGTGTTTTGTGACTATGTGAAAGCCAATATGTGGAAGAATAAAATCATCCAGTGATGGCAAGTGGAAGGATGGAAAATGGTTTCTGACGACACCACTGAATCACCCACTGCAAGCCTGGAACAACCAACTCACTCTAGACTTCCTATCATCTGAGATCATAAAATATCTTTATTGTATAAACTAATGTTAATAAGTTATTCAGTTTTTATTTCGTATCCAAAACATTCTAACCAATACGGCTAGGTTCTTGGTTTTGGAATTTTTTTTTAATCTAAAACTTATGGTCAAACCATTAAATAACACAAAATAATCTTAAGCAACAAATCACGTATGTATATCTGTTTAATTGCCTTTTAAGCCTTAACTTTTTTCAAAATAGAATAAATGTTCCGTTATACTTAATTATTTATTAAAATTTGAATAGGTTATAAAATATTATTTATAACACAGGCATTTTTAGTACAATTTTTAAATTGCACATGCTTTTATTGTCATGTGACTTCCAAGAGACCTACAGAAATTAAAATTGTATAAAGAAAAGAAAACAATTCCCCATTCTTCATGTTTTTGCTTTTAACAAGTAAGTGTCCAGGTTTAGGCCCAGCAGCAAAGTGCTGCAGACTGTGTTTTATTAACCCGGCTGGGGGGGCAGGAGCAGGGGGAACCCTGGGCTCCCACAATTACCTTCTAAGACAAATTATGAATAAGGAAATAGGATTAGGGAAAAAAACACTCAGTAACATTTTCAGTGACATACACAATGTTGATATGAGCCTACTTAAAATGGTAACAGATTTGTACAGGTCAAATGCAAGCCAGTTAATGACAGGTATGTAAATTCAACTATTTTGCAGTGTTTCTAATCTATTTCACTCCTGATTTTGTTGGATACTGTGTCACAAACAACATTGTTTAATCATATCAGAACATTTAAATCTCAATGCTCACTGGCATAGTTTTTCATTTACTTAACCAAAAAAAAAGCTGTATTTACTATGTGCCAACCATTGCTCTAAGTATATTATAATTCATTTGTTCATTTACTTCCCATAAAACCCCCTAAGAGTTCTGTTATTTTATCAATATTTTATATGTGAGAGAAATATTGCCAGGTTAAGTCATTTAACCAAATTCAGACAAAATAATTCAGAAAATATGATTCCAGAATCTGTGCTCTTAACTACCCTACTATGCTGCCAATTTTTCATAATTTTCTAGGACATACTAAGACCACCTTATTTCTTTTAAAGACTAATTCATTTGATTCAATTTGAAGGATGCTAAGTGGACTTTATATAATGATTCATGAGTTATAAATGTTATGCTATTACCTATCCCCGTTTGGAAACATTGGAAATATAATTTTTCAATATTTAACTCATATTGAACCAACCTTGCATTCATACCCTGGAGTCTACTTAATCAATTGTTTTAATTTTTAATGAAATGTATAATTATTGTACTGTAATTATATGTTACAATATAATACATTAAAATGCATTATAATGTATTATTCAATTTGCAAAAATTTTTCTTGAATGTTTACATAAATATTCAACAGAAAGTTGAGTTTCCTTTTTGACATTACCCTTAACCATTTTGGGGGTAATGTTTTGCTGGCATCAAAAAATTAAAAAGGCATATTTCCATCATTTTTCAGGTTTAGAGTGATTTTTTAAAATAATTAATTAATTGAATAAACTATTATGTGAAATTTTAAAGATAATGCAGCTATGCCACTATTTGCTTCTAGGTCATTTTAAAATGGTAACTATTAAGTAGTGATTGAATAATAATAATAATAAATACATCAATAATGATTATAATAACCTATTTTACATAACACTGGAAAATGTATTCTGTTTTAAGCACTTTCATATACTAACTCATTTAATTATAACAAAAATGCTGTGAAATTGGTATCACAATTATCACAAGTTTCAGATTAAAGAAATATTGAGAATCAGGAGAACAAGTGAAAGAACTTGTCTGAATTTACTAAGCTTGAAACTATTTCCTCAAAGATAAATTATAGAACTAAATATCCTATTTCTTCGATTTCAAAAATGGTCTTTTGTTTAGAATTTATCATTTCCTTCTGGATTTTTAATTTGTTACCACAGACTTTCTTGAATAATATTTATCAAGAAAGCCTTAACTTTCCTTCATTTCAACTTAACTTTAGAGAGAACTCTCCCTGACTCCAAGCTCCTGGCCTTCATGCTCTCTGGGCACCTAAGAGCTGCCTAATTAAGTCATTCTTTACCTCTCTCTTCCTCTTTTCTGGCCTGGACAAGCTAACTCCAGGTGACTAATCAGAACAAAACTAAACTAAACTAAACAAAACAAACAAACAAACAAACAAAAACCCACAAAACATTTGGAAACAAATGGCCCTAAGGGCGAACTCGATAAATCACTCACCTATTCCAGTGATGAACCACCCTCCCTCCCCTTAATATCATCCAGTACTTTTTCACTAGCCACCCAGCCTTTAAAAACCCTGCTACAGGGCTCTGTAGGAGGCAGCTAGTGCAAGACTGAGAGCGCTGAGCCCTGCATTGTTCCTGTGCTACCCAGGCTAGTGAACAAAAGTGTCAGATGGTTAAAGGTGGCCCCAAGAAGCCACAGGACAAAATGTCTGCTTACACCTTCTTGGTGCAGATGTGCAGAAAAGAACATAAGAAGAAAAACCCCTAATTCCCTGTCAATTTTGCAGAGTTTTCCAAGAAGTACTCTAAGAGGTAGAAGACAATGTCTGGGAAGGAGAAATCAAAATTTGATGAGAAGGCAAAGGTAGATAAAATATGCTATAATTGGGAAATGAAGGATTATGGGACAGTTAAGATGGATCCAAATGTCCCCAAATGGGCACCATCTGGATTCTTCCTGGTCTGTCCAGAGTTCTGACCCAAGATCATTCCACAAACCCTGACATTTCTATTGGAGACATGGCCAAAAAATTGGGTGAAATGTGGAACAATCTGAGTGACAGTGAAAAACAGACGTACAACAAAATAATTGCTAATCATCATCATCTGGGCTTTATACCAGGCATGCAAGGGTGATTCAACACAAGAAAATCAATCATTGTAATACACCACATTAATTAAGAAGAAAAATCACATGATCTTATCAATTGGTACACAAAAGGCTTTTGACAAAACTCAGTATCCTTTCTTGATTAAAATATTACAAAAGATAGGAATTGAAGGAAACTTCTTAACATGATAAAAACCATATATGAAAACCCATAGCTAACATTGTACTCAATGGTGAAAGACTGTAAGCGTTCCCGTTGAGATCAGGAACAAGACAATGATGCCCACTGTCACCACTGTTGTTCAATATAGTGCTAAAGGTTCTAGCTAGAATAAGCAGGGGAAAAAAAGAAATAAAAGACATCCAATGCAGAAAGAAGAAGTAAAATTTTCACTATTTGCAGATGATATGATCCTATATGCAGAAAGTACTGAAAAATCTACTACAAAGCTGCTAGAGCTAATAAACGATCCCAGTAGAGTGTCAGGGCACAGGATCAATAAGCAAAAATCAGTGGTGTTTGTATTCACTAGTAATGTGCAATCTAAGGAAGAAATCAGCAAAAATTCCATTTATAATAGAGACTAAAAGAATCAAATATTTAGGAATAAACTTAACCAAGGATGTAAAGCAGTTGTAGTAAGAAAATTACAATGGATTGCTAAAAGAAATCAAAAAAGACCCAAACTAGTGGAAGAACATTCCATGTTCATGGATTGGAAGACTAAATATCATTAAGATGCCAATTCTGCCCAAATTGATATACAGATTCAATGCAATCCATATAAAAATACCACCAGCATTTTTTAAACAAATGGAAAACTCAATGATCAAATTTATTTGGAAGGATGAGGGGCCCTGAATAGCCCAAAAACATCTTTAAAAAGGAAGAGCAAATTTGGAGGACTCTCACTTCCAAACTTTAAATCATATTACCTAGCTACAGTGGTAAAAACAACATGGTACTAGCATAAAGTTAGACACATAGACAGATTGATAGTTCAGAAACAGACCCTCACATCTATGGTCAAGTGATTTTTGACTAGCCTGTCAAACCCACCCAGCAGAGGCAGACAGTCTGTTCAACAAATGGTGCTGAAAGAACTGCATATCCATATCCAAAAGCAAGAAAGAGGACACCTATCTCACACCTTATACAAAAGTTAACTTAAAATGTATCAAAGACCTAAATATAAAAGCAAGAACAATAAAACTCCTAGAAGAAAATGTAGGAAAACCTCTTCAAGACCTGGTGGTAGGTGGTAGATTGTTAAGTCTTATGCCGAAAGAAAGAGCCCCATTTATCCGTTTGTTTTCTTTTGCAACAAAAGAAAACATGGATAAATGGGGCCTCCTCAAACTTAAACACTTTTGTGATTCAAAGGACTTCATCCAGTAGGTGAAAATACAGCCCACTAAATGGGAGAAAATATTTAGAAACCACATATCTGATAAAGTTTTGATTTCCATTCTATATAAAGAGATCATACAACTCAACAATAAAAGAGGATACAATCCAATTAAAAAATGGGCAAAAGACTTAATTAGACATTTCTTCAAAAAGGAAATGTGAATGGCCAGAAAGCACATGAAAAAAAAATGTTCCCTATCACTAATTATTGGGAAAATGCAAATCAAAATGACAATGAGATATCACTTCACACAGCATAGTATGACCATTATTTAAAAAAACAGAAAACAATAAGTGCTGGAGAGGATATGGAGAAATAGGAACACTCCTTCACTGTTCTTCAGATTGTAAAATGATGCAGCCTCTGAGGAAGACAGTTTGGTGGTTCCTCAGGAAGCTAAATATAGAACTGCCATATGATCCAGCATATTTTCTACTAGGAATATATCCAGAAGAACTGAAAACTGTGATGGAAAGAGACATTTGCACACCGATGTTCATATTGATGTCATTCACAATTGCCAAAAGATGGAAGCAATCCAAGTGTCCACTAACCAATGAATGGTTAAACAAAATGTGGTATGTAAATATATGATGAAATACTATGCTGCAGTAAGAAGAAATGAGATTGGGACACATATGATAACATGGATGAACCTTGAAGACATTACGCTAAATGAAATAAGCCAGACAAAAGAACAAATATTGCTTGGTCTCACTAAAAGGTTGTTAGGAGATAGGAGGGCTGATAAGGAGTACTGATGCTTAATATATGTAGAAGTTTTAATTAACTTGACTGTAAGTGTGGAAATGGATAGAGGTGATAACACATTATAGTGAGTAGCAGCTGGTTTATAAATGGGATTGTGGCTGAAAAGTGTAGTCTAGGGATGTAAACGTCAATTGCAAGAAAGCTAGAGAACAATCTAGGGACTGAATAATACAGTGAACCCAGAGGTGGATGAGAATTGTGGTTGATAGTACAAATGTATTAAAGTTCTTCTGTGTACTAAAACAGATATACGTCTCTATTGCAAGGTGGTGAGAATATGGAGAATCACAGGAAAACTAAAATTAATGTAACCTATGGACTATAGTTAAAAGCAATATTGTAATATTCTTGCATCCATGCCAAAAATGCACTGTATCGATAATACGGGGTATGGAAAAAATATGCCAAATGTACGCTATGGACCATATTTAGTGGTAATAATCTGATGATATTATCTCATAATCTGTAACAAATGTTCCACAACAGTGTGGTCGGTGGGTGAAGGGGTATGAGAATTCCACACATGTGCATAATTGTTTTGTAAGTTCACAACTTCTGTAATAAAAGTATTTATAATATATATATATTTAAGTACAAGAAATATGTTGCTGACTTTAAGCCTAAAGGGAAATTTGATGGCCGAAACGGTCCTACTAAACTAAAGGGACCCGAAAATGGTGGAAGAGGAAGATATAGAAGAGGAGGAAGAAGAGGAGTAAATAAAAGAAGAGAGTAAATAAAAACCTGTGTATATGTTTTGTGAATACCTTAGAGTAAGGGAGTGCCGTCTAACGCATCTCTTGAGACGTGTCTGTTGCCCTCATTAGGTTTAATTATAAAATTGGGTCATCATCATAGTGTCGTCTCAAAGTACTCTAGAAATTGCCTGTGGTTTTCATGAAGTGGTCCTGAGTGTTGAGAGCACCCTGAAACTGTAACAAAGTGGTACAAATTTCCAAACATTTTTAAAATGAAAAGGCACTGTCGTGTTCTCACGCTGTGCACTTTGCTGCAGGTGTGATAAAGCATTTGATGTTTCTGGCATTTGTTGTTAAACGTTTTTTTTGTTTTGTTTTTTAATTTGTAAGGTGGTATTTACTATGGTTTTTGGCCAAAAATTATGTTACCAACTGTACCTATCTGTAGTTTGTAAAAATGAAAGAAATTAGGGAAATTCTTGGATGGTCCACGCTCGGCGTTGAGGCGGGGGCGGAGATGCTTTTTTGGCCTGGTGGTAGCTCAGGGCATGAGCTGGGAAGCTGGACTTGTCGACACTGCAGAGCGCATCTATTTAGCTTCAGGTTCTTGTTTTTGTATATAGGGGCAGAGCAGTCTGTTGCTGTACATAACTGTGGAAAAGCGGGGGCGAGGGGGCAGCTGGCATGAGAATTATTTGGATTCTTTTTAAAGTGCAGTAGATTTAAAACTGTTTGTTTTTAAACATACTGCACAGCGCTTCATTGTCAACAAAGTGAAAAGCCACTGCTTCAAAGTTCAAGAACCTTCTCTACTTAAACACAATTTGCAAAGTTCTTTTATTTTATTCTTTTGAATGTTTAGAATGCTGAAATGTTTCTGAAGTTAAATACATTTTATTACGTTTTTAAAACTGTTCTCTTTGACAGTCTAAATTTCTGACTCACAGCAGCCCTACTAGCAGTAAACAAACCCACTGCAGCCACTGTATTTGAAGCCTGGCACTCCTGTAAGTCTGGTAACTCTCTTACTTAAAGAAGCCGGCTTACTTAGGATGGAGAGGAAGGAAGGAGATGGCTACTTGAAGCTATTGTGGGATTTTGTTTTTGGCATTAGGTGAAGTCTAAACTATTAAATGTAGAAGTTAAGGTGACTGAACATAGGCAAGGTTTAGCAGCCTTTGAAAGGTACTGGAAAGTGGGTGGGTAAGATCGAAGCTGACAACTGTCCAGGCTTAGTTTTTTGGGGCCCTCCCCCAATGTTGTGGGGCCAAATTCATTGCATAACTGCAAAAATGTTGTCCTGAGGGGTGTGTGGAACCTTAAGGCTTTCTTTATACTCTTCCATCCAGTACCCCTCCACCAGCAGATGGAGCAGGATGTTATTTGGTTGTTCTGCTCAGTATTCCAAAGAAGTCTTGAGCTTTGCTCCTGGACCCCAATGGCAGTGGGTGGGTGCAGTAGGGTAGGGGATAGAGTCCAGTTTTCTCCCAAAGGTCCCAAGGAAGGGTGCCATAGCTTCTGTTGCAGGCTCTGTCTTGGAGCAGAGCATCGTGCAAGATGGAATGTCCTACCCACGACGTGAGCTCATGCATCAGTGTAGATTGTCATTAAATGTTCTAAAACTGGAAAAGGCTCAATTTGTGTTTCAGTGGTTATTCTGTGTTGGTGAATGGTTTTAACATTTTGTCCATACTAGAGGGCAAGATGGCAGACGCAGAGGTGAATGGTGACAGTAAATGTCTTTGTTTTTTTTAGGACATACTGGGGTTTGAACTCAGTTCCTCATACATGGGAAGCAGGCGCTCAACCACTGAGCTACACCTGCTCCCCTAGTAAATGCCATTTTGAGGGCTGATGTGTACATACATCTCACCTGTCTGCAGTAGTGAAGAGTCCTATGGTGTGGCTGAGGATTGGTATTGCTTAGCATTAAAACTCACTAAGGTTTGAGGTTGTGAAGCAAAGAGGGATGTATTGATGACATTACTCTGGAGAAAACAACTTTTTCAAAATTCGTAATTTGGAACCTTGCATCTCACATCAGAGCTTTTGGCCCTAAACCCATTTTTCTAGTTCTTCTAGAACATGACCACTAATTTTAAAACCCAGGGCCCTTCATTCTTGGATTGCCCCTCCTGCTTTAGTAGTATCCTTTTCTTGTCACTTATCTACAGCCATTGCTTGTCATTGTAACCCAAAGCTGTTGTTGACCACAACACAATGGACCCGGCTAAGATTTTGGAGCTGTGGCCAACCTCATCCAATGGGGAGGAGAAGATTAACCTGTGCTGCAAAGAGAGTGGTTTCTTTCTGGCTGTAACTAGACATGCCAACTAAGGAAGGGCAAAGACTGGAAAAGGGTGACTTACTTTGTGCTTCTGCAGTAAGTAAACAGGAGGGAAGCTTACTAGCTCAGTGGTCTTTGAATCAGCAGGGCTTTACTTCTAAAGATACACTCAAGTTGAGGCCACTTGGCCTATTGAATGCTTGCAGCAAGACCATTACTCTGAAATGTTCCACTCAGATCACAAGATTGCTTCTCTTAATAGAATGCCATTCTGCCTTCTCTGATTTCACCATCAAAGTTTTCCGGCTTAGTGGATTTCTTGGCCTGAAGCGTGTGTTCTCGCAAAGCCAACCTGTTAGCCTTTCTCGTTCCTCAAAAGGACAGTGCCTGTTTTCTCTAACCACCTCTCTCCCAATTCCTTCACCCTGTTCCTTAAATGATGTTTTATCCTTTGGAAAGAACAACTCTGTGATGTAGCAACTATTGTCTGTGTCTCTCAAGTGTCAGTTCTCATCACAAATGTATTTGGGGACAATGGATAGACTCATTTTCTGTAATAAAGTTTCTTAATCAGTTCCTGTTCCCCCTCCTTAAAAAAAAAAAAACGTGCTGTCATTCCCCTGTCAAAGTTGAATTCTAATCTCCCTTCCCTGCTGTTAGCAGTCCTTGAATAAAGTTATCCTTGTCTGTTTAACATTGCTCATTGCAATTTTTTCTTTGAAACGGCTTTAAAATTTTTTATCTCTATAAGTTAAATTATTTTTTTTCATTTTCACATATAATTGATTTAATCAGACATTCAAATTTTATTCATTTTACTGGAAATCACAGCAAAATAGCATATAGCTAAAGGATGCAGTTTAAAAAGACATTCTAAAAGTTAGAAATAGGTATGAACCAAATACCATAGCAATTGTTTTGATTTTAAAAGATCTATAAGAGACGCAAGAATATTTAGCCAGGAAAATACAGATAAGAGAAGATTTTAAGACAGAAAAGAGTTGGGAACAACACATGAATGTGGAAAATATATAACAATGTCAAGAAAATAGATCTTAAAATATATGTATTAAACTCTTTAATCATTGTAAAATTAAAAGAAATATAACCATTTTCTAAGTATATATGGAACATTCATGGAAACTCATATGTTATTTTACAAAGGAAAAAGTTACCAACTCAATAAATTCCTCAAATCAGTTATGAACAGTATTTTCTGACAACCTTGTGGAAAAAACAAATATATAAAAACAACAAATTAAAAAGAAAAGAAAAAAAAAACAAGGAAAAAAGCTCCTCAAATAACACTTGGAAAAAATAATAACAGAATTTTTCTTAAACAATGACATTGAAAACATATTTTGCGTATGTAAGAGACAGATAATACAGTGCTCAGGGGTCTATCCAAAGCTTTATCTAGCTATATCAATATATCACTATATCAGTACAGGCAAATATTCACATTATATATATGACTTAACAATTTAATCCAAAAGGTAGATAAAAGCAACAAAATATCC
Source organism: Tolypeutes matacus (assembly GCA_026826555.1). Lineage (NCBI taxonomy): Eukaryota > Metazoa > Chordata > Mammalia > Cingulata > Chlamyphoridae > Tolypeutes > Tolypeutes matacus. The sequence goes on along the minus strand of JAKSZT010010858.1, from coordinate 6,515,272 downwards.
CAAAAGAAAAAGAAAAAAGAAGAATTATATAAAGTTCAAGACAGACTGAGGTTGCCATTTAGGTTAAAACATAAAAACTCGGCATAACTGTCAATTAATCTAATCATGAAAATCATATTCAAAGTAAGTTATAAGAAAGGGGGAATAACTATTGAAAGATAGGCAATTTATAATAAATAATGAGACTAATATGTACATTATGCAAATAAATCTGGAAACCTGAAAATGCATAATTTGCTAGGAGATTTATTTACCAAAAAAGGACTATAGTAGAAATTGAAAGTCTATCAAATCTGTCACCATATGAAACAAAAAATGTTCTCAGAAAAAAAAAAAACTCTCCAAAAAGAGAACAAAATATTTTGGAGAATTCCACTCAGCCTATTAAAAAGCAGATAATCCACTATACTTGCATTGTTTTGGAAAAGAGTAAAGGAAAGAAACTATCTAAATTGTACTTACTTATAAGTTTGATACTGATTGGGATTCTGTAAAAGCATAAAATAGCGACCTGTTTCACTTATTAATTTGAATGTAAAATTCCTAAGTTAACTACTTGCCAATAAGATGAACTGCATAACAAACTTGTCACACAAAATAATCAAGAAGGATTTATTCCATAATTTAAAAGAAAATATGTTATTATTTTCCAACATTAGAAAATATATTAATATAAACATTCTTATTAATTATTAAAAAATAAAAGTCACATAATCTGTTCCAAAGTTTTAGAGAAGGCAAATAACAACATTTAGTACCAATTCCTGATGAATTATTCATTGAAATGGACATTTTCCATTTGGATACTCTCTATCTCTCAATTATCTCCCTCTCTCTCATGTTCTGTCTCTCTGACCAAAGCCAGGATCTTACTTAGCAGGAAAACATTGGAAATATTCTCACTAAATTCAAAGACTAAACACGGTTGCTGTTTTTCATAACTACAATTTATCCTTGAATTGGAGTACTATACAATACAACCAGAATAGAAAGAATAATAATAATTAGTAAGAATGAATTGCAAAGAAAGATGTTAAAGAAGTTGTGGCAGTTTGAGATTATTTATGAATTCCAAAAAGAGATTATGTTTGCAAACCAGTCTGTTCCCCTGGGTGTGATCCCCTTTGATTGAATTAGATTCAGCTGAGATATCTTTGATTAAATTATTTTAAGACTAGGGCTTTGATTTTACCATGTCAGTAGAGTGTAATTCAGGTTAAATCCCTTGATATAAATGGGCATTCACTCAAGAAGACACAGAAGAAGATACACAGGCAGAAAAAGCTCCATAGATGCCAGAATAGAAAACTTTGTGATGATACAGAAAAGGAGAGAACTTTGATGCTGCAGCCTCGGAAAGAGAGACAAGTCCTATGCCAGCCTGTAGCTGATAGTGAGAAAGGCTGAACTCTCACAGAGATCAGCAACCATCTTGCTTTAACATGTGGCAACAGACTTGCGTGAGAAGGTGCCTCTTATGGTAACTTGAGTTGGACTTTTTATGGCCTTGTAACTGTAAGCTTTTACCCCAAATAAATATTCTTTATAAAAGCCAACAGATTTCTGGTACTTTGAATCAGCACCCCTTTGGCTGACTAATACAGAAGTATAAGGTAGAAAACCCAAAAGAATCAGTTTAAAAACTGCTACATACAATATTACATAAGCCTGAGAAGCTCATGAACACTTTTTAGAAGGTATACATAGCAGGATATTCCACTTACCTCAGTAACTAAAAAGATAAATACCTGTAAATAGACTTAAAATAAAAATGTAAAAAAATAATTAAGAGAAATTTTGAATTCCCCCCCAAATATGTAAAACATAAATATAAGCAAACTTGAAAGTTATTACCAGACTCAGCTAGGAAGATTTATTATCATAAAATAGCAGATTTCCCTAAGCTTATATAGACTTCTAATGAATCTCCAAAATCAGTATTGTTTAGACAATTTGTTTATAAAACATGAATGGCTTATGAGAAATATTATTCATAAGAAAACCCTTTCTGAAGGAGAAAATCAATGGAAGTAGTGTAGCAATATCATTTATGAAGCCAATTTGTAATAAATCAATAATTAATGTATTGTGATATTGAAACTCAATTAGATAGGCTAATAAAATAGAAAGTCCAGAGACAGATCTAAATTCCCACCATTATTTAAATTGTAAAGGCAGCACAGATCAATGGGATAATGATGAACTTTTTAATAAATGAATTTCCACTGGAAAAAAATTGAAAGTGTACCTCATAGAAACACCAGAATTAATTTAAACAATCAAATACTTAAATACAAAAATTAAAAAGAATATACTAGAGAATGGGAAAGTAAAGAAATTTCTATGACAAAATTTATAGGTCACAAAATAAAAGGTCAGTAAATAGTAATGCATAAAAGTCGCTGTTTTAGTTTGCTAAAAGCTGTTGAAGCAATATACCAGAAATGGATTGACTTTTACAATGGGGATTTATTAATTTATAAGCTTAGAGTTCTGAGACTGGGAAAATGTTCACATCAAGGCTTTATCAGGCGACAATTTTCTCTCTCCGAAAATCAAAGATCAGCTGCCGTAGATCCTGGACTTCTCTGGTGCGTGGAAGGCACTTGGCAGTGGCTGCCAGTCTCTGCTTTCTCCTTCAGATCCTTTGCTTTCAGTTTCTGGCTGCTCCTGCTGAAGCTTTCTGTCTCCTTCATTCTGTAGATTTCACCTTGCTCTTGTGTCTTTCTCTCTCAGCTTCTCTGGGCTCTTCCCTGACCTCCTGGGTCTTTCCTCTCTCTGTCTCTCCAAAGGATCAAAACCCACCATTGGCCACTCCTTACTGAAGTAATCTAATCAAATTACCCTTAATGGAATCTAATCAAAAGTTCCCACCTACAATAGGTTCACATTCACAGGAATTGATTAATTTGAGAACATTATTTACTCTGGTCCACAAAAGGCTCAAATGACCACAGTCATAAACTTCAGCATGACAAACATACCATAAACAGTTTTTTTAAAGAAGGTAAACTTAGAAAACAATATTTCCAGCTCATATCAGAGAGAGAGGGATAACCTTCTTAATATATATAAAACCCTTAGGGGCACAGATGCAGAAAACACCAATAACCTAACAAAAAATTGGTAAAAAGGTATTTGATTATTTTAGTTTACTTAAGTTATTATTTAAGTTTGCTGTCACAACAGGCATATGCAGAGGCTTAACATAATCACAAACTATTTCTTATTTATGCAAGTCTATTTCGCATTGTGTAATTTTCCATGCCATCTTCCATGATGTGATTCATGGATGACCAATCATATGTCAACATATTGTTTCAAGAGTTGCCACCAGAGGGAAAGAGAAATGAAGAGTTCACACTGATGGTAATTTGTCTCACCAGGAAGTGACACAGTCACCTACGCTTAGAATTCATTAGGCATAGGAATGACAACTGAATAAGAAATCTCCAATTCATTTTGAAAATCTAATGAAAATATTGTTTCAGACTAGTGTTTCCAATGTTTGAATGTTTGATTATATGGTAACAACACAATATGATACAGACTATATTTTATTTTAAGTGGCAGTCACCACTTTAGTTAGTGAATAGTTCAGAGTCACAAATGGTGAGCAAAGTTATTAGCTGTCCTCTGATGTGGAGCAACATAAAAGACATACTATCACCTATGATGTATTGTTGTCAAAAATTTTTAAATTGGATGCAAGCAACCCTGTAGATATAACAATTTTTTGTTGATAATGCAGGAGAGAGAAGAATAAGCTAAAAGACACCATGAGTAAACATCCAGAAAATTCCAGAATGTGGTACAGTTATAGAGGTAATACATTTCTAAAGGATATTTTAGGGTATATAAGATAAAATTTAATGTGAATATTAGTGATATTAATGAATTATTAATACTTTTCTAAGTGTTAGAATGCTATTTTGGCTATGTAGAAAATATTTTTATTTATTAGATTAAAAAATAATCGTGCTTTTGACATAAAGTTTTTAAATGGTCAAATGAGAGAAAGTATGTAGTGCTTGAATATTTCATATATTTGATGAAAATTTACTTAATGTTAATTAAAAGGGATGTGGGGTTATGTATGTTTCTTATTGTATTTCCTGCTCCCTTTATTCATTTAAGCATTTTTAATTTTACACAATAAATATTTTCATTATAAAGGATTTTATTCAAAACATAAGGAGCTAGTTACCTGGATTTCTCATTAAAATGTTTCTATCCCTTCACAGATGCTAATTTTATGTCTAATGATTACTTTAGCCATTTTGAAGAATGTGACAGTAACATATTACTAAATTCAAAGTCTACTAAGATTATTGTCAAGATATTGTCTTTTTCCCCTAAGCATATCTATTTAAAATGTTGCAGAACATGGAGAAGGTAAACCCTTCATTACACTGACTAAAAAATGAGTGATTAATTAAGTAAATTCATATTGATGTTTCATAGAAATTATAGGTCATATAAATATCAAAGTGTTCATTCAAAGGAACATCACCATCCTGGGATATTAAAAATTAATGGATTCTTCAGTTCACCATTTAAAAAAATAAGAACATCTAACAATAATATAATAATTATTTTTCTTCATTTCATGCATACATATGTGTGTGGTGCAATTAATACAAAAGTAAAGAAGTCACTTTAATTATGTGTTGAATGACAACACATTATATGCTTTACTAGAAACATATTCCATTTTTCATATACAAATAACCTCATCAGCAATCTGCTCTCTTGTACCTTTGAGAATTTGGATTTCCTTTTTCAGTATTAAATTGGATTGCTTCATGAATATAAAATGACAACAAATAGTGCTTTCAAAAGGACAGCCAAAGGAAACTTGGTGAGTTGGCTCATTCAGATTCAAGACATCAGTCTGGGAAATCTTGTCTCTTCTAGATTCTGTTTAATATATTTTCTCCTCATTTAAAAAAGATGACCCATCCAATACACTACTTAGGAGAAAAACGACTGTTTAATAATTCCTTAATGTCAAATCCTACTCACATGTTGCACAAGTTTTGAATATGCTTAAGTGTAATAACATACAGCTATTTATGCACTAAAAGTTTTAAGAGTATTACTACTTAATGTTTTCCCAATGATTTTGCAAATTACAAATTAACACCATTTTTGGAAATGAAGAAATTAAGGCAAAAAATCTTTCCCAAGAGAACCTAGCAAACAAGTGAGAGAAGCAGGATTTGAGCCAAGGCACCGAATATGGTAGTATACTAAAATTTGTACACCACCCAAAGGGACATTTCCTTAGAATAAAATATTTTAATTTGAATAATTCTGATGAGTCAAATATTTAGAGATTTTTAAAGAATTTTTATCTATTGGCTCTATCCACTAGTGAATTTTATCTGTTGATAATTGCTTTATAAAACTGTAAAATCAAAGACTATTTCCATTGTAGATATATTTACTCTAAGAGAAATATGTGTATATTAAATAATATATATTATTCTTAATATATATTAAACCTTCATTTAAATATATATTTTGCTGTTATCATATCAAAATGAGGAAAATCAATTAAGAAGAATAATGAAATATAGACTTATAAATGTTTTGATAATTTCATTCTGTGGTTGCCTTTTTACCAAAGCTCATACATGTCTTGAGAAAGGTTATAATATCTATTTTTAAAAAGTCATCTATATAAACAGTTTTAATTTTTATTTTCCAAATTAATTCAAAAATGACTTTTGATTAATGATTATAAAATTTTAATTAAGTTAATTTTAATATTTTGCATTCATGGTAAGTAAAAGTAAGTTTATTTTTAAAAGTCATAAATTGCTTTAATAAATGTGATGTAAATAATGGTTTTATTATAATTATGCTTCATAAATCCTAAATCAGTTTTCACAAACCTACTTACATTTCCTCTATTTTCAAGAACGTTCATGATTATTAGACTTCTTATTCCATCTATAGCTATTACTGAAAATCATCCTTTTCATTGACTTTAAATATACTTGTTTACATATGTATATATATATAATATCTATGTCTTTATCTCTGAGTGTGCATATGTGATTAATATGATCTTACTTCTTATTTTTTCCTTGGCTTGTCTCATTCCTACACATTTACTTCTTATCCAAAAAAAATATCATTTACCAATGTGAAACTATGAACCTAACACAAAACAGATTTCCAAGTCAAAAAAGAAGGGTGAGGGAGAAGAAGTAGAAGGCTGGTAAACTTCAGGAGAATTTGGTATTGATAGGCAGTTATGAAGCTATTCTATATAAAATATGAAAGAAAAGAGAATGATTCAATATTATATATTAAAAGTAGAAATGAATGAAGACTATATGGAAATAAAATATTACCAATACAGTAAACAAGAAACAAAAGTCTCTAGTAATAAAACAATTATGTTTAACAAGAGGTATGTAATGCATTTTCAAACATGTTGATTGTACTTCAGTGTCTTTCAAATCTATTTTCCACAAACCAATATTTTGATGAATAAGAGTATTCAGCTTCCATTGAAGCAATGTTTTAAATTTGTAATAAGGAAATGCATGTTTCTTTATAAGACCCACACTTCACTTATTGTGATAATAGAATTATTTCTATTGTGCATTGTTAATGAAACGACTTTTCATTGAAATTGTCTTGTTTAGAACTCTTAATCTGCTTAGAGAAACAAAATAGACTATGAAGATTTGTTGTTTCAGTATTTAAACCTATGTTTATACCTTGCTTTTCACACTGTCTTAATGCATATGGAAATAGTTGTAGAATGTAAAAAAAAATAGCTAGGAAGCAGAAATTTTTAAACTCTTCCGAATGTTTCTTTATAATATATAGCAAGGGAATCTTCTAAATCTTAGTAGATTAAACACCTGCCAGACAATTAATACTCTTGATTTTTAAGGTCAGTAAGTAAAGCCAGTTGAATACTGTGGGATTGAGAAAGGACAGTTTTTAGTTCTCATGCTGTTTGAACTCCCCTCGGCATGTGATGCAGCACTGTCTTCTTGAAAAGCTCTCCTCTTTTTTACTACTTCACGTCATTTCTTCCTGTTTTTCTTGTACTTTCCTTGCTACTGATTCTGTGTTGCATAATAGTTGCTATCACCTTGACTATCCCTGAAATCTAGATGTTCTAAGGCAGTTCTGTCCATTAGAACATTTGTGATGATGGAAATATTCTATAATCTGTAGCTGCTAGCCACACGAGACTATAAAGTTCTTGAAATGTGTCTAGTGCAGCTAGAGTGGCCAAAGAAGTGAATGTTTAATTTTACTTAACTTTATGTATTTTAATTTTAAGTAGCCATGTGTGACTAGTGGCTCCTGTGTTGGATAGCACCGTTCTACAATTCTAGAGGTTATGACCCTATTGCTCTTATATTTTCAATCAAGACACATTCCCCCGGGTCATCTAATTTACTTCCATTGCTTAAATATTCCTTTTTAATGTGGTTATTTCCAAAATTATTATCTCCAAGCAAGATTTTAGCACCATTTCAGAAAATGATTCCTCCATATAATAAATGCCCAAGTCAGATCCAAAGTATGTTTCATTAGTTTGTAACATCCCCTGTAGCTTCTCATTCCTAAATTTGTCTGTTTTATCTCCTAAATATCTTTAAAAATCAGTCTAGTTCTTTCCTTAACTATAATCACTTCAGTTTAGGCCATAATATTCTACTAACTTAGATCAAGGCTATCCTAACAGGACATCCTGTTTCTACTTTTAGGTCCATAAAATCTATCTGAATAATACGACCTAGAATGAACCATTTTGACCACAAATCTGTTCAGGAGACTCTTATACTTAAAACATCTTGCTCTCTCTTCATTGCTCTTCGAATACTAAAACTGGTGATATAATTCAATTTGTTTTTTCTTTTCAGAATTGAGACATATCATTGAAGTCTAGCTGATGCACTCATTTGAATCCCTTTCAGTTATTTAAGTATGACATACAGTGGGCTTTCTCACAGAAGGTGGGATACATAATTTGCAGGACCACTGCAAAATAATCATGGAAAAGCAGGTAAAGGAGCGGATGTAGCTCAGAGGTTTGAGCACCTGCTTTCCATATATGAGGTCCTGGTTTCAATCAAAGGTACCTCAAAAAAAAAAAAAAAAATCTAAGTAAATAGTAGCAGTTAGTAGCATTGAAGATATCAAAATATAAATGTGTTTTCTTTTCTTTCAACCTGTTGTGGTATATTTAACTTACTTTTTAATGTTGCATCCCCTTGGACACTGGCATCTAGCCCTCCTGATCTCACTCTGCCACCCACAGCACAGCTACAACTGCCAAAAGATTGCAATTGCCAAGCCTGGATGCATTGCTGGATGGGGGTGGCCGGAAGTGGTGCACTATAGCCAAGCTGCCCTGGAAATGTGCCCTGACACTGCCACATTCCAGAGCAAGGATGGCTGCCATTGTAACCTTCCCTGGATGCCCCAGGGGACACTTGCCAACCCTAACCCTCCCTACAGGAGTTCCTGAAGTGTGGTAATGAGGGAACTGGGAGAATGAGGCCAAGCCTGATGTCTGGGTTGCCAGGGGTGGGGAGCAGCTGCAGAGAACTTATCCTGGGGATTCTGGCAGGAATGAGCTGGATATAGGATCACCAATGAGCACATGTTATATTGTCTATTGCATGTCAACTACAAAACATAAATTCAAAGATAAAATTATTGAACATTTCAAGATAGTAACTTTGGCTTTAAAACTCAGGTACGGGGCTCTTCTAAGGCACTTCTTTGAAGTCAACCTTGCTTACAAAATTGGGTCTTTGCACATGCTGTCCCCTCCATTTAGGATACTCTCTTTCTGCAACCCTAACTGCCCTTTGTAAAATTTGCTCCACTGATACTTGGAGTTTTGGCAAAATTGTGTGTCAATTCATCCACAATGGCTTTTTCAATGAATCCTGTCAATGGAATGGAACCTCTGTATTTCTGAAACAATATGCAATTTTGATGGTGTCAATAATATCTAATATGGTTTCTAAAGTCAGAATAAACTGTCTAGGTTCAAAAAGCAGTAATCAGTTTACTGAACTTGTGTGCTTGGCAAATCAAGCAACCTTTCGATGACTCAGTTCCTCATCAGAACAACTGAAGTCATAATTGGATGTACATCATACAGATTTATACGTCTTCCAAATGAAATATTATATGGTAATGCTGGCACAGAGTTACTACTCAACAAATATAAACTATTAATAAAAATGATGATGATAATCACTTCCTTTACTGTTGCAAATTTTAAGCCTATATTGCGTCTTCGGTGTATGCAGCTTTTACTTTTGAACACAAGAATTGTAAAAATGAAGACAAGGTTCTTTAGGTGTTCACTGTATACCAAGCACCCATCATGTAGTGAAGCCCCAAAATATTTGCCAAGTGGATAAACAAATACATCCAGGCATGAATGAAATTTGTCAGAGAATTTACAGGTATCACTGATTAAATTGCTAGTTTAACAATTTGAAAACCTTATCATTTCTATTAGAGCATTTTTTGCCTATGATAGAATATGTTATTGGAAAATCTTCAGCTGTGTTCATCACGTGCCCACACACACAGAGTCACACAATTTTATACATTGTTTCAGGATTTGTACAACTACCCAAGTTTGATGATTCACTAGAAGGACTCATAAGACTCACTAAATATTAGGTAATACTCAGGCTGGTGCTTATGACAGCAAAGGGTACAGAAAAACACATCAGGGAACTGACATACACTAGGTGGATCCAGAGAAACCAGACACAGACCTCCAAATTCTTCCTCACCGAAGGCTGCACAGAGCAAGCTTTTTCTCAGGCTAGAGGCAGACTGCAGGAGCATGCGTCATTGTCCCTGCTCAGGGACACCCATTTAAGTCTATGGGGCTGGGGGTTTATAGAGGGCAATTCATGTAGGTCCATCTTACTACAGACCTAGTCTTGGAAACTGAAACTTAGCACCCCTTAACAATTAAATGAGATGAATATTATCAGTCTTGAGGTTTGGGCAAAGCAAGCCTGACAAGCTGGTCCAGGTGTAAACAGCATCATCATTCATTAATATAAAGAGCCTTCTGAGAACCACAGCCACAGGGCTTAGACAAGAGTCAAACATGGTTCCATTGGAGACATTCAAGGAACAACCAACCAGACCAACTCTATTAACTCTTTCCTTATACATAAATATATATAAAGATACACAAAGATAATGAATGAAAAAAAAAAATTTAGCCACAAAATTCAAATGTTAATATTTTAAGTACTATTTTTGCAAGTATGTTTATTATAGAGTTTCATTTGTGGTTTATTTATTATTATTTGCTCTATAAAATTTAAACATATTGTCAGTTTTGAAGGCTCTCTTTTATTAATGTATGCAAAAATTTTTGAATGGCTTCCAGTTTCTACATAAATCTTTTAAAAACTGTTTAATTACTTTTGATTCAATATAAAGGTCATGTTTTGTTTAGCGTTTCTCTTTTTTATATGCTCAGATTATCATAATTTTGCTTTAAATTTTATAAGGACTATCTTTACTCCTAAAATGTTTCCATATTTATGGTAATTTATTCATTATACCTCAGAGAATAGAAGGTTATTGGGTCAGCTTTCACACGTATTTTATAATATCTGATTTAAACAAAATCAGGCACTCTATTCAAAATCCCTTATATTCATGCTCCCTAATTTTAAAAATCTTAGTTCTTTTTATTCTATCTGCAGTTTATTAAAAAATCTATTTGGAAGTATTAAACATATAAACATTTTATACATGTTATTCTTCCTAAAATTTTATTTATATTTTATGGTAAATGTTAGAGAATGATTCTTCTATTAAAATATTTTTTTCAAAAGATGAAGTTTTTAAATATGTTTATCTTATGTAGAGCAGTAAGCATATTCTAGGTATATTTTAGACTTCATAAATGCTGACTTCTTCACATATAAATTACACAAGTTTAGCTGGAATTTTCTAGCTTCCACAGGTACAAATGTGTTTAATAGTTTGATCTTACAGTGAATTTATTGAGCCCTGGAGTCATGACTTCATATTCAAGAACAGCTGCTTGGCAACATTTTCTTACATGAGCAAGAATCAAGGTACAGGCACAATAGAGAATCATGAGAGAAAAGAAGTGTCTTTTAAAATTAAAAGTTTATTTTAAGAAAATTATACTCTGATGGAGTTAGGTAAATTCTACATAATTTAATAGTTCCTTGTGGTTTTGTGTGGTTCATTTACAAAGGAATTAGTTTTCTGCTTTCTCATTTCTTCATGACTGCTCTTCCTAACCATCCTCATTTTTTTTGTCTTCACTTTTCATGTTCTATTTTTTTCTAAATCTATTGTGATCCTTTTTTGAAACAAATACACATTAATTCACACTACTTTTTAATATTTTTTATTAATATTTTAAAAGAAGCTTTAGATTACATAAATGTTGCATAAAAAGTATAGGGATTCCCATATGCCCCAAACCCTCCCCCTCCCACACTTTCCCCATTAACAACATCCTTCATTAGTGTGATACATTTGTTATAATTGATGAACATATACTGAAGCATTGCTACTAACCATGGACTACAGTTTACATTACAGTTTACACTTTGTTCCAGCACAATTTTGTAGGTTATGATAAAATATATAATGGTCTGTACCCATCATTGAAATGTCATGCAGGATAATGCCCCCAATGTCATGCAGGATAATGCTCCCATATTATAACTATTCTTCCCTCTCGCTCCCCTCAGAACCTTCAGTGGCCACAACCTTTATATCAATGATAAAAGTTCTTCCATTGCTAGAATAATAATAAGTCTATAATAGAAAAAAATAAGTTTATTCCAGTCCGTTGCTCATTCCCCAATCTTGAGGATTTGGGGATGGTGATGCCCCCTCTGTTTCTAATTGAGAGGGGGCTTAGATCCCAATGGGCAGATCGATGGAACTATCTTACTTGCATTCGCAGACACTCTCTGTTGTGTCTGCAACAGAGACACAACAGGGAGGGAGGTTGTCCATCACCATCAGCTTGTTAGCTGTCTTCTGCTGAGATTCAGGGCTCAACTGCACATGAACAGACCAAAGATTTATGTTCCTGGGACTTATATTTAACAAGTATAGTTCTAATTATAGGTTCAAATAAAAGGTACAGAACAGCTATATGTAAGGAAATTATAAAAGAGTCTAACTCTGTTATACGGGGAAGCATAAATTCCAATATAAGGACCACTGACAAGTTGCCAAATTCCTGAGCTGTCTGCCCTACTTAAAGATATCTCTAGAGACCTGAGGAACCCCACTATTTGAAGCACTGTTTATTGTATCAGTCAATGAGGTCCTGCTGAGACTTGCATAAGTGTAACTTCTGAAATGATCCCCAGACTCACTTTGAAATCTCTTAGCCATAAAAATTCATTTGTATTTACCTTTTCCCCCTTTTGGTCAAGACCTTTTCCAGATTAATTACTAGCTGGTGCTTGGTAATACTCCCTTGGTGCCAAGGAGGCTCATTCCCAAGAATCATGCCCCATGCTGCGGGGAATGTAGTGTGTTTATATGCTGAGTTTGGCTTAGAGAGAGGCCACATTTGAGCAACAAGGAGGCTTTCAGGAGGTAAATCTTATGCAATATATAATACTAGGCTAAGTTTCAATTTCACAGGAAAAGTTTCATAAGTACAATCATCAATATCAAGGGCCTGGCATAATGATCTGTCTTCCTTCAGTAGGCACTGCCATTGTACTCAAGGCATTCTTGCCATCCTATTAGAGAACGTAGCAGTACTCCCCCGGATTGGAATTTGGTATTCTTTTGGTTATTGTGTGGGTCTCCACCCACTGAGACAAAGCCCCATGAACATTTGAACATAATTAACAAGATTTGTTCATAGCAACGTCAACTTACATCTGTAATACAGTCTTAAGATCTCACATTATAAATGTACTTTTTTCATATTGGACTATCTATAATCTATAGTTTGGCAGAGAATCACATAGAGCAAAGTGGGTGGAAATTTCTTGATTTTAATAACCCTGATTAGAACAAAATTGAACCAAAAATGTAAAAACACATAATATAATTTTAACACATTATCAATATTCAAATATTGTCATTTCATTTGAGTAAATATATAAATCCACATATATTGAGATGACTTTGACTATTTTCAACATTTCTTATTGCTCTGTACTATGTCTAAGAAATAGAAACAACTGAATTTAGCCAAAATTAAAATTATATGGCATATATTGAAGGATGAACATTTTTCCTGGCTTTATGTCACATTACAATATATTTCCTTTCCTCCTGATATCTTCAATTAAATGTTCTTTATCTTGTGGTTATGCAAAATTTTCTGTTTTTTTTTAATCTTATCTATAATTCTTTTTGGAAATATATATTATTCTAACATATCCATAAATAGATAAATTAATTCAGATTAATAAGAACTGTGATTATCAACCTAAAGCCATATTCTTTTTTCACCAACCTCCCTCACTAAATTCTATACATCTAAAATCTGCAGTTAGATCTAAGTTTTCATCTTCACCTTACATTAAATGCTGAGGTCTAATAAATCCCCAAAGCAAAGGATCAGATTATGGTCCTAACAATTTGTGATTCTAGATCTGCAGAGCATCACGTGGGTTATTTATTTTGAATTTATTTTGATATATCAGAATTATTTTTTTATTAGATAAAATCTCATGCTTTTTTCCTCCTATAAATGAACAATGTAATTTTTTCCATGTCAGGAGGTGTTAGAACTTTGAATTTTAGTGATTCTAATGCTGAACAACATAAGTACATTAAACTAGCTTCAGGTCCTTAAATGGATAGCCAGTCTTCAGAAAAGGGAAGGGAAGGCAGGGAAGTGAAAAGAGAAATCCAAAATGAATATGTATTTTGTAGTTATGACTCAAAGATTCCAGATGGAAAAGAGGATATGTGGCAAAAGAGGGAGAGACAGGGCAGCTAAGAAATTCATATGAAATGGTGCAGTGATTAAACACTAACAGTCAGGGCTTTTTTGTTTGTAAATTAAGGGACAGGGAAGGAAAAGTGGAAAAGGTAGAAAGGATGGGGAAGGAAAGAAGGGGAAAGAATGGAAGGGAAGGGAAAAAAGGAACAAGCAAATGAGTGTGAACGTAGTTTATTGACTCCTGTAAGTAAAAAACTCAAGGACTAGCTAGATTCTAGGGCTCCAACATCATCATTAGGCATCTTTTCCTTTCTCTTGTGTTTCTGCTTGTTTTTCTTTTGTGCTGGATTTAATCTCCAACATTCTCCCTCCAATGCACAAAACATTGTGCCTCAGCTTCCTTAGGCTTTGACTCTTTAAAATGCATCACAATTGTGTAGAGTCCTAAATGTCACTGATTGACACTGATTATGACATATGCCCAACTCCGTAATAACCACCACTGCTCTGGAAGATGAGCATCTGATGCTGATTTTAATTATATACTCAATCTTATATTGGGTGTGGTTGACATTTGACTGCCTGTCCAGAATGCCATGGTCTGGGAAATAAGAAAATGAACAACAACAACAACAAAAATCGATGCTACCGATAGTTATTTCATAAGATAAGCCTATATACTTGCCTCTCTGAGAATGTCTGAGGTAAACTAGCAAATCAGGCAAAATAGACTTAGTCTTAATACTTTCTTGGCACAACAAGTTCATTGGGTTTAGTCTCAAAAGCGTTTGCATAATTTGGAGGCCATCTGACTCAACAGCTTTTATAAATTTTCCTGGGAGGCAGCACAGGATTCTGAACTACTGCAGAGAATTCAAGTAAGGTAAAGACTGAATAACCTCCATTCAAATTAGTAACAAAAAAGCTATTGGTGACCTTGGCAACAAAAGCTACAATGGATTGACAGGAAGGAAGCCAGATGGCAACATATTGAGAAGTGTGAATAAGAAGTGAGGGAGCAGAGTCAAGGGGAAGAAAACTCTTTTAAAAAGCTACATGCTAAAGCAAAGTTAATGAAAATAGCAGTTTTCTCAACTTATAGGAACTGTGATAACTCTCCTTATCATCATGTTATAGAATTATAAGTAACAATACTTTTGCTTATATTTTCCTATATTCTAAGTTCATTACATTAAACTTGCATCACTTTATAGTTAGAAAAAAATAAACATTCTTTTCAAAACAAACATTTAGGCTAAAACTGCAAAATGCTGTGAGGCCAAAATGCATCCAATTCACAATCAAGTTTCTGGCACACATCCAAATAAGGTGAACATCTGGATCTCCAGAAGCAAATGGAAAGTTGTATGCTTGGCCCTGTGGCTGCAAAGTAGACCCAGTAAATTCACAGAACAGTTCAGGTTTATACCCTGGAGCTGTTATGGCAAACCGTACATCTAATTGACAGCTTCTCTGCTGAAAACATCCATAATCTTTCATTGTAGGCTCTAGATCCTGAGTAAGACTCTGAGGGCTCATTTCAGTTAGTTATAGCTTTGCAGGTCACCTTTCCAGTCGATTTATATAACAGAAGAAGGTGGAAGGGTGTTTGGGGACATGTTCTTATTCTCTGAAAACCTGGGTTAAAGTTCTAGCTAAAAAAAAAAAAGCACAGCAAGAAAGACACTTCTTGTTGTCTAAAATTTAACAAGTAAACAGCGTATGGAACCATCGATTGTTTAATATTCCACCACATGAAAGTATTGAAGAATGGCAAAATAAAAATGGATGAGAAATTATTGATATTAAGAATCCCTTGATGGATATTAAAATTGTTTTCCTTGTTGTAATGAAAGTGATTTGAAGATTTACCTTTATTACCAGAGGATGAATCACCTTTGAGAAACTGAAGCACTTTATTTGTAAGACCTAAATCTATACAGCCAACCTGGTAGCCACTAGCTATATGTGACTATTTATATTTAAATTTAATTTAATTACATAAAATAAAATTGTAAATTATTTCATTCAGTCACTCCAATCACATTCCAAATATTCAACAGCCAGATGTGTTTGGTAGCTACCATATCATACTGTGCAGAAGAATATCTCTATCTTCACAGAAAATTCTATGGTGAGGCACAGGCATATATCTAGAACTTCTTGGAAGGTAGCATGTGCTTCTATTCCAGGGAGTGCTAAGAAATAAGCACTTTTATATTCAAGTATTATTATATAGAGACTGCTAGGATTTGTCCCTCTGATCCTGACTATCATTTATTGGCTGATTTTGAATTATCAATACTTCATTTCTCATCCTCCTTTAAAGATGAATATAGCAAGTGACTAAGTCTCAGCAAGACAAAGTTAAGCATTGGCATTTTTTATCTGCCTGCAGGAACCTTGTAAAGGAGAAATCTGAAGCTTGATCTGTGCTATTTATCTAAGGGATTGAGCTTCATTATGACTAATAAGATGAAGGTCATACCTAGGGATGATGAAGACAGAGACCTAAGATCATTGTGGAAAAATGTTGCCATATCAACCCAGGATAGAGTAACTTAAAAAGAAATATATGTGTACCATGTTTGAGCGAGTGTTATTTTAGGTCTTTATAACTGATAGACAAATCATATGACAAAGTTTATTTGTGTAGGGTGGGTTTCAATGATGATATTCATCACTGAGGTACTGGAAAACTTCGTGTTTCTTAAATTTAGTCTCTCATGGGCAAGTAATTGTAGGATATGGATAACAGGTAACAACTCTATATTGAGAAGATTGTAAAGAACAGCTACTTACTGGCTCAGTTTTACTCTTCCATATGGTATATTATCTGAATATAATGATTTGGTATGAGAAAATGAATGTATCTTAATAAAACTTGACAAACCCCAACTTTCTTGCAACCTCATCTAGCCATATATGTACTTCAGGTCAATGATATGTGGTTTAGTTTCCTTGGCTGCTCAAGCAAGTAGCATGGAAGTAGCATTATTAGACTTAAATAATGTGGATTTATTAGCTCACAGTTTTTGAAGCTGGAAAAGTACAAATCAAGTCATCATCAAGGCAATGTTTACTTCCTGAAGACTGGCATTCCAGGGCTGGTGATCCTCGTTCCTGGGGTCCTCTGTCACATGGCAATGCACTCGGTCACCTCTCTTGGCCTCTCTCTCCTCTTTGGGGTTCTGTTGACTTCTGCTTCTTGTTTCCTGTGGCTTTCTCTCTCTGAATTTTATTCTGCTTATAATGGACTCCAGTAATAGGATTAAGACCTATCCTGATTGAGGTGGGTCACACCTTAACTGAGTAGCCTCATCAAAATGTCCTTCTTAGAACTGATTCACACCCACAGGAATGGATTAAGTTTGAGAAAATGTTTTTCTGGGATACAAACAATACCAAACAACCGCAATACATTAAAACAAAAACAAACAAACAAAAAAAAAACACTATGTTCTTTAAGTCATTTCATTTGTCCTTATAAAAAGGGACAGATTCATCTTCTGCATGCCTTTTGTCCTTTTCCCTTTTTATTTTTCCTGGCAAATTTTGAAAATGGTACTCCAAGGTGGAACAACCCATTTAAAATTTTGTAGATGAAAACTAGGTATTAAGTAGAGCAGAGAAACATATAAGGAGTTTTGTATTTTTTCCCTCTGAGCAGCTGTACCAGCCCTAGGTTGACAACCACTGAGCACAGTGAGAAACCTCAAGATTGCTTTTTTTCCCAGTTAAATCACTATAGTGTTATCTATTACATGCAAATAAAATAAAATTATAAATGATGCAAGGCAGCAATTTTAACCTGTTCCACAAGTCCATTTGAGCTCTTGAGTTCTAGGATAAGGTGTGATCAGGGCAAAGGAATTATATGAAATTTGAAGGTAGAACATAGCCAGCCCAATACCACTTTCTTATTTAAACTCATTCATTAGACACTACAATTCTACTAGTGCTTCCCCATAGGGTGCAATGAGTGGTTTGGCCAATTATTCTCCATCTTCCCTGCCTGAGTCTGAATTTACCCAGTTCTGAGCTTCAGAGATGGCAACTATTACTCTTCTTTACCAGATCATGATTTGACATCTTGTCTATTTCTGAGATTTTTGCATCCCTCCCTGGATGACTGCAAGAATCAGAATTTCCTTTTCTTTCAAGTAGAATATCTTTCATTTATGAAACCTTTTAATGGATAAATCTGGAACATTGTGCAGTAATTTATACTAGTTGATGTTAAACTTCTTGTGCAAAGGAGAAATAGGTTCTTTGATAGGTCCTTTGCTACGGCAACCTGAGATGAGGTGGAAAGGGATGTAAGTGTGGAAACATCTGTTACATTATTGAAAGAAATCTCTGGATGCTTATTCTAATATACAAAATACATAGATACATTTATTATATTTAAAATTTTATAAAATTATCCCACAATTTACTTGCTTTCTGTCACTTAAATTGTCATATATTCTATCAATAGTGCATACATTTCCTAAATGTTTCCTTGTCATCTCCATAAACTCAATCATTTACCCAAATGCCATTCACCTATTTTAAATAAGTTATTGACTGATGCCCAAAATACTAGAAATAATTTTATTTCAGACTCACTTCCCACATGTTACTCAGGTATGCACCAAATTCTTCAACAAGATTTCCCAAAGAAAGTAATAATTGTGATAAGTTGGTGAGAATTTATTTTAGAGTAATAAAATTTTGTCATAAAAAGCATAATTCTAACAAAAATATTCTCTTCCAAAATATTAAGCTATAGGCAGTCATTCTATATTCAGGACATTGCCATAGGTATTTCATTTAAAAATATCACTTTTGGAAATCTGTTACAGACTATCATGAAGTAGCTGAGAATGAACTAACTGTTTCTGAGAGGCAAGAGAATAATTGATACATCCAGAACAAGAGACACAAAATTTCAGAAAATAAAAGGAAAACATTGATTTGAACTGTACATTAAAAGCCACATTAGGGAATTTGCTGATTCCAGTCAATTGGGGTAAATACACCAAACTAAATCAGGTTCTGGAAATTGTGGCAGTCTCACTGAATTAGATAAACAAATTTTGGTGTATAGGCATACCAGGGAGCTAAAGCACGAAGGGCCAAGTTCCTGAAGAAAGGGGAAATGCAGAGGGGTAAGGACAATTTTCTGCTGACAATTTCCCCTTGATAAAATATCTTACACCTACGCTGCGCAGGCACCCAGAAGGATGTAGAGGAGCCAAGGTATTAGTTTCTGCTTAAAGGATAAGATGTGTTCAACATTTTCGCATGCCTTGGAAGATAAAAATGTGGGTGCAGGGATTTCTATGAAAATGTCCAAAGTAAATAAATCTAGGCATTGAATACTTATGAGAACTTTCTTCCAATCGGATAAAAACCAAATATGAGTGGAAGATGCTATTATCATTTTTCCATTCAAAATTTCTGCATTCAATCAATGTTACGAAATGTGACAGGAGTCACTAAGACTCCTAGTATTCTTTTTTTTAATTTCTTCAGTATGTTTCTGTTCTGCAACCTGGGGGAGATGTTGGGTCTGTGAAAAGGCCTGACCATACCTTAATTCCAGAAATTAGGAATGAATAGCCTCAGCTGCTTCTCAGAGACGGAACTTTCAGTGGCAGGATCCCCCCACCCAGGTGGCGGGGCGGTAGGGGTGGGGGGGTTGTATAAATACCCACTTTCAGGCAGAGGAGAGAGCTCTGTCATGTTTGATCTTGGGGCCCATGGCAGAGATGACAATTAACAGTATAAAACAATAATAATGATAATGTATTGATGGATTAAAATTGTATTGTTTTATGTGACAACAATGGAATTAATGATGATATGTTGGCAAATATGCACAGGACATTATTGTACTTAAATTACAGGGTTCTAAGTTCCAAGTATTATCTGAGAGTAGGTAAAAGAATTAATTTAAGATACAGTAAAATAAGTCAAGGATTCATGTTGTAATCTCTTTTATCATGGCTAAAAGAGAGGTAGAGAAATGTATAAATAACTAATATAGGAGAAAATATAATAAATGAGAATTTGTCAAATAATTCAATATAACCATGAAAGGAAAAGAAAATAAACATATAGAAGAAGGATTAAAATGGAGAAAACTCTTAAATAATAGATTTAAACAAATGTATCCATGACTATATCAAGAGAAAAAGAGTTAAATACTCCATGGTGTATTTCATTTTTTTTCACAATCTACCCTCTTAATGTGTCTACCTCTTTATTAATTGTCTTGAGTTCAGTTCAGTAGAGAGAATATATTACCTATTCCAGTGATAACCAGCTTGGACATGCGGTTTTTCTTCAGCCAATAGAATGGGACAAAAATTTCACATCATCTGAGAACTTCTGACTGCTGTTCTGATAAAGTACTTCCATGTCTGCTATTTCCAGAAGAAAGAGTGATATATGGAGTAGACCTATAGCAAACCTGTAGTTGGAAACTAAGGCCAATGAAGCCCAGAGAAGATCAGTTAAATACTAGGCAACCTGTGGATGTATTAACAAAAAAACAAATGCTTAAGTTTCACGTCACTGTTGCTAGATATTTTTATGTGTTAATGGTGTATCTGAACTCTATTATAGCTTCTGATATCATTAAAATGCTGTCTAATAAATCACTCCAGCTACATAATATGCATTAGAAAGCTTAAAGTCATGGTCTCAGAGAAGCCTGATGTGTCAGATCTACCTGTAATTAAATGTGAAGACATATATTTTCATAACTGCCATGGATGTGGCTTTATATATGAACAATAATTAAATACAAAGAAGTTTCAAAGTTTCTGAGAGAGAGAGATAGAGCTTTAGCAGTCATCAATGCCACAAGTCTGGGTTAAAGGAGAAAAAAATGTTTCTATAAAAAGCAAAAAAAAGACACTCAGCCACTCATCTTTCTATTTCCCAGCAGGAAATAGCACTGAGAACATTTCTTAGTTGACAAGCAGTATATATTTTTCAAAGTCCTATGCAAAAATAACCACAGAGAATGATAAAGTGAAAAAGAAAAAGGAAGGTATCTAGGAAAGGATATCAAAGAATCAAGGAGAGAAATCGACTAGGGCACCACTCCCAGGAAGCCGAACTGATGCTTGATCAAAAAACATTTCCTCCTCCCTAGTTTGGGAGACATGATAACATTGCCCAGTGGGCTTAAGTGACTGCTTAAGTCACTATGCATGATGAATCTCTGTCTTTTACAATGTTTCCCTTTTCAAATTGAAGTACTGCCTACAGTTCGTCTCTTCCCATTTCACCACATTGTTATATGTTTGGGGACAGATAACTTGTCTTTTCATATCATAGGTCTCTAAAACATACAAAAATAGCCATAATCAGTCCTGATATAGATAACAACATCCTGAAGCCTAGACCAACTTCACGACTGGATGAGAATTTTGTTGTTTGGGGAAGGGAAAGCGTGTATTTTGCAAGTGGGGGGTCTGTAAATGCTTGTGACCAACAGGGTGGGCTGCAATACTCACTGGCACACATTCCAATTGAAAAAGACAAAGATGGTCAGAAAAAAATGGGTGCGGGCAGAGAATCTCTGCATCTTACTAAAGAAGTATTTTTAATGAAAAGAAAGTACAAGAAAAAGTATAGAAAATATACCATAAAACATGTTTTAAAATTTGCTTACTTATGTCATTATATAAAGTAATTCCTAATGCAAGAAGCATTATTAGAAATAAAAAGGGATATTTCAAAATGTAATCAGAGCTCCAAAAATAGTTTTGAAAGAGAAATGGGAGAAATTAGTGGCTTGAAATGATGAAAGTTTTTATATCAGATGATGCAAAAGGATAAAAGATCAGAAAAAATGAAATATTTAACCCAAGTTTAAAAACTGCAGAAATGAATGAAATGGAATAAATGTAGAATAGAGAGTTAACATGTTCAAGATTGTTTTGAAAAGATTAGTGAAATTGAAATACCAGTCATAAGAAAATGATAGAAAACTAAATTAATAATATCAGAAATTAAAGATGGGTAAATATTAGAACTCCCACTGATGTTTAAAGAATAAGAAAATATTCTGAAAATCTTTATATCAATAAATTTGGCAACTTATACTAAATGAACAAATTACTCTCAACATAAAACTTACACAAATAACATAAAAAGAAATGAATAATCTAAATAGTCTCATATGTAGTGAAGTTAGAGTATCTATATAGTTTTTTAAATATTGCTATAAAGAAAAGTCTAAGCCTAAATGAATTCACAGATGATATCTATTAAACATTTAAAGAAGAAATAGAAGGAATCTTCCACAAACACCTACAGAGAATAAAAAGAGAAAATATCCCATTTTAAGTAGCCAAGGTAGTATTGATACCAAAACCTGACAAGCTTATTAGAAGAAAAGGAAATTGCCAAACAAAATGTCTCATGTAAATAAAATTTACAATACAATATGAAAATATTCAATACAATATTTTCAAATTGAATATGTAATATTTTAAAGAAAAAAACACCTTGAGTAAGCAAGCTTTATCAGAAGAATTTAAGGTTGCCTAAGATTCATAAATCAAATGATGTCATTCACTTCATTTACAGAATAAACAAGAAAAAAGTTGTCATCCTGTCAGATATGCAGAGAAAACATTTGATAAAATTGCACACTTCTTCATGACAAAAACTCTCAAAAGTGAGAAATAGAAGAAATTTACACAAATTATATGAAAGATAATTACATAAAACCTATAGATGCCATTCTACTCATGAGTAGATTATTTTACGGCTATTCCCTTAAGGTTAGGAAAAATACAAAATTAGTCACTAAAATGCAACTATTCAACACTGTAGTGTATAAACCAGTCAATGCAATAAGGCACAAAAAGGTCATAAAAAGCAAAACAATTCTGGAAAGAAAGAAAATCAACATTAAGTTTATTCATATATGGTATGCTTATGTACTTGGATAATCCAAGAAAACCACTTTACACAAGGTCCTTGTTTCTATACCCCAGGAACAAAGAATTGAAAATTAATGTATTAATATAATCTATTATAATGGACATTAACCAGCAAATTTTAAGATTGAGCCTAAATCTAAAAAATTAAGACAGCATGATGTTAGCATAAATATAGACAAAGATATGAAAATAGCAGTATAGTCATACCAAAAATTCATTTATACACAGGTAAAATAGAAAATTTTACACACACATTGTTTTAGTGTGCCAAAGGGCTGCTGATGCAAAATACCAGAAATGGGATGGTTTTTATAAAGGAGATTTATTTGGGGAATTGCTTGCAGTTTCAAGGCTGTGAAAAATCAACTCAAGACATCATAAGATAGGTTTTTTTCACCGACGTCAGCTACCACGTGGTGAAGCCAGATGACCACCAATCTCTGCCGAGGTCTTTGCCTTCCCCTCCAGAATCTACCATCTCCTGAAGCTCAGCTATAAGCAACTAAGCACAGGGCTTGTCTCTCTCTGGGCATCCTCTATTGGTCTCTGATGCTCTGCTTTCTTTCTGAATTCATCTGCAAACTATCAGGCATATGGCTCATCTCTTCCTGGTCCAGAACAATTTGAACCCCTTGAGGGCTTCTCTCCTTGCAGCTCAGCTGTGAGAAAAACTTGAGTTCTTTCTCTCACATGGCAGAATCAAACATAGCAACTCCCTTTTCCTGTGTCTCTGTTTTTATTGACCCAGCAAGAGGGCAGAGACTCAACCTGAGTCACATCTCACTAACTAGTCCAATTGAACATGTCTCGTACCCACAAGAATGGATTTAGTACACAAATATAATCTTTCTCTTTGGAGGATTCATAAAAGAATTTCCAAATTGCCACACATATTTCCTGAATTTAAAGTTTCAAATGTTATTCAATGAGGAAAGACGTTCTTTATAATAAATTCTCCTGGGTGACTAAAAGACAAAAAAAATTAAAAAAAAAAAAAAAAAAAAAACAACAACAAAATGAGCCAAATAATTGAATGAGTAGTACTTTACAAAAAGGACTATCCAAATACCCAAGTTAGCAAAGAAAAAGGTGCTCATTAAAATTAGTAAATTATTTCACAATAAGCACAAATAATTTCACAAAAAAATTCCACTATATCCATGCTAGAATGGCTAAAATTAAAGGTGGTGTTGTCATCAGGTTATTGAGTAATGGGAAATCCCATAAGTCTATGATGCAATTGTAAATTGGTCCAATAATTTAAAAATAGTTTGTCACTAACTCCTAAGGCTAAACACATGTTGTATTAATATCCTGAGACTAACAAATTACTATAAACTTAGTGATTTAAAACAACATAAATTAAATATCTCTCAATTTTGGGGTCCAGAAGTCTAAAATCAGGGTGTCAGAAGAGCTGAAATCACTCTGGAGCTGAAGAGAATCTGATCTCTTTTTTTCCTCCAGGTTCTGGAAGCTGACAGCATTCCTTAACCTGTTGCTTTAACACTCTAATCTGTACCTCTGGATCACATTGCCTCATCCTCCTCTTTCTGTGTCTCTGTCCTGTAAGGATACTTGCTTTGGTTTTAAGGTCTACACAAATGGTTCAGGATGATTTTTCCTACTCAAGAATCTTAACTTAATCGCATCTGCAAAAACCCTTTGTCCAAATAAGGTGTCATGGGTTCTGGAAATTTGGACTTGGAGATATTTTTTTGAGGGGGGCCACCTTTCAGCCCACTATGCATGCCCGCCTTCTTGTCTACTGTGTACATCCAAATCATATTGCCAAGAGAAATTACTATGCATGAATACCAAAAGACATACAAGAATGTTGATAGTAGCTTTATTCAAAAAAGTGTTTCAAGAGGAGAGAAGTGAAGTTTAGTGTAGTATATCCTGGTGATAGAATACTGCACAACAAAGTAAAATAAAATTAGTTGTGTTAAAAAAAAATGGATGTCTAAAAGTACGTGTCAAGTGAAAAAATCAGGTATAGAAGATTGCAGTTTGAAATAATTAATATGAGTTCAAGGAAAGGCAAAATTAATCACATTTGATAAAAGTCAGAATATCGGTTAACTTTGAGGGAAGGGTGGGTATTGAATGTGCTGGGGCAGAGGGAACCTTCTGTCATAGTGGAGCTGTTTTTGCTCTTTTTTCCCCAATTATTGGTTACATGATTGTATGTCAAGTAGAAATTATACTGTTAAAATTACTAATTTTTGCATACTTTACTAATATTACCTCAATAAATTTTAGTGAATTTTACTCATATTACCTTAGTAAAAATAAAACAATTATTAGCTCCATTCATAAAATATAATTATAATAATTCAGAACATTGTGAATTTTATTCTATTTAATTAACCATGCATAAAATATATTTAGCTAGTTTACTAGGCAGCAACAGAAAAGATATCCAAATCAGCAATGTAGGGGAAATCAGAGAAGGCAGAAGAAAATGCATAAATTCAGGCAGATGATCATGAATGAAAAACAAATCACTGGCTTTATCTTTGAGTGAAATAGGTGCAAAGAATTAAAAGTCATTCTGAGTTCATATAGAACAGCGGGGGTCATATCCATTTCTTTTATTCCCTATCCCTTTTATTTTATTTCATCTTCAAAAGTGACAGGCTCTTCTGCAATAAAGGTAATATTGACAAACTCAGTGAACTGGTGAAGTAAAAGATCAACATGAAAAAATCAGTAGTGTTTCTATGAACTAGTAATGGACACTCTGAAGAGGAAGTCATGAAAAAGTCCATTTATCATAACATCTAAAAGAATAAAATATTCAGTGATAAGTTTAATCAAGGATGCAAAGGACTTGTGCATTGAAAACTACAAAACATTGTCAAAAGAAATGAAGGAAAACACAAATAAATGGAAGGGCATTCCTTGTTCATGCATTAGAAGAATAAATATACTTAAGCTGTCAATTCTACCAAAGCAATGTACAGATTTAATGCAATTCCAATAAAAATTCCAACAGTCTTCTTTGCAGAAATAAAAAAGCCAATTATCAAAATATTTGGAAGGGTAAGGAGTCCTGAATAGCCAAAAACATTTTGAAAAAGAAGAATGAAGTTGAAAGACTTACACTTCTAGATTTAAAAAATTACTACAAAGTTACAGTAATCAAATCAGCAAGATTCTGAAAAGGACAGGCATATAGACCAATGGAATCAAATTGAGAGTTCATAAATAAACCCTCATATCTATGGTAATTGATTTTTTCCAATGGTGTCAAAGCCACTGGATGGGGAAAGAATAATCTAACAATGGCACTGGGAAAAGTGGATATCCATACCCAAAAGTATGAAGGTGGGCCCCTACCTTACACCATATAAATAATATCAACTCAAATTGATGAAAGACCTAAATATAATAGCCAAAACTATAAACTCCTAGAAGAAAACATAGGGAAATATCTTTAGGAACTTGTTTTAAGCAATTGCTTCTTATACTTTACACCAAAAGCATGAGCAATGAAATAAAAAAAGAGATAAATGGGACTTCATCAAAATTAGAAGAAAAGAAAAAAACCTTTGTGAATCAAAGGACTTTCTCATAAAAGTAAAAAGACAACTTACAGAGTGGGAGAAAATATTTGAAAAACACATAGCCAATAAGAGCTTACTATCCAGAATGTATTTTTAAAATGTTACAACTCAACAACAAAAAAAACACAAAAAAAAATTAAAAATGGGCAAAAAAATTGACATTTTTTCCAGGAAAGATATATAAAACACAATAAGCATCATTACCTGCTAGGGAAATGCAAATAAAAACCACATTTCCTACTCACTAGACTGGCTACTATTAATTTAAAAATAAGATAAAATAAATGTTGAGAGTGATGTGGAAAAATTAAAACACTTAAATATTGTTGGTTGAATTGTAAAATGGTGCAGCTGCTGTGGAAAACAGTTTGGTGGTTCCTCGGAAAGTTAAATATAGAATTACCATATGATTCAGCAATCCCACTTCTAGGTATATCCTCAAAAGAATTGAAAGCAGGGATTTGAACAGGTGTCATCATACCGATCATCACAGTGGCATTACTCACAATGCCCAAAATATGGAAGGACCCGAAGTGTTCATCAACCAATGAATGGATAAACATTTATCCATGCATAATGGATAAATATTATGCATCCATTTAAAGGAATGAAGTTCTGATATATGCAACAGCATGGATGAACCTTGAAGACATCATGCTGAGTGAAATAAGCCAGACAAAAACAAGACAAATATTGTATCATCTCTCTGATATGAAATAATTAGAATAAGCAAATTCATAGTATCAGGTACTAGCCAAGGTGGGGATTGGGAATGGGGTGTTAATGCTGAATTGGTATAGAATTGCTTTTTGGGGTAATAGAAAGTGTTAGCAAAGGATTGTGATGATAGTAGCACAATGTGAATTTAATTAATAACACTGTATTATATATTTGAATATAGTTAAAAGGGGATATTTTAGATATGTGTTACTAGAATAAAAATTTAAAAATAAGAGCAACAAATATTGAACTGTACAACACAAAGAGTTAGCCCTAATTTAAGCTACGGACTATAGTTAATACTATAATTATAATATACCTCATCAGTTATAACAAAGTTACACACTAAAGCAAAGTGCTAGTAATAGGGGAGTAAATAGGAACTCTGAATTTTCTGCACTGTTTTTCTATAAACCTTCAACCTCCCTCATTTATATTTATATGGGCTCTAAGAAAACATTTGTACATTTGTGTCATTCACTACCATTTTCAAAATTTTAATTTCTTACCTGAAAGCATGCTAGATTATTTATTGAATAAGCTTCACTGTAAAACTATATTTTTCTGTGAATAGCATTAAAAGTAACAATAAGGGGGAATAATGAGAAGATAATGCTAACGTTTCAGAATGGAAGACATCTTCCCAAACATTTATAGCCACATACCTGTTAGCCTTCCATAACGCCATATTCAAGCAAAACCACAGTGTTCTGGTATATCTGATAGGTTTCTTTCTTTGAGATTATGTCAAAAAAAATTTTTTTTAATTAACAAATCTTACAAAGGCATTAATGATTAATATATATATATATATTCCCACTTATTTAGAATAACACTATGAAGCATGTTTTACAGACTGCTTAGTAATCCCTGTGTTAGGGACATACATATGTTTCTCTGGCACTTATTTAATCTGTCACTATGTAACATAATGACATTTAGACTCCTCTTTTGATACATGGCCTATTTGATCTGGAGTCTCAAAAGCCCTGCCCAAATAGAATTTAGATGATGTTTTTAATCAGCACCCGGTACTGACATTTTATTATACGATTCCAGTGAACTCTTACTCCTTTTCAACGAAGTTTTCTTATGGCAGAGAATGAAAAGAAACTATCAATTTCATCTTCAATAGGAGGATCCTCTATTAATACATATTTCATAGACTATAACAGGCAATCTACCAATCTACCTTTTCTTGGGGCTTCTTGTCACTTTCAAGGTTGAAAATTACTTCGGTGATCTCCTGTTTCATGTTGTCATAAACTGAAAGAGAGAGAGAGAAAGCCCACCATTACATTTATATGGAATAATGCAGTGTCAAAAATCTCATCTCTCTCCTCAGATAATGCCTGCAGCATGGTAGGACATAAAGCTGTTTAGAGAGTTATAACAACATAAAGGACAAGAAAGAAAACTAGAATCACATTCAAACAAACAAGCAAACAAAACCTATCACTTTGAACTGCATGTGGTATTTGACATGGAAATATGTATTCCCTCCATATTGAGTTTATTTGGTATGAAGACTCAGTAATTTCTAAGCAATTTATGATAATTTGCTTAGTATTAAAATTAACTATGTTCACCAGCTGTTTTTATTTCAAGGCTTTATTCCTAATCCTTTCACTAAGGTGCACATTCTTGGATTCAATTTTCTTTTTCAAATGGGAAATATATGTTTGGAATCAAACCTCTGTTCTCCATCTGCTACTGAGTTAAATATACAGGCTATTAATTATCTATTTTAGCGTAAATTAAATTATCTTGAAATGTACCTGAAATTACTCAAAAGAGATGGAGGCCAAATATTGCACTGAGTTTCTTAGTTTCTAATATTTTTATTAAGTGGAACTTTGTCCATGTCATTATTGATAATCAAAGTGAAAAGTAAAAGAAAAATCAAATATCAATGGCAGTGGTTGAATTAATTTTTAATCTAAGCCAGAGTTAATATTTCACTTCAATCTAATAAATACTTCCTATGCTCCATACAGATTTCAAAGCATAATTTATAAGATCTGTGTGTGGGAAAGTGAAGAAGATTCAACCCAATATTTGCTCTCCAAGATTCAGAGACATAAGGTTTCAACCTTCAAACACATTTGTCTGAGAAAGCTGACTGTTTTTACTCAGACATGATTTTAGGACTTACAATTTAATCATCGTTTGTAAAGTGTAGTTCAAGATGCTTTGCCATTTTTTTTTTTAATAGGCATTGTATTATAAATTATGGATACTAATATTTTTCAAATATATACATTTCAAATACCTCCTCCAACTTTGTGATTTGTATTAAAATATACTAATGGTGTATTTTAGTGAATATTCTAAAAGATAATAAAGTTCAATTTATCAATCCTTCCCTTTAAAGTTATTTCTTTATCTGTGTGTATTTTTTAAATATATTTTTTATTTTTTAAAAGATACTTAGATTACAAAAAATGTTACATAAAAAATATGAAAATATAAAGGATTCCCATATGCCCCACTCCCCACAGCCCCCAATTTTCTGCACATTAACAATTTCATTCACTGGTGTGTTTATCAGTTCTTGAAAGCATTCTCAGTATATGATCCATCTGGAATTGATTTTTATTGTGTTTTATGGAGCAAAGTAAAAGCCATATGTTTCCATAATATAGAGATACAATCCATCCATCACAGTACATTGGAAAAAATGTTCCCTATTGTATTTCAGAGGAACTTTGTCATGAATTTGATGACCATAGTTGTATTTATCTATTTCTGGATGATCTTTTCAGGCTCATTGGTAAATTTGTCTAAACTTGCAACTTTATCAAATTGTTTTAATTATTGATACTTGATAATAATTGTTGTTTTATGGTAGTGTAAGTCCTCCAACTTTGATTTTCTTCTTCAAGATCATCTCTCCTATAACCCTAGTAATTCCATATTGATTTTAGATCAATTTGCCACTTCCCAAATGTCTGTAAAATCTGGTTGCCAAAATCTTCCAAAAAGCCTGTTGGAATATTTGTGGAATTTATTTGAATCCATAAATTATTTCATGGGAATTTGATTTTTTTTTTACTTTATTGAGACTTCCAATCTATGATCCTATCTCTACATTTTATAAAGTTTATTTTTGAGCAATAATCTACAATCAGTAAAGTGCATTAAGTGAAGAAATCCTCTTTTTTCATCTCTATAATTTTGTGCCAAGGGACTCTAACACGAATAAAATTATCAATCATTAGAATATTTCCAGCATCCCATTAGTTTCTTCAATTCACCTATCAGTCTGCAGGCCCTGCCCAATGTAATCACTCTTCTAACTTCCATATACATCAATTAATTATGCCTTTTCATGAAAATCATTAAATGAAATCATAGGGCAAGTACTATTTTGTATGTAATTTTTCTTCCACTCAACGTAATATTTTTGGAGTTAATTTAGTGTGGTATATATATATATAATATTAAATTATATAATTGTGTATATCTATTTGTCCATTTGTGTGTTGATGAGATTTTGGGTTGGTTTCTATTTTTGAATTGGCTCATTCATTTGAGTTGAAGTGTAGGTAAAGTTATAACACTGCTGCATTTGAGATGATAGCTACTTTATTTGAAAATTTTTTTTAAAGTTTTAGTCTTCCATAGGAGCCTTCTTCTATGTGTCCAGGCTAAGTAGTAATTTCTGAGCCTCTTTTATTTTATTTTAGCTATGTGTCATAAACTCAAGTTAATTTGAGGGAATCCAAACTATGTCTGATTCTCTCCCCCATCTTCTACTACCCCCAAATGGGATATTGTGTTTAGGGTGAAGAGGAGTAAGTTACATTACTTGGTTGCAAATATAGAAATTGAGGATATTGCATTGGTTAATAGATGCTTACCAATGAATCGTTACATAATGGCAGTCCTCCCATGGGAAGTATAAGAAACTTCCAGTTGTTCTTCATTCTAGACAACGATTAATCTGTGTAATTTTAGACTTTCTGAACATGTGATGATATTGTGTATTTAATTTTCACTTCCCAAATGATTTATATATTTAAGCATCTTTGCACATGTTTATTTACCATCTCCATATCATCTTTGCCAGTGTCTCTTTAAATATTTTGCCTATGTCTAAATTTTTTGTATAATTGAAGTTTGACTTATTTTTATATTCTAGATGCAAGTACTTTATCAGATATGTAATTTTCAAATATTTTTTCCAAGCGTTCTCTTAACAATGTCTTTCAAGAAGACAATGATAATTTTGATGAATTATCAAATCTTAATTTCATAGATTTGTATTCTGACATTTACTTCCTATCGTCTTCTACTTTAGGTTAATTTGCTTTTTTCAGGTTACTTAAATTGGTTGTAGAGATCATTTTTGAAAAACTTTTTTTTTATTATATGGGGTTGTTGCTATAAATTTCCCTTTTCTGCTTTAGTGGTATCACACAAATTTTGATATGTTGTGTTTTCCTTTTATTTCATTCTAAATACTTTCTAATTTCCCCTTTTGATTTCTTCTTTGATCAGAAAGCTATTTAAAAATGTGTTATATAGTTTCACAATATTTGGAGATTTTCCACACAACTTGCTGCTATTGATTTCTAATTTAAATGCACAGGGGTCAGGAAACATATTTTGTGTTATGTGCACAATTTTATATTCAATGTGAGTTATTTTAGAACCTTAAATATGGTATATCTTGGCAATTGTTCTGAGTACACTTGAAAATAATCTAAATAATTTAATCAGGCCAAGTTGTGTAATATTGTTGTTCAAGTATTCTATATCCTTACTATTTTATGCCTACTTTTTCTATCAATTATTATGAGAGGGATGTGAAATCTTCCATTTTGATTGCGGATTTGTTTATTTCTCCTTGAAACTATGTAATTTTTTGCCTCATAATTTTAAATTCTATATTTAGGTATATAACCTATGTCTTATTTTGCCACAGGGTTGCCAATGCAAAGTACCAGAAATGGGTTGGCGTTTATAATGGAGTTTTTATTTAAGGTAAAATCTTACAATTCAAAGGCTGTGAAATGTCCAAATCAAGTCATGAACAGAGATGCTTTCTCACCAAAGTCATCTACTGGTGATCCTGACGTCCTTCCAAATGACAAAGCCAGGTGGCCGCCAATCTCTGGTGAGGTCCCTGACTTTCCCTCCAGAATCTACCCTCTGCCAGAGCTCAGCTGTGGGCAGCTAGGCATAGGACTTATCTCTTTCCTCTTTCCGGACTTTGCTGTAACTCATGGCTGCTTGGGTTTCCTCCTGAGTTCAGCTGTGGGCTATCATGCAAATGACTTGTCTCTTTAGCCTTGAGCTGCACTGTTGGCCCAGGCTCTTGCTAGTAATCCCTGCGTCCTCTCTCACATGGCAGGATCAAAAATGACAGAGCTCCCTTTTATTCTGTGTGGCTCTTACTGTGTCTCCATTTATAAAAGACCCAGCAAGAAGACAGACACTCAACCTGAATCATGCCTCACTGAAATAGTCTAATAAAAATGGTCTCACATCCGCAGTAATGGAATTACTTCAAGAACATAATCTTTTACTTTTTGGGATTCATAAAATAATGTCAAACTGCCACAGCCTATATTTAAATAAGTTTCATAAGCATCTAGGTTTATTATGTATTCTTGAAGATTTGACCACTTTTTAATGAAATGGCTCTCTAATGATCTTTAATTCTTTCTAATGCTTGCTGATCTTAGGTATACATTTTATGCTATTAATATAGCCACTCTGGCTTTGTTTTGATTAATGTAAATGTGGTAATATTTTTTTCATCCTTTTACCTTTAACCTACTTAGGACTTTATATTTGATGTTGCTTTCTGGTAGGCAGCATAGACCTTGTTGTTTTTTGTTTTTGTTTTTTTTCCAATTTGACAACCTCTGCTTTTCAAACAGCTTTGTTAAGAAAGAACATTTACATTTATGGGACTATTGACATGATTGGATTTAAATACACAATCTGAAATCTGAAACCCAGGAATACTGTTCATTTAATTTGAGCTGAGCAGTGTATTTAAAATGATAAGTATTATTTATTTAACTTTTTAAATGAATTGTAGATGGATTTTCTCAGTCAGACGTACTGATGAATATATATCCTATCAGCATATATAAAACTTTAATTTTCCACTGTATGTGATAAATTTAATCATATCAAAATTTAAAGTGTATTTCATCCCCAAATCTGTTTCTTCACTGTGTTTTCTATCTTACTGACTCATCCATTATCAGTGATCCACTTTACAATTCAGAAATGAGAGCATCATTCTGGGTACCGTAGCCGTTGGGCAATTTGATGTAATTATGAATTCCAAAAATATAATTGGATCATACTTGTAAACTGATCTGTTAATCTGGGCATGATTAAGTTATGATTAGGGCGTTGACTAGGTCACGTCAGTAGGGCGTTGAGCCCCACCCCTTGGTGGATGGGGGAAGAGAATATAAAAGGCATCACAAAGAACAGAGATGCAGCAAGTTTTGAATAGCAGTTTTGATATTGGAGTTTTGATGTTGGAGAGAAGGCCCTGAAGAGAGATAAGCTGTCCGCTGAGAGTTTACAGCTGGCCTTGTGGAGAGAAGCAAAGCCTAGAGAGCCTCATAGTCTACAGTGACCTTTTAGAGGAGGCAGAGGCGCTGAGCCAAGAGAGAAATGCAGCCCCGGGAAAAGAACCCTGGCAAACGCAAGCAGCTGTCTTGCTCTAACACGTGACAATGGACTTTGGTGAGAGAAGAAACTTAACGCTTTATGGCCTGGTATCTGTGGACTTCTACTCCAAATAAATACCCTCTATAAAGACCAACCCATTTTTGGTATTTCACATTAGCAACCCCTTTGGCTGACTAATACAGTTACCCAATGTCACTCATCTCCTAAGCCAATTCTACTAAGTTCAATTAATTCTATATTTTTATACCTCAATGTACTCTTAAACTTTACTCTGGGAAAAAAAAATTATTTTAACAATACAGGATCACCTGAAATCCCAGTGGCTACCATATAGCATGAGCAATGTCAACTCTGTCCAACTTCCATGAAAAACTTATATTAGCCGTCACTAGTTTTCTCTGTAAAAGACAATTGGGTTTAGGTGAAAAGAAGAACTTCTTTAACTGATGATAAGATCTAAGTTGGTTATCATACCTCTATTTTATTATTAGTCTTTCTTCTACTCCTCTTAGATAGAAGATCAGCTGGATGTTTTACCTGATGACATGAATCTAAACTTCATCTCTTGGAGTTCGTTTCTGTTGTTATTTGCCTCAGCTTTCCATTAATCATAGTTATCAAGCAAAAGAGTATTAATAGGTATCCCAGTGAATACTTAGGATTCCAGATATTGTGTATCAGAGCCAATTTTCTCTTTGTGGTTGTGATCAATCTCCCTAGCCAGTACACATGCTCCTTCTCTTCCTATTCATTCAATTGCATTAGGAACACAGTTTAAACAAAGAGCAGTTAAACATTTCTAATTCGAAAGAATTCTAACTCTATTTCCCCAGTGAAAGCATTTCTTTCTTGGACTCAAAGACCTCCAAGCCAACCAAGCTTACAGTTGTGGGATTGAAAAGCAAATATTCTCCAAAAGGTTCACAGCTGTAACTGTATGGATAGAGATTATGTCACCTCCATCTCTTGGTTTCAAGAACTATTCATTTTGATTACATTGGTGATAACAACTTATATTGTTTACTGGCTAAAGGCAGTTACCACATTCTATAGAATAAGGTCCCAACCTTGTAGGCACTGTAACTTATTCTTTGGCAAGATAATTCACCTTTCCACCAAGCTATTTGCTTCTGGCTGATAGGACATATGGAAAGACCAATTACTTCTGTGAGTGTGAATATACTGCTACACTTCCATTTCTAAAAAAATGTGTCTGGTGGCCAGCAGCACTTTTGTATATGAAATCAAGGAAATTAAAAAAGAAATTATGTACACAAAGACCTCATCCATGCTGCCTCAAGATGAAATACATAATCAAATTTCCACCACATTGTCATTTTCCCTTACTTAAGTGGGGACATATCATTTAATGTGCACTGGCTTCAGCTTTAGGCAAGTTGCAGACCCAGCAATGATAATAGCCAGTTTAGTTATGAGAGGAAGTCCATATTTTTGAGTCATGCCTACCTCATCACTGTTCCATTACCACTTTATTCATGAGGCCATTGGGCAAGTAAAGAAGCTAACTGAAATCTACAGTACTGGTCATCTTATACATCTGATAATTTTATGCTTTCTTTTCAGAAAATGCTCTTTGGCAGGAATTTCCATGTGACATAAATATCTTCATACCCCTTGCTCATGCATCCTGACACCTCTCTTCAGATATTGTGCATCACATTTTCCAAACTTTTTTATTCTGAACCCCTAATCAGTACTACCTATTACCCATGGATTTCTACATATCTCTATCTCAGCTTTCTCTCCTTCCATCAGAGTGAACAATCAGTTGTACCACCCAAATATCTGCCCACTAGGATTATGTAATTACCCACTGCCTTTCAGAACAACCTCTGATTGGAGGTGCATGGATGTAGTCATCCACTTTCTGACTGGTGTGAGTAGACAGAGCAGATACATTTAATTATCAAGTTCATGCTGTTTCTTTGTTTCCTCTACCTTTAATCCTGATTATAAGACCTAAGTATGAGCATAGAGCAAAGAAGAAAAGCAGGGGATCTAATATAAGATTCTGTGATATTGGCTCCTTTAGTGTTTTTCAGTACTTACTCCAGCCCAGTATCCTAAACTCCATTGCTATTAATACTGTGTTGTACATATATTTTTAAAGTATTTATATATGCATAAATCTATTTATTTTTGTGAATCAGAAAACCAGTATATGATGAGCAGTTCAGGATGAATAGTAATTTTTCCTTTCATTTTATTAGCTTCCAATTGCACTGTAATGAATTACCACAAATTTAGTGGTTTAAACAATACAAATTTATTCTCTTCTAATTCTGGAGATTACAAGTCCTATATGAAAGTGGCAGGGATATGTGCTTAGTGGAAGGTCTAGGGAAAATACCTTCCCTTCCCTTTATTTATTCAAACTCGATTTCAAATTCAAAAAATAAAATAACAAACAAAAGGTAGCTCAACAAGTTATGGAAGCATTACTCCTAAAATGTTCTCTCCAGGCACTTTTATCTCATCTAATTCCAACAAAACTCAATTGTTCTTCCAATGTTCAGAAAGACACCCAGATGAACACAGATGAAATGACATAAACAAGGTCTCCTTATTAATGAAAACAATGAAGAGGAAAAATAATTAATCATACTCATATCTCACAAAAGTAACCCCATATTCTCCTTTTACCTTTAGCATTAATGTAGTACCTTCTTTACTTTTGCTATAAAAACATTACAATACTGTTGTTAACTATGGTCTATAAATTATGTTAGTTATATTTTTCCCATGTGTCGCCTTTCTTCCTTCTTTCTTCATCCCTCCCTCCTTCCCTCTCTCTCTTTCTCTCTTTCTCTCTCCCTTTCTTTCTTCCTCCCTCCCTCCTTCTCTTCCTCCCTCCCTCTCTCCCTCTCTTCCTTCTTTCCTTCCTTTCTCTTTCTTTCTTCTTTTTTATTTTTTAAAGTAACTTTCTTTAGATTCCATAAATGATATATCAAAAATACAGGGGGAGTCCCATTTACTCTACCCCCACCCCCTCCCCCACTTCTCCCCATTAACATTTTTCATTGGTGTGGTACATTTGTTACAATTGATGAACACATATTGAAGCATTGCTACTAACGGTGGTCAATAGCTTGCATTATAGTTTACACTTTGCACTGGACATTTTGTTAAGTTTAGACAAAATGTTTCATGGCCTGTATCCTTCATTGCAAAGGGATTCAGAACAATCCCAATGTCCCTAAAATGCCTCATGTTGCACCGTTTTTTCCCTCTCCCTCCCCTCAGAACCTCTGGTGACCACTGCCCTCATATCGCTGTTACAAGATCTTCCATTGTTAAAATAATAATGTCTATTTATTGCCTTCAAATTACCTAATAAGTGAATTGGAACAGAATGCCCATGATGTACATACAGTCTTCAAAATCCAAAAATGACACACTAAGTGTTGTACCTGTTTATTAGTCATGAGTATTACACAACACAGTATTTTCTTTTACTTTCTATGGTATAACTGTGCCAGAACACTCAATGCCAAGATATTTCATCAGTTTTACAGATTACTGAATATTGTAGAGTTTATTTCCCAATCTTTAGCATTTTTTTGTTTTGTTTTACTAAGGTATCTTGTGTGCTGGCTACTTCCTGTCTATCAGTTCTGGACTTCCCATAAAATCAGAAATATAATGGACAAGTGTTATTTTCTATGCAATACCAGAACAATCCATGTCCCTTGTCCACAATAATTTATGACAGAGAGGAGCAAAATTGACATAGCCCTGAGACAAGACAGGAAGACGATACCCTTATATTTATCATGTGAGCACCAACTGCTTATGATTTCCTTTGCTGGTAGAGATAAGGAAAACCTGATGCATTGCTATTTCAATAGCTGTATAACAGGTGTCAGGGTCTGTGTTAATTTTCTCCAGGGGAGATGCCATATCTGGAAATGCAGCTGTGATTGGAATCACTTCCTAATTATGTGGGTGATAATCGACTGCCATTCTCCTTGACACGTCTGGCTTTACAATGTCCAAATAGGCATGTTAAATGGGGATGTGGCAGGAATTATCCCACTTGCATATTTCAAGTCATTCATGGTGGCACTAATCTTTGTAATTCCTCAAGGGATGTGATATTTTTGCTTTGTTTTGTTTTTAGCAAGGCAGGATCAGGCAGGTGCAATTTCAGGAGTTTCTACCTGGCACTTCCTTCCATAAAATACCTGCCCCTATGGATCAGAGAATAATATGTGAATGATAAGAGTTACTACATTTATCTATGCTCTCTATATACTTTTAATTTAAATAAATAACTATAGATTGGTCTAAGGTTACTCTGGAATATTGGGCCAAGACTCCCTCCTCTGTAAGTCACTGTTTTAATTTGTCTGACTTCTATGATAAATATCACATGATGGGTGGACTTAAAAATCAGAAATGTATTGTCTTATGGTTTTGGAGGCTAGAAGTCCAAAATCAAGTCATTGGTAAGACTGTGCTTTCTCTTCAAAGTCTGAAGCACTCTGGGCTGACTTGCCACATCCTTGGGGTCCCTTGCTTTGTATTCTCCTTCCCCTCAGTGGAAGAGCTCTTTCTCCCTGTGCCCTGCTCTCTGGATCCCACTGACTTCTGTCTTTTTCCTGTGAGGGCTTCATTAACTGGGTCTGCTTTTTCTGCTTCTAAAAGCCTCCATTAATCCAAATTAAGGCTCACACTGGTTCAGTTTGGACACACCTTAACTAAAAATGGCATCTTCAAAAGGTGCTGTTTATAAATGGTTTCACACCTACAGGAATGCATATTAAGATTGAGAACATGTCTTTGTTGGGGTACACAGTTCAATCTATCACAACCCCCAACTTCAATATAAGATATCAGCAATAGTTAAAAGCCAGGAGCTAATAATCCCTACAGGATTTGGTATTTCCCTTTCTCCTCCTGGAGGAATAGTCAAGATGTATAGCTATAACCATATTGCAAGATTCTTCCTCAAATGAACCCAGCTTCACCTCAAATCGAAGTACTCCAGTTCTATAAAGTGGCTACATTTTTTACATGGGCTGAGAAGCTGTTTTAGTCTTATAAAGGCTGCCAAGGCAATATATCAGAAATGGGTTGATTTTTACAATGAATTTATTAACATATAAACTTACAATTTTGAGGCCAAGAAAATATGTTCAAATCAAGTCTTCATCAGCTGATGTTTTTTCTCTTCAAAGATCGGCTGCTGGCAATCCTGGAATTCTCTCTTAAATGGCAAGGCTCATGGAGGCATCTACTAGGGCTCTCCCTCCTCCTATGGGCTCCAGGACATTCTCATTGTCCAGGAGTTTATCTCTGTCTATGCAGCACCCTCCCTCTGCATTCATCCATTTTTAAAGAATTTTACTGAAGTATAGCATTCATACATGAACATAAAGAAACAATGAGTGTATTGTAACAGTTGTGAACTTACAAAACAAACATGCATAACATCATACAGGGGTTCCATACATCAGCCCACCACCAACACCTTGCATTGATGTAAAATATTTCTCACAAATTATGAAAGAATATCATAACAACCTTACAATTAACTATAGTCTATATCTTACATTTGGTGCATTTTTCCCACAACCCACACTATATATTTTTTTAATATATTTTTATTACAGAAGTTGTGAACTTACAAAACAATCATGCACATGTGTAGATTTCCCAAATAACATCCCTTCAACTATGTACCGCATCATGGTGGAACATTTGTTACAGATTTTGAGATAATATCATCAGACTATTACTACTAACCATGGTCTATAGCTTACATTTGGCACACTTTTTCCATACTCCTCCATTACCAACACAGTACATCTTTGCCATACTATGTTGCAGGAAGAAGAAATAAAATTGGGACACATATGATAACATGGATGAATCTTGAAGACATTATGCCAAGTGAGGTAAGCCAGGCACAAAAGGACAAATATTACATGGTCTCATTAATATGAACTAAATATGAAGAATAAACGTAGAAGTAGAACCTAGAATATAGGCTATTAGGAAACAGAAGGAAGTCTGAGAAGGACTACAGGTGCTTAATGTATGTAGACATTTTAATTAACTTTACTGTAAATGTGTGTAAACTGATGAAGTTGCTGGTAACACATAGTTAATAGCAGCTAGTTTATAAATGGGAATGTGGCTGGAAAGAGTAGTCAAAGGATGAAAATGTCAATTCAAAGAAAAGTAGAGAATAATCTAGTGACTGAATAACACAGTGAACCTAGAGGAGGTTGAAAATTGTGGTTGATGTTACAGATTCAAGAGTGTCCTGTGAGCTAGAGTAGATGTATGTCAGTATTGCAGGGTGGTGGGATTGTGGAAGAGCATGGGAATAATACAATTGCTGTGACCTATGGACTATATTCATTCATTTTTAAGGACTGTAGTAAGAGGATTAAGACTCACCCTGAGTCACACCATACTAATCTAATCAAACTGTCCCACTACAATAGCTTTAAACCCACAGGAATTGCCCAGTTCCAAAAACATGATTTAAAATCTTCATAAAGTGATTTCAGAGCTTGCTTCTATTTTTAAGAAAATATTTATAAACACATGGTTTGTTTAACAGATACTTTTTAGTTTTATCTTTATGTTACCTACAACAAAATTCACTCTGGCTGGAATAATCAGAAAAGGAACATTTTAAAAGACATTATGTAGGTCACAGAGTCTCCAGGAAGACCAGAGAGCCAATCAGTAAGATGTGCAGCAAGAACAATGCTCTGTGGGTATAACTAGCAGTAGTACCAATTTGTTGCCCACTCTCTCTACATTATAACTTCCTTAGGCTGGACCAGTGACTCCCAGGGCTTTGTCTAGAAGCTCCATTATGGTGGTTCTAAATGATATCACCACCAGGCACACTAACATATGGTTTCTATGCATGAATGGTGCATCTGATTGGCAATGCCTAAGACCAAGTAACTAGGGAAGCTCTGAGAAGCAGTTTTGGTGTGCACCATAGGGAAGCAATAGTTATCTCATGGAAAATAGCCCAAACATATGGAAGATGATAATAACAGCAACAAAAATGAAAATAAAGTGGGTCTCTTAAACCTTAACAATGCCAACAATTCTTAGCATAAGAGTTAAATTTCATATTTTTTTAGTGAAAGTCTTTTCATCAAATTATGCCTTAGTTCAATAAATAGGTATGCTTTTCCTTATTTCCAGTATCATGGAACTCCACCACCTTTGTAACAAGACATTCCAGGATACCCCAACATAAACAGAAGTAGCTAGAATATACAAGATAACATTTGTCTAAGAATACTTTCCAATTAGTAAGATCTGGATGATATAGATCCTGAAAATTTCAAAATGACCATACATTGCAGGTACAGATGTTAGCTTTAAATAGATTATAATACTTCATACTTACTACACTGCACTGTAATATTATGGATTATAAACTAGCAGTTGCATTTTTATAAATATAATTAAAATGGCTATTTATTTTAAATCAATGTGCAGAAAAACAAAACAAAAACCCTGTTTCAAACCTATAAAATAGTTGTTTCAAATGAGTTTGCTCCCTTCATTGTGAGATTCTTAGTGTACCTTTGTTTGGGGATAAGAATGAAGCTATGATTTTCCACATTCTCTACCACAGCATAAATGAGTACATTGTTTTCAGAACCATAATTTTTAAGCCTGCACTTTGTGGTAACACCCAAAGTGGGTTCATTGCCTAATGC
Organism: Tolypeutes matacus; assembly: GCA_026826555.1. Classification (NCBI taxonomy): domain Eukaryota; kingdom Metazoa; phylum Chordata; class Mammalia; order Cingulata; family Chlamyphoridae; genus Tolypeutes; species Tolypeutes matacus. The sequence continues at coordinate 6,473,697 of JAKSZT010010858.1, read as the reverse complement.
ATACAAAAGTCAATCTTGTGACATCAAGAATCTATGAAAGAAAGAGTTTATTGTGAGCAGCTCATCAAGGAGACAGGAGGTGAAAACCTCAGCTCTGTCTCACTGAGTTAAAGGGGTTTGACATTTTTGGAGTTTCAGGTAGGTGGGTCCAGGGTAGTGGTTTAGATTAAAGTGAAATGATGTGGATTAAGGGGCAGAATTAAGTAGACCATGTGCAATTCTAAACCATGTTATTTCTTGTGTCACATGTTCAAAAACAGCAGCTTAGCTTCATCAGTGGGTGTGATTTTTACTTTTATAATTAGGCAAAGGTAACTTTAGGTCAAGATTTCTCCTGACTGCATAGCTCTAGTGGCTAGAGTTATCAGGACAGGTTTTAGCAGGTGCTGCAAAAGGAAAGGAAGCTGTAACTTTTCTTGCAATGTAGCAAGTTTCTTTTGAATAAACATGAGGAGATGGGAGCTGGAACTTTCTGCTGGCCTCCTAAAAAACAAGCCTCAGAAGAAAAGGAAAAGGTATAAAAGCCAAGATGCTACTAACTGGTTCTGGGCAGTGTCATTAACCCTTGTTGAGTCAGTTAGGAAGTGAGGTGGAGGAGCTGAGAAGGGAGGAGTGGTGATGTCATGCTGAAGGTTTCAAGTCCCACCTTCTGTTGTTATATTCCTCAATCTTGAAAGATCAGGGTTGTTGATGGCTCTAACTACTTCCTGCCTATTCAGGGAATCAGTTAGTATTCAAGGAATGGACCATCTGGGCATGAAGTTGGAAGTATTCTCAGGTCCCAGGCTGGGGAGGTGCTCTGGGATGCCTGTCTCTAGCTTCTGCTAGTAGCTCAGGTTGATTCCACTTCTGTCTATCTGCAGATGGAGACCAAGTAGAAGAATCCTGTGGACCACCGTTTCTGGAATACACATTTGACAAGGTTTAGAACTACAGGTCTGAGCATGAGAAGCACTAGTATTATTATTGTTAGGTTTAAAATGATTAAAAGTCAAGATAGTTGGGGCAAGTAGCTTTTAATTGATTCCCACAAGGTGTGTTCAGATGAATTATTAATATCATGCAGCCAGGTGCTTTTGTATATTTAACTTGATCTGGCTAGAGGTATTTACTCAAGCACAACATGAGGTGTTTGCTAGAAAGCATATTCTTCCTTGTTCTGCTAAAAGTCTAAGGCCATCTGATTATCCTTGACTACATTTGAGAAAGAGTTGATGGAGACACAAATGGGTTCAAGTGCAGTGGCAGTGGAGTTAACAAGTTCTTCAAGTGTTGCAGTCAAACTGCATAAAGTGATTTCATGGTAAGCAAATCCACCCAAATTAACTAAGAGTCCTCTGGTTAATTCTAATCCAGCTGCGATCATGTGATCATACATAGTGCCCATTTATTACATTGGTTAATAGGTGGCTACATGAAAATGTCAAGCCTTAAATACCCTAGAGTACACTGGCCTTTGATGCAGGCAATAGTCCATAAAAGGTAATAAAGAAAATCCAACTAAAAGAATGTATAGCAAAGTAGTAGAGTCTACAGTAATCATCACTTATCTTTGGTTCTTCTAAAAAGTATCTTCAGGTCTGTGATAGGTTCATAAGCATAACCAGGATATGAGAAGGAACTTCTGCTGGGATGGTGATCCTGCTTTTGTTGAAAACTTCACTGGTGCTTCAGTCTTCTGAAGAGGGTGAAGAGTCGCTTTCTTGGGTAAAGATAACTTTCAATCTGGAGTAATGGCTTCAAGATCTGATTCCATGCAACTTTCTAGAAGAGTGAGTAAGAAGCAAGACCTGATAAGGTCTATTCCATTGGGCTTTTAATTGGCTATCTGGGTGCTGTATCTTTCAATTTTTAAGAAGCACCCAATGCCCCATATCTATACAATGTAGGGGGACATCAGATGAGAACAGGAGCCAATCAGAAGCATATTGATTTATTGCAGAAAGAGTGGCTTCTAAGGATTGGACATACTTTGTGGTTTCTAACTCACCAATTACATGTTCATTGTTGAGGCTGTTACTACAATTGGTTTTAAGGAAGGTTCTCCCAAACACTATATCATACAGGCTTAAAATTGAGCCTGCTTCTGGAGCCTACTCTTAACCTAAGCAGGGCAATTGGTAGAACTTTGTCCCAGGTGAGGTTGGTTGGTTCACAAATCTTGGCTATAGTTTTCTTTATAGTATTTTCCACCTTTTCAGTCTTTCCTGTGGACTGTGGACTCCAAGGTGAATGCAGTTTCCAATGAATGCCTAAGGCATCTGATACTTCTCAGGTTACTCTGGCAATACAGGCACTCCCACTACTACTTTTGATGGAATGTGGCATTCCAATATGGGGAATAAGTACCCTTAGTAATGCTTTGGTCACTTCTGATGCCCTCTTATTTCAGCAGGGGAATGCCTCAACCTATCCTGAGAGGGAGTCCACAAAAAAGAAGGTATTTGTAATTTCCTTAGGCTTTTGGCATAACAGTGAAGTCTATTTGCCAGTCCTCCCCTGGTCCTGCTCACAATAAACTCTTTTCTCAAAATCCTGGTGTCACGGCATTGACCTCTGTGCACATCTGGCAATGTGCCTACTTTGGGTGACAACACTTGACACCCCAGATGGAACTCAGGTATTAGAGACACCTGCTCAAGTCTCCACAGCCACGCTAGTTAGTCTAGATGCTCAATGAACTGGACTGTCTCCTGTTCCTGCTGGCAGCATCGGCCCTACAGGGCAGTTTCATATCAAGATGAGAAACATTTCCAGGAACAGATGGAAGCCCTAGGCTTCTCAGACATCTGTACTTGGAAATAGGTATATGGACATGGGTTAGTAACTTTGTTTTAGTGCTTACTCTTTTGCAAAATCTGTTAATTATTTCTGCAAAAGAATCTTATTTGCTGCTGACTAAGATTTTGGGGTCGAGTCCCACCTTAGTCCAACCTGGTACAGGTCCCAGGCTCAAAACATTTAGTCACTGAAGTGCTCACGTACTGGTTCTGGTTCTGAATCTGATTTTACCAGTCTATTGATTCTGGTACAGACTCTGTCTACCAAGCTTAAGTCTAACTGCATTAAGTTCGGTGAACACGTTCTCTTAACACACTGAAGGTTACAACCAAGGGAAATGTTAATAGCACAAACAGCTGCAGCCCCTCAAAATGTACTTCAAATTATTGGTCTACATTTCATTATGAATCAATGAAAAAGAAAAAAAAAAAAAGCAATTTTTCTGTAACAGGGCATGGCCTGAATGTAAGTTAGAGTCTGGAAAAACAGACCAGAAAATGGGACCCTTGATTATAACACTACATTACAACTAAAATTATTTTGTAAGAGGGAAGAGAAATGGGATGAAATTCTGTATGTTCAATCCTTCATGGCCCTACGTGGAAATAAGCATTTGCAAAAAGATGTTATATTATGACTCAAACAAAGAAAAACTTACTGGGATCCTCTCAGGAAAAAATGAAAGTGAAATTGGGAAATCAGAGAAATGGCACTCCCTAGCAAAACAAGCCCAGCTGGATTCTGCTCCTGCTGAGGACTTGTCCCTATTACACTTAGAGTTTCCCTTGGCTCCACCTCCTTATGCTGGGGAACAAGGGGAATATGGTGACTCTTTCCCTCAAAACAAGTCCTCATCCAGTCCTCTTTCACTGCCCAGCCAGGAAAAAAAAAAGTTCTCTCCACTGCATACCCGTAAAGGCCCTCAATTTTGTCAGGAAACTGCCCGATTCCAGGCAGGGAAATTCCCATTCAGACAAGTTTCAGCTGGACTAGTTGACAAAGGATTTATTCATGTGCGTTCTCCTTTCTGTACCTCTGATCTGCTTTATTGGAAAAAGAGCATGCCTTCTTGCTGAGAGATGACATTAAGAAAGTGGAGTATCTCTTTTCATCTACTTTTTGCTGCCCATAATCCTACATGAGCAGATATTCAAGCCCTCTTGAAAACCCTTCTCACCCTGAGGAACATAGAATGGTTCTTGAAAGGGCCTGGCATGAAGTTGATAGGTTGCATGACCAACAAGCTAACAGCTCATTTGCTTGACCCAGGAGCTATGACCATTACTACTACAGAGCCTCATTAGGACACAAATGAATGGGTTACCAAACTAAACTCAAATACTATGTAGGGTGCATCCCAATAGGAATGCAGAAAGGAATAAGGAGTTCCAAAACCAAAAAACCTGAAGAAAGTTGAGGAAGTCCAACAGGGACCAAAAGAAAATCGTTCAATCTTTCTTGAAAGAGTCATTGAGGGGAAGCAGATGTGGCTCGAGCAATTGGGCTCCCATTTACCATACAGGAGGTCCAGGGTTTGATTACAGGGGTGTCCTGGTGGAAAGCAAGCTGGCCCACGTGGTGAGCTGGCCCACACAGAGTGCTGGCCTGAGCAGGAATTCTGGCCTGTGCATGAGTGCTGCCCGCGCAGGAGTACTGGCCCACCCAGAAAGCTGGCATAGCAAGATGATGCAACAAAAAAAGACACAGAAGAAAGGCAATAAGAGATGCAGCAGACCAGGCAGCTGAGGTGGTACAGGAGACTGAGTGCCTCTCTCCACTCTGGAAGGTCCCAGGATCGGTTACCAGTGACACCTAAAGAGAAGACAAGCAGACACAGAAGAACACAGAGAAAGCACACAACAGACGGTGAGCGCAAAACAAGTGTGTGTGTGTGTCGGGGGGGGGGAATAAATAAATAAATCTTGAAAAATAAAAAAAGAGTCATGAGTTGTATAGACAATATACCAATCTGGATTTGGATAACATGAAATTAATTAATATGGCTGTAATTAGTCAAAGTGCTCAGACATAAGGAAAAACCTACAGACATTAGAAAGAGGATTAAGAATGCTGGTGTCTTAACTAGCCAAGATTGCTTTTAATGTCTGTAACAACTGAGACCAATTTCAGGAGAGGCAGATGAAATGCCAAGCTGCCTTACTGGGAACAGCCATCAGCCAAAGTTTAACCTGATCAAGAAGTAGTGAGTCAACCAAAGAAGAACAGCAAAGGGTAAGAACCCCAGGGCCCCCACCGACTAACCTACAGGATACCTATCTCCTAGGGTCACAGCAATGTGACTATTGCAAGGAAGTAGGCCACTGGACTTGAGAATGCCCACATCTCCCCTGGACACCTCACAAACCCACATACCAAATGCCACAGCTCTCAGGGGACAAGAGTAACCAGCAATGACTGGGTCCAGGGGCACCTTCCAACTTTAGTGGACACATCACACTTTCCATGAGGCACCGCAGGTATTTATATTAGGGTGAAAGAAACTTATAGGCTTTTTAATTGCCACAGGAGCTATCTCCTCTATTTTTAACAGAAAACAGGGAAGATTTCACCATGAACTCTCACAGTTATTGGGGTATCTGGAGCCTCCAACATTAGATTTTTTCTGCAACCCCTTGAATGCCATGTAGCAGATACCAACTTAAAACATAGTTTTCTCTATATGCCTGAGTGTCCTATACAACTATTCAGATAAGACTTACTAGCCAAATTAAATGCATGAATGACATTCTAACAGAAAAACTAGACATTGAAGTTCTCCCAGACAAGCTTTACACCCTTCAGTCTGCTCTGCTACACCTAGGAGAAGCAGCCCAATCCAAGATTCCTGAAGACAACTTTTCGAAAGTAAATCTAAAAGTGTGGGCTGATGGGATGCTGGGAAGAGACAACTGCTTAACCAGTTCAGGTAAAAGCCCAACCCAACATGAACCCTCCTCACATTAAGCAATACGCCTTAAAGAAATTGGCCCAAGAAGGCACAGAACCATTAAGAGACTCTTCTCAAATATCAGTTAACTCGAAGTTGCCAATCTCCATACAACATATCCATCCTACCTGTCCTAAAACCAAGGTCGGAAAAGGAGTATTGTTTGTGCAATATCTGAGAGCAATCAATCAAATAGTAGAGGACATCCATCCAATAGTGCCAAACCTGTACATATTGCTAACCACCCTATCTGGAGATCTTTTCTGGTTTACTGTACTAGAACTAAAGGATGCTTTCTATTGTGTGCCATGGAGCCTTGAATCCCAGGAACTATTTGCTTTCGAATGGGAGGATCCCTGCACTAATGTAAAGCAATAATATTTTTGGATGTATTTGCCCAACATTTTAATGCCATTATTTTGTTTCGAGAAACCTTAGCAAAATATTTAAGAGAATTTCAACCAAAGGATGGAGTACTTTTACAATATATAGATAACAACCTAATCACCAGCATATTGGAGGAAGCATCCAACCACATTACTATTTTAAATTGGAATTTTCTGGCAGATCAAGGATATAAGGTGCCTAAGAAGAAGGTTCAGATTTCACAGTCCACTGTAAGTTTTTAAGATTTGAATTATCAAAGGGACAGAGAAATTTGCTGCCTGAAAAGAGAAGCCTTAGTCAGGCAGCTGAACCAATCACCCAGAGACAACTGTGAAGATTTCTAGGAATGGAAGGATTCTGTCGAATTTGGATACCAGGTTTTAGACTTTTGGTTAAACCTCTGTATGAGGCTTTGAGAGGTGGAAATAAAGAACCATTGAATTGGACTACAAGAATGTCAACAAGTGTTCTGTAAAATAAAATAAAAAATTTTAACAGCTCCAGCCCTAGGCTTCCCAGATATAAAAATGCCCTTTGATTTGTTTGTGCCTGAAAACCAAGGGGTGAGTTTGACAGTGTTAATTCAGAACCTTGGTAGCACCTAGAGGCCTATTTCCTATTTCTCAAAACAACTAGATGCAGTGGCACAAGGGTGGCAGGTGTGCCTTCAGATGGTGGCAGCCACTTGTGACTTATTCACCTTCAACAGCCTATGATTAGACATGCTCCTTACTGTGTATTGCCCCTTATGGAACAGAAAGAGGGCTATTGGCTTAGTTCTGGGAGACTAAGCAAGTACCAAGCTATGTTGCTAGATAATCCAAAGGTAACACTAAAAGTGGTCTCCTCTCTGAATCCTGCTACATTACTCCCCAACACTCCAGGATAACTTGTTCATGTCTGTATACAAGTAATTGAAGAAGTCTCTTTCAGCCAACCTGATTTCATGGAACCCAGACCTGGAGATGTTCACAGACAGAAGCAGGTTCATGGACCAAAGACACGGGAGAGTTTGGGTGCATTGTAGTAACCCTATAAGAGACAATCAAGGCTAAGGCCCTTCCCCTAGCTACATCAGCTCAGTGAGCAGAACTTATAGCCCTCACCAGTACCTTACATTTAGGAAATGAAAAGAAGGTGAATATATGAACAGACTCCACGTATGCCTTTTCAGTAGTCCATGAACATGGAACTATCTGGAAGGAAAGAAGACTACTACAAACTTCTGGGAGAAGGGAAATAAAACCACCTGACATGATCATTGCCTTATTAGCTGCCATTATGCTGCCATAAAAGGTTGATTGCCCTGGACATCAAAGGCATAAGGACCTGATAGCAAAAGGTAACAGTAACTTTTCATGCAGTGCAGCAGGTTTCTTCTGAATAAATAAGAGGAGGTGAGACCTGGAACTTTCTCTTGGCCTCTTGAAAAACAAGCTCCAGCAGTAAAGAAAAATCTGCAAAAGTCACAGATGAACGAAGATGTTACTAACTAGTTCTGGGTAGTTTCACGAGGCCTTGCTGAGTCTGTTAGTAAGGGAGTTGGGGTTGCTGAGAAGGGAGGAGTGGTGATGACTTGCTGATTGTCTCATATGTAGACTGAAGTGAAAAAGCTCATTCTTAGCAAATATCTTGGATTGAAACTGGCAGTTTTCTCATGCCTACAAAAAATAGTGATAAAAATAAGGAGAATATTCAAAGAAAAAATACTCCAAAGTGAGATTTATTAGGGAATGCATTAGGTTTTCAGCAGGTTTTTAGTTAACAAGGACTAAAGTCCTTTACCTTAACCTTTCTGGGTATAGAGCAGTGATAAATCGTCTTCTATGGCTCAAGGATAAAGCCAGATATATGTATACACAAATTTTTTTTTTAATTGCCAAATGAGCCCTAACTAGGGTGATTCTCTGAACTTTCAGTTTGGTTATTTGATAGAATCTGTAAAAAACAAATAAGTCTCCATTCAAATATCTTAAAGAGAACTGTGTAGTCTGGAAAAAAAGGATGATTACTATGTTTATATCTGATGAGAAGCAGAAAACAAATTGACATTGTACATTAAATAAGGCAGGGTGAGGTATATATACCCTATTAGTGGGCAAAATCTCATTGAAAATAATCCAAATAGTCCAAGGAATGTAGTCATACAGGTACCAAAATCATTTCCAGTGGGGGCATGTGATCAAGAGCCAAATTACCATTTGTCTACAATTAAACTGTACAACTTTCAAATGTGACAAACCAAACTCCCTGCAGGCATGGTCTTCCTATACTAAATGTGTACCCACACATAGTACAATAATGTATCTTCATGATATTAGTCAAGTCTGGCAGAGCAGGGACAATCCCTCTTGTAGTTTCAAATGAGGGCCCCATGACAGTACTTTTATTTAAAAAATCATTCTAAGAAACATTAGGCCTAGAGTGAGACTTTTTATGTTTATAAGTTTTATAGCTCTGGAAAATTATTGATATCATCTAGTCCCAAGACTTATATTGGTTTGGTTTAAGAGTTGTGGTAGGCAGAATTCTAAAATGATCCCAATGATCCACCGCCCTTGTATAATTGTTTATCATTGAGAATGGTCAGGACTTGTGATTATGATGGGGTATCACTCACATGATTAGGTTACTAATCAGTTCACTTTGAATTAATCAGAAAGAAAGTTATCATGGGTAGGCCTATTCTAAACAGGTGAAATCTTAAAAGAAGGTTAAGTGTCAGAGAGTCTCCTGCTAGCTTGAGGAAGGAAGCAAATTGGTATGTTGTGAACTAGCCATGGAACTAAATATGTAGGGCCTCAGTCCTACATCCTTAAGGAAATGACTTCTGCCAACAAACTGAAAGAGCTTAGAAAAGGACCACAAGCCTTAGAAGAGACATTGGAGTTTGCTGACACCTTGATTTTAGCCTGGTGTGAACTTAAACAGATGACCCTGGCTAACCTGGTCCTGGAATTCTGACCCACAGAAACTATGAGATAATAAATGTATGCTGTTTTTAGCCACTAAATTTGTGACAATATGTTATGCAGCAACAGAAAACAAACATGAAAATTTCTTGCAAAATGAAGTCAGTTTTCTCAAATATTTGGTACATGCAACAACTAAATTTCTCTGTAGTGTATGGATGGAAAATTTAAAAAACTTCAGTGCTGAGCCAAGTAACATAGACAAGAAAAGAGAGCAAAATATAAAAACGATAGGATGTGATAGGGTATATGAAAAAAATGAAAAGTTCAAAACTCCTCCAAGGTCAGCTATTACTCAAATTCAACAATTATAAATGATGTTGAAAGTGGCTCAATATTTTACCTTTAAAACAAGTAAAAAAATCACCTAATTTATTTATTTTTTTTACATGGAGTCCCTCACCCTCCAAACAAGAATCCATGTGGCCAAACAAAAGAAGACTGCAGGTCACCATTTTGTGGTGTAAAATTTAAGTATGCCTATATCTGCTTAATTTCCTCCTTTAGAAAGAATATCCTTTCCAAATTTTGTCTATAGTTATACTTTCTTCTTCACTCATTCATTTGTTGCTATATTATTATTCATTTATTCATGAAAGAATTACATATTGAGCATCTGATATGGAACAGACAATATTCAAGATATAATGAGAAAAAAAAATACTCCATCCCACATGAAGGTTAGTTTCTAGCAGCTGGATACATGGAAACAATTGACTAAAACATATCCCCTATAAAAGCTATAGAGAAAAAAGAAAAACAGTGGAGAAACTGCAGAAAACACAAGGTTGTAGGTACAGGATTGGAAAAGGATTATTCAGTGTGTGTATGCTTTATTCCAACCACTCTGCTCAGTGCTATAGCAACAAGGGTGAAGAAAACTTGACACTTACTCTCAAAGAGCTTATTATGTGGTGGGCTGACAAAAAGATAATCAGTCTAGCCTCTAATAAGTATTTTTGACATTAAGTATTAAGCAAAATATACAGAAATGCCAGAAGTAGACTCTAAAAGTACCTGGAATTTGTGTAAACTAAATATTAGCTGACAATTTTCAAATATTTGCTAGCTGTTTTGAATAAATAACTGCCAAATATCCTTCCAAGTATGATTTAAATTGAAGCCCTCATGTGATCCCATGGGAAAATCTCACCCGATTCTGGATGGTAACTCTTACCCTCCTACCTATAAATCCTGAGATCCCACTGACAGTTCACAATTCCTTTAGAAAACACTTTCCTCTGTAAAGTTTCAGGTAAAGACATGCCTATAAAGACTTTTGGTTCCTGTGAAAACATGAGGACAAGTCACTTGTGAATTTTTCAACTTTTCTAGGTCAACAACAAACCTAAAATCAACATTTTCAGAGTAACTAAGGGACAGAGGTAATCTGAGAAAACTCCAGTATGAAAAAGTTCTACCTAGGTTGGAGCCTCATATTACAACCAGACTTCTTAAGTTGTAGCAGGGAGGAACAGGGAGATAGGAAGGCTATAGCTGTGAAAAGAAAAACCTTTCATGCAATTTAGAATCTCACAGCTTTACTGAGCCATTCCTGAAGTGGGCAGCTTTCCATTTAGAAAGTAGAAGCAACTTCCCCTGAAGGGGTGGAAAGGAGGGCTAATGTGGAAGCAAGTGAGGAAATGTTGATTGGCTCACATGTTTCCATTTTTCTTAGGGATTGATTTACAAAGAGGGGAGCAGGTGCTTGCTGAGGAATGAGGAAGCTAGCTGGTGATTACTGATAAGGATCTGGCTGAATTTAAATTTGGTCTTCAGAGCTAGTTGTGTATTTACAGGAAACAGATACCTGTCCTGGGGCTTAGCTCCATGTTGGGCCTACTAGATTTTACTTATGACAGCCTTAGCAGAGTTAACAGTCATTCCCAGAAATAGTGATCCTACCCAGAAAGGAAACTGCTATATCCAGGACAGAGACTAGATAAGACTCAGGTGCTAGTGGATGTTAACAGAGAAGGCAAGAAATTGACCCAGAGTGACTAAAACTTTCCCAATTTCAGTAATTTTTAGCAAGATAAAATTTTAAATTCAGTGCAACATCTTACAAATTCAGAGTTGTTTCCCATGGTGACCTTGGCCCATGAGGGAGTCTGAGAAGAAAATACGGAAGCCCAGAGGCTTACCTACTTTCAGCACCAGGTCAGGTTATAACACAGAAGCTAGGGCTACATAAAGACTTCATGCTCTAAAGAATCATTTTCTATTTTAGCAATATTGATTGGGAAGCCTTGTAAGCATTCTTGCATACTCCACCCCTTCCTTAGTAACGTTTTGATAATAGTTCAGGAAAATTCAACTCATTCAGAAACAGAATATTTTCCAAAAAGATATGTGGATAAAGATTCGGTGAAAAAGAATACAAAATGTGAATGTATTTTTCCTCCTATACACTGCTTTCAAACTTTAAAGAATTTTCTTTTAAAGATGCTCCTTGTTAGATACCCAGAGGGAATGTTTTCAACCACAGTATTTACCAGTAAAATAATTTGCAAGTTAGGTGACTGGTAATCACAAAATTCTCTTCTTTAGAAAGAATCTATAGTAAATTGCAACTCTGTCAAAGATTCTCATGTGTTTCTATCCCAACTTAAAAGTCGTGTTTACACTTTCAAAACATTTTCTGTATCTTTTAAAAATATCTAAAAATTTCCCTGACTCCAAAAGCAAAGAAGAAATTACTGGCCTGTTGAAAAAAGAAACAGAATGCTGAATTAAATTGCTTTTCAAAGGGTGGAACGCAAAGTAATTACATAGTAAGGGGTTAAGATCTGGAACAAATTTAGTAGGATATAGTAGTTAACTGTTGCCCTCTAAAACCTACAATATTGGAGGATTAAGATAAAAAGTAAGCCACTCATTATCTATAATTGGTCACTTTTTAGAAAATAAATGAATGCTTTTTAAGCTATTACTTGGGTATAACAGTTAAATTTTGTTTCACTGTGTGAAAATCAGTGTCAGAGATTCTCAGTAGAAACAAGTTAACACTTTCTTCTTATTTAATTTTCTACAATAAAACTTTTAATATGGTTTCAATGTATTGTACCTCTTTTACCTGGAATTGAATATGCATGTATATGGAATAGTATATTTTGATGGATTTCACCAGCTAACTTGGTCAAGTAGCCAGCCAATCTTTGCACCTACTGATTCATCACCCAGTGTCTTACAAGTTGAATTATTTTTTCTGTAAAGAGAACAAAACTGTTTTTCTTTCAAGTTATTACAGTTACTCTTTAAAACTATATTTTTATTACAGAAGTTGTGAACTTACAAAACAATCATGCACATGTATAGAATCCCCATATAATAACCCCTCGCCAATGTGGACCATCTGTTACAAAACATGAGATAATGTCATCAGACCATTACCACTAACTATGGGCTGTAACATACACTTGGCATATTTTTTCCATACCCCTCCCATCATTAACACATTACCTTTTTGGCATGGGTGCAAGATTATCACAGTATTGCTGCTAACTATAGTCGACAGGCCACATCAAATGCATTTTTCCTATGTCTCCCCCGACTCCCACCACCTTGCATTAGTGACGTACATCTTTTCTAGTTCACAGGACATTCTTGCACCTGTACCACCAATCACAATTCTCATCTACCTTTGGGTTCATTGTGTTATTCAGTCCCCAGACCACCTCTCCAGATCTCCTCCAACTGACATCTATATCCCTAGACCACCCACCTCAGCCACAATCCCACCCACCAACCAGCTGCTATTCTCACTGTAACGTGCTACCCTCAGTCCCATCCATCCCCATACATTCACCATCAAGTTAATTAAAACTCCTACATACCTTAAACATCAGCACCCCATCACAGCCCTTCTCCTATCTCCTAATAACCTACACTTTAGGTTGTAACTCCATGCATTCATTCCTCACATTTAGTTCATATTAGTGAGACCCACAATATTTGTCCTATCGCAGTTACTTTTTGTAAAATACAATCACTTCATGTTCCAACTCCCTATCAGGGCTATTCATTCTCAAGGACAGTACCCTCATCCTCATGATGGTGGGGGGAAGAACATGGCCCAAATGATTCATTCTTTGTCATATTTTCCATACAGGGGATATTCAGATCTATATCTCATGATTCTGCAAGGATGTGACACAATGTATGGCTAATCTCACCAGTTTCCTTTTGGAAGTCATGCTGCCATCCCTTGCAGAAATCTGGATGCCTGCCTTCTTCCTTCAAATGGGAGTTCTATATTCTCTGGCTTCCTTGGTTGACCTCATGCATTTGAGTATCCCCGAAGTCTCTCTCACACTACATGGAAGCTGTGGGAGATCTCTTTAGGATTTACCAATCTAGCCTCCGTCCTAAATTTTGTCTTTAATTTTGCTTTTTCCAACCCCATGTTGAATGTAGTTGGGACAGATTTCCAGCTTATATAGTCACATATTTTCCCTCACTTATTTGGGTTTCATTGAGCACTATAATCATACATTTTGTTTCATTTCCATATTCTCTTCCCATTGACAGAAGCATTTCAACATTGCCTTTTCCTGGTGACAACTTCTTCTACATTATATTCTCCCTGTTTTCTACCTCATGTCTTATTTGTTTCACACAGAAAACACCTATCCCTGGCTTAATGACTGAAAGGACAAGAAAGAAAAAAAATAAAATTTCAGTGAATTATAGTTCTTTATAGTGCATTAAAGTTCAACTGTTTTATTATAATACTTCAAGTAAACATCCAAATTAGAATTGAAATTACTTCACCTCAATGTTTGCAAATGATTAAGCTCTAATAATTTATTCCTCTTTTTAATTGCAGTAAGCCACAGAGCCCAATTCATGCATTTAATACTAATGGCTTGAAATGGAGCTAAAAAAACACACTAAATAGAAAGAAAAATATTACTCTCATCATAATATGCTGTGTGTTTAGAAAGGAATACAGTGGTACCTCAGTACTCATCATTAATTGGTTCGGGAGGTCAATGAGTACCAAAAATGACAAGTACTATTCAAATTTTTCCCATAAGGAATAATGTAAATTTAATGCATTCCCAAACCAAAGACAATTAAGGCAACATGTAAAAAGATAGGATTGTGTATCAGGATTCCAGTTATACTGGATTTAAATCTACCCTGATAACAGTTTGTCCTTATCCAAAAAGGTCCATTTACAAATGAGTTCTCACCTCCAGGACCTGAGTTAGGATTTGAACATGTCTTTCTGGGGGTCAGGATTCAATCTATCCCATAGAATAAATGATATACAAATTGCTAATCACTTATTAATAAATGTCAAATTAAAATGTTTTATGTGTTTAGTTCTACTCATGGCATACACTCCTTAATCACAAGGGAATTGCCAAAACCCTTAGGTAATAGTGGATATTAATATATTATCCTAATTCAGTCAGGATCTCTTTTGATTTTTTGAGTTTCTTCATTTACTGATCTTTTAAATTCTTTGTATTCAAATGCAGGTTGGATTGTATTACTTATTTCATTGTATTATCACTTTAATACTAATTATGTAGTGCACTATTCTAGCCTCATTTAGTCACAGTTTATACTTCAAATAAAATATGTTCAGTTTCTGGGTTTCAAGAGTCAAGGTTATCCTTTTCTTTCTAGTCAATATGCAATTTTTGCATGCAGTGCAAAATACAGGGAGGTCTGGTTACTTAAATCAATCTAAAAATTAATGACCACAGCTGCTGGTTACTAGAGAGGTTTAAAATTTCAATAGTCACATCTGTGATTGTTCAAACAAACAAGCTCAGGATGATTTACTATAGTGGCCTGGATCTCTGTCTCTTTATGTCTCTCTGAATTTGGCCTGCTCAGAAAGGAGGTTTTTATTTCTTAATATTTTGAGGGAAAGTGGACCTAATGATGGACCTTAAAAAAAAACCTCATCATAGATGATTGTTTATCCCAAATGTGCTTGCAGTAAAACAACATTAAATAGTCACCTTTACTCTAAGAGCTCAAAGTTACACGGTTAAAGAGTCTTTATCCCCTGTTTGACATTAAATACTTGATATGATTGGCAAATGTTTAACATTTTACCTTCTTTCATTTTTATACTTGCCTGGAATAATAAATACATTGAGTTTATTTGGCAATGACACAGAATTAAATAATTTAAATTTTCAATTAAGCATGTATTGTAAAGAAGGTGAAAAATCTTTTAAGTTTATATATTTTCTTTTCTCTTTCAATTATTTTGATGCCATATGTAATACAGTGAAATAAAATATTTCTTGTGAATCTATATTTAAACTCAGAAACAATACAGTACATAGTATAATTTTCAGAGGAATTTAACAGGTTTGCATTTTGAAATCATCCCTTTTCATCTTTGTAATTCTAACATTTTCTCTTTTCTATCAATTATATTAGAAGCTCTCCAAATGAAAGAAAATATGGTGAATGTATAACAAAAAAGCAATGCATTTAATTAAATTCAACAGTATCATATCTAAAACTGTGTATATGACAGTTTCTAGAATATCCATTTAGCTTAATGGCTGTCTTCAAAATGTTCTGTGCTAACCCAGTGTTCAATGAATAATAACAACCCCAAATTACCACTTTTGTTAGTCACTAATTGTTATTAATACATTGCTTTATTAAAGTGAAAGTATCATATAAAACAGCTAAAGGATATCATTAAGGCAATGACAGCCAGTGACAGTTCAGTATCAATATCATGCCCTGGAAACCATTCATTCAATTTATATTTGGTTAGAAAAACAATTTTATAATGTGATTTTCACTTTCAGGAGGGCCTTTAAATGAGCTCCCAAATGTTGTAGTAGTATAAATTCTTAAAAGAGTTGAAGGAAAAGATTAAAATTTACCCAACAGAACAAAATGCCTTGAAAAATCAATTTATGTGTAAAGGTTAAGTCAGAGACTAGTCAAATATTTATCTATCTAGCCAACTGAATTTCACTTTGTTTCTTATTAGAGAATTCCTTTAAATAACATCTTTAAAATCAACCTGGATGAACATGGAAGATCCCACATACAATATCTCACCAAGTATTTCTCTATATTCTAAAAGCATTATCTTTCTCTGATATATAGCAGTTTATTGGTTACCTTGGCATGACAATTTCTATAGCAAAATGGTTCTTGTTATTATCAAGTAGAATTCCGAAGCATTTGGGGGGAAAGAATTCTTATAAATGTAAAATAAAAATTTTATTGTTATGGAACATTTTGCCCATATTAACATCTGTTCCTGTTTGGGGAGATTTTCCTCTTGGCAAAGGAGCACCATATCCATGCAAAGGCTCTCAACCAGTCCCAGAATGTGTAGAGAGCTGCTTAAAGAGCTCGTCACTCTGCACCTGTTCATGCTGTACAGCCCAAATTTGAACTGCAGAGTGAAAGCAGAATAATACATACAAGGTTCAGTAATTCTGCAAAAACTAATCATAGTATGTGTCCCTGGTTGTCAAAATTCATGAATGTGATAGTTAAAAGAAAAATCATCAGATTTATAATTGCAGTATTTAAACCTTTAGGACCATAAGTGATTTTAGAAATTTCTAAAGTGACCTTTAAGTCAAAGTGGTTGTTATCCAAAGTAAATGCTTTATATACCATATTTTCTGTTTGCACAAATCATTCATCTTGTGACAGACTACCTCATCCATCTGTTAGGGGATGTGGGATGCTTTCAGTAACTCGACAGCTTCTTTAAGTCCTTAAACTGTGGATACCTGATCAATCTTGTTTTCATCCTTAAAACCCGAGGCCTGCTGGCATCAAGCATAGACTCAGAATCATAATTCAGGAGCTCAAATGGGACCTTATTTATTGATAGGTTTGTTTTTGGAAAGCTCACATTTAAAAATTGTGCTCAAAGTCAGAGAGTAAAGTAACAATTTTGTAAAGTCCAGAGATTTCCACAATTCCATGCATTTTCAAAGACTATATTCTATGTCTAAACTTTCCTTTTCCCATACTACTACAGGAAAGTGGAGAAAACACTGTTTTATGTATTTTCTTGGAAATATTTTGTTATTTTGAAAAGTATAAGAACTCAGGAGAAAACAAAGTTTGCTTTATTTGAGAAAGAAGTTGGCTGCTAGAACCTTATTTAAACCCTAATCTTTAGGAAATACATAATGTTTAACAAATAATGTAACACTTTCTGGGGGTCACAAACTAACCTAAAAATTATTTGATCATTCATTAGGTTTCCCTAGCTCCCACAGGGGCTTACAATAACTTTAACTTTATTCAAGCAGAAAACTGATATCATCAATTGGAGCAGCAAGCAAATTTAACAACTGGTGAGTCTGGAGTTCGTTGCTGCCTAGATTTACTTTTAATAAAGTTAGCCAGAGGTTTCTAGTATTTAAAAAATTCCCATTAGGCAACCTTGGAACTTTGAAATCCATTTTTGATTGGCTTTTGAGGCCACGTGTTTCTCAGAGTTGACCTGATTCATTGCTTAGGATAACTAATCTCCTGCCAATAGAAGTAATACTGGTGTTGGTGATGGACGTCTAGATGACTCTGAGAATAATACATCATTGGGCCATCATGCAACGGTTTTTAGTCGATAAGAGATGTAAATTGTGTGAAGACAAACACTTCATAGCTATTGTACAGCACTGCGCCTCTTGTACAAAGCATCATTGTGCCAGGTGTATTGCCAGTTCCAAACTATGCTTTCAGTTGTTTTGTTGTTGTTGTAGAGTAAATGAATTACTGACTACCACACAGCACATTTTAATGGACATGTAAATATAATAATAAATAAGAAAAGTAATTGTATAAAATCATATTAATTATATTTGAATATGTTTTGACTAAGCAGCTATTTACAAAGATCACTTACATTTTCCTTAGGTAGAGGAACTAGTTTTATATCTATAGAAGAAAATAATCTGAGGAAATTCACATCTCCTTAGTCTCAGCATTTACTCAGAATTTGCTCTCAGGAATCGAAGGTAGTGGAATAGAAGGTAGTTTCTGCAAACCGCAATCTAGCAATAATAATATTCCTTACCAACAGAATAGAAAAATTTTAAAAAATCATCCAGGTAAAGATGCTCCAGTCTGAATTATAGTGCTTTTTTAGTATCTTGAAATGCTTTTGATAACAAAAGTTCCCACCACTCTAAAACTTTGTTATTTAGAGAGCATTTTCCCATGAATTGGTGTATTTTATTTTTCCACAACAGACATGATGTCAACAGACAATGTAGGAATAGTTTTCCATTAAAATAAAACTAAGTGACTAGGAAATTAAGGCTCAAAATTACAAATAGTTTAATCAATGTCAGTATCATTTAATGCCAGAATTAGAAACATGATCTTATGATTCCGCTATCATTTCTAGACTAGCTTATTGATGCTTTATGATAGAAAATTGTTATAACTATGGAGACATATAAATGGTCAATAATGAAAAACTTGGTTTATGTTGCATAAAACCATAAACATGCTCAATATCCCTATTTTATTTTTATGTGCATGAATAAAAGTACATATTTATTCAGCATAATCTTCATTTACAAGTAAATAGGTGAAGGCACTCTCCCTCCATATGTCTCCAATATTATCTGCAGCATTCACTTTATGGTCAGCTGCCTTTAAAAACACATGGCCTTTCTGGGGCACTCTCACAATGCACTCCCTTTTCAGCTATAAATTGTAATTTTTGAAAGACTCTTTGGTTTCTTATTAGATCGAGCATATCATGATCCCTCACAGTTGAAAAAAATTATAGAATCATAGGGAATTACTCAAGTCAAAACTGTGTCTAAAGTATCTTTTTTCTCTACTCAATTTGGAAGCATTTTTATTTTATACCTTGGTTGATAGTGGCAAGGCTCCAGGATGTGTAAGTTCATTGAGGGTGGTGGGCCACACTGTGGGAGATGTTTGTGTGGGATGTGGTGGGAGGTGTGGGCAACATGGGAATCCCAGTGGGTTCCGTGTAATATTTTGGGTAATCTAAGCACCTCTTAAAATATATGTATATATATATATATATATAAATGGCATTTTTGTAAGCAAATACACATATATGCATATATATTTATGTATCATTTTGCAAATGTTTGTATGTATTGTGAGAATTTTGATTTTTACCCATTAAAAAAAAAAAAGTATAATGGATTTTAACTTACCTAATGCATTTTAAAAAGCATTCATTTGCCAAAAAAGACCGCATTTATTTATTCTGTAATCTTATGTACAATTTTTATTTTATGGGATTATTTTCTTAAATCCATTAGGTTAAAATATGTTTAACATAAATTACAAAAAAATATTTTGTTATTTTATTATACAGCTGAAGAAGGGGTCCCCAAATGAGTCATTCTTGTATACACATGCCTAAAAAATTTCGTAGTGTGTCACTGAAGAGTCAGATTGAGTGAAAATTTTTTATTTTTATTTTGGGGAGGAGATTGAGGGAAATTGCCTATGCATGAAGATAAAACAGGCTTTAAATCATCTTTCCAACTAAATCTATCCCCTTCATTCAAATATCCACTTGCCATAAATTTCTCAGATAGTTTTCTAATTTTTTGTCTTGCAATATTTTCTACAATATCATTTATGAAATAATAGGACTACTAACATCCTAAAGAGCATCAGGATTTCAATTGTTCAGTGCTGTAGTGGGTTGAATTGTACCCTCCAAAAAAAATCCACAAATGCATCCAGAGTCCAAGAATGCAACCTTATTTAGATTAAGAGTCTTTGCAGATGCAACTAAGGTAAAGCTATCAAGATGAAGCCATTCCAGATTAGGATGGACCACGAATCAATGACAAGTATCTTTATAAGGGACAGAACAGGAGAAAGACACAGGCACACAAAGAAGCCTATGTGAGGATGGAGGCTGAGATTAGAGTTACGCTTGGACAAGCCAAGCTGTGCCTGATCACCAGAATCTGGAAGAGGATAGGAAGGATCCTGCCCTAGAGCCTTTGGAAGAGCAAGGCCCTGACAACATCCTTATTCAGAATTCTTGCTTGCAGAAATGTAAGAGAATAAATGTCCATTGTTTTAAGCCACTAAGTTTGTGGTAATTTGTTATGGTAGCTTTGAAGGTTTGAAACTGGATGGACCCTAGAAATTCATGCTCTTAAAGCTTATCCATTCCTGTGGGTGTAAACCTATTGATTAGGTTACTTCAGTGAGGCATGACTCAGGGTGGTTTTAATCTTCTTATTGGCGTCTTTTATAAGACAATGAAATTCAGACAGAGAAAGCCACAGAAGCAGGAAGCTGAAGGCAAGGAAGCCTGAAGGAGAAGGGGGAGTCCAACAGATGCTGCTAAATGCCTTGCCATGTGACAGAGGAGTCCAGGATTGCCAGCAGCCAGTCTTTGTGGAGCAAGCAGTGCCTGATGATGCCTTCATTTGGACCTATTTCTTGACCTTAGGACCGTAAGCTTGCAAGCCGGTAAATCCCCACTGTAAAAGCCAACCTATTTCTGGTACACTGTTTCCAATAGCCTAGCAGACTAAAACAGGAGCCCTAGGAAACTAATAAAAAAGGGAAATAAAAATTTCCTCTACTTGATGATTTTGACTGTGTCCTCTCTACCTTCTCCCTAAGTTAGGCTTTCTAGCTAAGCAGATGTACAATTTTACACAGAGCTAAGAATTATAATAATATCATTAGCACTTGTTCTAGTCTCTCACTACCAGGTTCATAACATGGATTTTGACAAAAAATAAAAAATAAAAAATACCTAGACTTCATTTGGTTAGATGTGGTAAATTTATGACATAACTCAATTTGTTTTTGGAAATAAATTTTCAAATTTAATATTATTAATAAGGTGTTTGGGCATTAATATTAACTTCTTTGGGAATGCTTATTTAAATCCAGATATATGACCAATGGATCAGGGAAAACAAAAGAAAAAATTACACTAGAGCAATAAAGTTATATAATTTTATATGGTTGCATCCCCTACTCCAGATTTTAGAAATCTTTCCAGTGGAGCCCTTGTCTTATGTCCTCTTATATTCAGTTTTAAAGCACATTAATTTAACTTAAAATGACTAACTTTATATTACTTATTTTAAGTAACAAATGTTTCAATTTCCTATTCCAGTTTTCAATGAGACACCTCTCTCAGGGTGGTGAGGAATGATATCCATATACTATTACCTTTACTTGGCAATTTATATAAATTGGTAACTATGATATGTTCACTTTGATGTACCTTGATCAGAAAAAAATCTATCCAACTAAGCCAAATTGCTAGAGCTTGTTGTTAAAAATCATTAATTGGGAATTTCAGCATTGATTCTATTTCAGGTTAAGTGAAGCCTAGAGTAGAATAGGACTCATTCTGGACAGCACTTACATAGGAATTGAGGTAGACTGAATTATGTACTCCAAGGAACACAATTAATACATGGATCACTGTTAATCTAGGTCCCTGTGGGTGTAAACCTGTTGCAAATAGGAGCTTTGAAGATGTTACTCTTAGTTTGGGTCTTAATCAGAATGATTGGGCTTTTAAAGGGAACACAGAAGTTACAGATGCAGAGAAAGGAAAGGACATGTGATGGATATATTCAAGTATTGCCAGCAGCCAACACTATAATGCTATAGATTTTGGGGAGAAAGGAACCCTTCCCAAAATCTTCATTATGGAGTTTTTCTAGACTCAAAAATGTGAGCTGGACTTCTGACCAACAAAGATCATGGTATAAGACATTCTGGGATGCCATTCCTCCATAGATTCTTTGAATAACTAGCAAAAACTGGCAGGCCCATTATCCTAAAAACTCCCGAAAGCAATGAAAGGGCTTCAACAACTGAGTGAGTGCCAAATCAAGGAAACACAGCTTTAAAAACAGTAGGAGAAGCTTGTGGTTCTATTGCTGACCACTCCCCCATAACTTCACCAGTGTGGAATAGAACCACCCTGCACTTTCATTGTGAGTCCCTGGCCCTGATGTAGATAGATAAGTGTAAACCCTATGAATATATATTTGGTGTTGGGAAGTCACAGTTATCTGTTAAGCAGCCATTGCCCAGACCTCTCTGCCCACCACCTCCTTTTCTGGGGAAGACACAAACACAACATGATAATTGCTTACCCTCCGGACTTCCACTTCCCCCACCTCCCTTTCTAATGGCTGCCATTTCACAACCCAGGTGAGACATTAAGTATAATGAAAAGGTCCTACCAGAACTTAAACTAGACACTGAGAACATTTAGGTCCAAATGCTTATCAGAATAAGACTTCTCAGTGTCAGGACCCCCTTCTTCCTGAGGTAGATACAAATCACACTCAAACTGTATAGAAGCATCTCTCTTCTCTGGCACCAAGTGGGGCATGTGGAGCTGCCATCTATCCACTCTGAACCAGAGCAGGTTTTGGCCACCCCAGGAGACCACCTATAATGAAACTTCTTCACCTGATCTTTAGGATTCTTTGTACTATATAAGTGACAGAGAAATTTGCCCTTTCTAGATTCTTTATTCTGTACAATAAAAGGATCATTTGCTGAAAGTTTCTGATGTGTCCTGAACCTGTGTTCCTATGCCACAGCTGTGCCCATATTCAGGTGCCATTGTATTAGATTGCAGCCTGAAAGGAAAAAGGAACTTGTCTTTGGCTCATTTTCACAGAACTTGCCCTGCAGGCAGAAGCAGCTTAAGGATAGTTAAAGCAGTGTAAGAAACAATTAAATCAAAGTGGCCTGGGGCCAAGGATTACCTGCTTTGAGAAATACAATAGAGCACTCAGGAGCCGGAGAAAGCTCATTTCATGGAGGTAGAAGTGAAAATCAAATTTCTATAAGCAGAGGAAGGAGGACTAAGGGAGCCTTGGGATTTCTAAGGCCATAAGTGAGCATGATGACAAGCCCAGGATAAGATGCAGGCTCAGAAAAGACAGAAAAGAGCCTGTACTTCACTTTCACCTAGGTCTGATCTTGATAGGAGGCTAACTCTGAGGAGCAAGAGCCAAGAAAGAGCCAATTTGCAAAGACTTTGAAAGTTTTTCTTTTCATTTGTTGTGTTTGTTACTTCCTGGTACCAAAGGAAATCTGTCATATTGCTAGTTGAAAATAAACTTAAGGGACAGACAGCTGAGGGAGTAAATCCCAGAGATAACACTTTTAAATATTCAAACATTCAGTGTACAACAAAAGATTACAAGACAAATAAACAAACAAAAACAGGAAATGATGGCCATCTAAAGTAATAAGATAAAAACCTAGAAACTATCAAAAAAAAAAAAAAAGGGATAAGACTTTGGACATATACTGTACAAGTCTTTTTTAAAAGTATCTTCAATATGTTCAAAGAAATAGAGAAAACATGGAGAAAGAACTGAAGAATATCAGGAAAATGATGAATGAATAATATGAGAATCTCAATAAAAGAGAAAGTTTGAAAGAAACCAGACATAAATACTGGAGTTAAAGACCATAATAACTGAAATGAAAAATTTCATAGAGGGTTTCAACAACAGATTGGAACTAGCAGAAGAAAGCATCAGTAAATTCAAAGACAAAACAATTGAAATGATCAGGCTGAGGAGAAGAAAGAAAATAGGATGAAAAAAAGTGAACAGACCATAAAAGGCCTTTGGAACCATCACGTATACCAATATATACATTATGTGGGTCCCAGAAGGAGAAGAAAGAGAGAAATGGTCATAATGAATCTTCAAAGAAATAATGGCAGAAAAGTTCTGAAATTTAATGAGACACAATATATACATATTTAAGAAGCCCAACAAACCTAAACAGAATAAACTGAAAGAGACCCATTCCCATGCACATAGTAGTCAAAACGTTGACTATCAAGGACAAGGAGAGAGTTCTGATGAGAACACGTTATATACGAAAGAAAAAGAACATGCTAAATACAAGGAAGCCACAATAAGATTAAGTGCCTATTTCTCATCAGAAACCATGAAGACAAGAAAGCAGGGAGATTATTATTTACAGTGATGAAAGACAACTATTGCCAATCAAGAATTTTATATCTAGTGAGACTGTTTTCAAAAGTGAAGGAGAGATTAAGATATTACCATATGAACAAAAGCTGAGGGTGTTCATAACCATTAGACCTGCCCTAAAAGTAATGCTAAAGGAAGTTCTTCAGACTAATAGGAAAGGAACCTAGAAGGCTGTGGTAGTTTGGGTCTTTTTTGGACCCCAGAATTTTATGTTCTTATATTGATCCATTCTTGTGGGTCTGAACTTATTGTGAAACTTTTATTAGATTATATCAGTTAAGTGCCATTTGATTAGATTATTCCAGTAAGAGGTAGCCTAGGGTGGATCTCAATCCTCTTACCAGAGTCCTTTATAAACTGGAAACAGTGGAGTCATAAAAATGAAAGCTGAGAGAGAAGGCCCCAGGAACCAGAAGCTGAGCGGAAGTCACTGAAGTCAGAAGCTGAAAACAATGAGGCTACAGGGCAGGGGAGAAACAAGCAGATGCCGATTGCCCAGAGCTGGAGCTTGGGGAGAAAGCATCTCCTGATGATGCCCTGAGTTGGACAGTTTCACAGCCTCAGAACAGTAAGTTTATAAATTAATAAATCCTCATTGTAAAAGCCAGCTTATTTCTACTCTATTGCCTTGGCAACCTGTTAGCAAACTAAAACAGAAATTGCTACCAGGAGAGTGTGGTGCTATGATTGAAAATACTAAAAACGTGGAAATGGTTCTTTAAATGGGTAAGGGGTGGATTCAAGAAGAATTGTGAGATGCTCGATAGAAAAGGCCTAGATTGATTTTTTTTTTTTTTTCTTTTTTTACCAGGAGGTCCCGGGGATCAAACCCAGGTCCCTCCATATGGGAGACAGACACCCAACCATTTGAGCCACATCTGTCCACCTAGATTGCTTTTTGAAGAGACTATTGGTAAGAAAATACACAGTAAGGATACTTCTGAAGAGTTCTAAGATAGAAATGATGAATGTGTCATTGCAAACTGGATGAAAGGCAATCCTTGTGTGGCAGTTTGAAATTATTTTATGAATCCTCAAAAGGGAACTATTATGCTTTAAAGTAATCCATTCTTGTGGTTGTGAGACCCATTGGACTGGATTACATCAGTGAAGTGTGGTTCGTGTGGTATCCCTCTACCCTCATGCTGGGTCTGATATAAAGGGAGACACAGAAACTCAGACAGACAGAGGAAAATGGGAGCTGGAATATTTGATTCTGCAATGTAGGAGAGAGAGGATTCCTTCAGCACGAAGTCCCCAAGAGGCTGGGTCCAAGAAGAGATGGTGAGTCCAGAGGGAAAGGAAAGACCTAGGTGGAGATGGGTGACCACCTTGCTATATCACGTGGCAACATCCTGGGATCAACATTAATTAACTTTGGTGAGGAAGCATCTCTGATGGTGCCTCAGTTTGGATTTTTCATGGCCTTGGAACTGTAAGCTGTACCCCAAATAAATCCCTTTTATAAAAATCATCCCATTTTGGGTACTTTGTATCAACACCCCTTTGGCAAACTAAAACACTTTGTTTTAAAGTGGTAGAGAACTTGGAAAAATTGTGTTCTTATATTGGATCGTAGACAGAATTTGAAAGTAATAAGTTTGGATGATTAACTGAGATTTCCAAAAACAAATGTGTAAAATGTGCTCTGCCTTCTCCTTGCAGCTCATAGTAAACTTTGAGAACAAAGGGATAAGGGCTGTATTTAGCATGTTCTTTTTCTAATGTTTATAACATGTTCTCATCAGAACTCTCTCCTTGTCCTTGGCAGTCAGCATTTTGACTGCTGTGCCTATGGGAATGGTTCTCTTTCAGTTTATTCTGTTTGGGTTTGTTGGGCTTTTTAAACTGACAACTGAGCTCCTGGGCTCAAAGAAATCCAAAACTGATGGTTTGGAAAATTCTGAGCTTCTGGCAAATGAGTCCCCAGAGAATAGTGCCTTGTGTGAGAATTTAACTGAACATGGAACCAGTCATTTCCGGGTAAGTCAGGATTGGGAATGCAGTTGTCCAGGAAGAATCTGTGGAAAGTCTTTTTTTTTTTAAGATTTTATTTATTTATTCATTTATCCACCCCTTGCTGCCTGCGCTCGCCGGGTCAGCCAACCACACCATGCAGGCGGGCCTGCCCCCATATGGCAAACGGGAGCCCCACTGATTGAGCCACAGCCACTTCCCGTGGAAAGTCTTACTGTCTGATGGCTTGGACTCCTGCTTGCTGCATGCAAAGTCAACAAGTTTTTTGTGAGATCTGTTTGAACAGAACCACTGCCATCCTGGACTAAAATGGACATAAAAGGGACAGATTGAAGGAAAAATGACTTCAAAGCAGTACCATGGAAGGTTAGGTCTGGACTAAAGACACCTTCTCAGGCAAGGAGAGGGTCCTCATCCATGTGTGTGGAGGAGGTTGAGCCTGTGCCCCGGAGATTGGAAGAGTTGTTGTTACCCCATGTTTTTTGAGGGTGGAGCTTACATTTTGGCTCCCACCTCACTATTCAAGGGGTTTGAGACTTTGCACCAGAGATTGAGGGGAGTGTAGCCATCACCTCAGTGTTCTCAGAGGATGGGGCTTATAGTTCAGCCACCATCTGTGACGTTTGATGAGGGTGAAGGTGAGAACGTGACCACTGGGCTAGTCCTTAGAAAGGGTGGGGCTGCTGCTCTGTCAGGCACCAAGGACAAGGCATCATTCTGTAGATGGTCTTTGACTTTGAAATCTAATGGATTATACCCCGGCAGATTTCAGAACTGTTTGCAAACTGTGATCCTTGTTTTCCTTCCAATTTCTCCTTATGGCAATGGGTAAGTTTATTCTATGACCATCTTTCCTTTGTATTTTAGAAGCAGATAACTTGATTCTTAAGTTTCACAGGTGAATTTCACAGGGAACTTTTGCCTCAAGACAGACTATATGCATATAATTGATTTTGATGAGATTTGTACTTAATATCATTACTGAGATTATTTAAGTCCTTTTCAAATATTGTGACGGAATGAACGTATTTTGTATTTGGAATGAATGTGTAATTTGGAGTACCAAAGGGTGGGGCATGATAGTTTGAGTCTTTTGTGGACCCCAGAAAATTAGGCTCTTAAATTGATCCATTCCTGTGGGTATGAACCTATTATGAAACTTTGATTAGATTAGATTATGTTAAGGGATATTTGATTAGTAAGATGCAGTCCAGGGTGGATCTCAATCTTCTTATGGGAGTCCTTTATAAACCAGATTTGGTGGGGCTACAGAAACAAGAGAGAAACCCACAGAAGCTGAATAGAAGCCATTAAATCAGAAGCTGAAAGCGATGAAGCCTGCAGGAGAGGGGAGAGACGAATGGTCACTGTGGAGAAAGCATGTCCTGATGATGCCTTGATTTGGACATTTTCACAGTCTCAGAACGGTAAGGTTACAAACTAATAAATCCTCATTGTAAAAACCAACCCATTTCTGGTATATTGCCTTGGCAGCATGTTAGCAAACTAAAACAACAGTGGATCAGAGTGGCATAAAGTGGTATAAAAAATAAATTCTTCCATTAAAGGAAATCATATGGGTAATTTTAAATGCCAGTACTACTGTAATGTATTTTTTGGTATGTACCACCACTTTTTTTTTCTTACAGTTTCAAAAATGCAAATGCTTAAAAGTTTAAATCTATGGTTTTGGAATACAATGCATAAATATCTAATTTGTAACAAGTACAACAAAAAGGTGGGGAGATGGAAGGGTATAGAAACAGTAAATGTCAATGTTATTGAAGTTAAGTTGTATAGAATAAAATGTTATTGTTACTGATTTAGCATGTGAAAGTTAAGTACCATAGTAAATACAAAGAAAACAGCTGAAAAAAAAAAATAGAAGCAAGTAAGAAGGGAATCCAAATGGTACACTAAAAAAAATCAAGTAAATTTGAAAGTAGGAATTTAAGTAAGAATTAAGGGACAAAATGTTATGACTTACAAAGAAAATATAGCAGCAGAAAGTTCTGCATTATCAGTAGCTACTTTAAATATAAATGGAAAACACTCCAATCAAAATGTATAGATTGGCAGAATAGATAAAAAAGAATGACTCAACTATATGCTGTTTAAAAGAAATCAACTAAAATTCAATGACATATGTAAGTTGGAAGTGAAAAGATAATAGTGAGTGGGCATAGCTATACTAACATCAGATAAAACAGACTTTAAGTCAGACTGTTACAAGGGACAAAGAAGGTCACTAAATACTGATATGTGGGTCAATCCATCAATAATACATAATGATTATAAATATATATATGCCCCTAATGGGATAGCCACAAAATATATAGAAGAAATATTGACAGATTTCAAATAGAAAAGATGGTTCTGCCTTAATATTACAAGTAATCTGTACATTACTTTCAATAATGGATAGGTCATCAAACTGAATATCAATAAGAAAACAGAAGACATGAATGAGACTATAAACCAAATAGGCAAAACAAAAAAGAATAGAACAATGTGCTCAAAACCAGCAGAGTATACATTCTACTTTAGTGCACATGGGTCATTCTCTAGTATATTAGGTCACAAAACAAGTCTCAATAAATTTAAAAATATTAAATCATATAATGAATTAAATCATGTAATGTAGGTACAAAGGACTTGTACATGGAAAACAACAAAACAAGCTTATCAATGAAAACCTAAATAAATGGAAGAAAATTCCATGTTCATGGATTTAAAGACCAAATATTGTTAAGATGTCAATTCTATCCAAACCAATTTACACATTCAATGCAACCCCAATCAATATTCTGAAATGGCCACTAACCAACCCCCTTGAAATTGCCACTTACTAATCCACATTTCAGAGTAGCCCCTCCCTTATTGGTTTGTAGAAGTTTCTAGAAGTTTCTACTTCCCTTTCATTAAAATGCCAAACTTCTCATGTTTGTTCATAGGAGGTTTGCTGCATTGTGAGATAAGATACTATTTCTTCACCTTGCAGCCCCTGCTAAAGCTGCCCCTGACCAGTTCTAGTTACTGAGCATACTAGCCGCCATTTTAAGACCAAGCATAACTTGAGACTGAACATGTTCTGGTTAACACTGCCTTTCCCAAACTCGATTGGTCCACATCATCCTTAGCCATGCTTGTCAGCAGCCTTTCCCAAACTGGATTGGCCACATTATTTCACCCCATCCTTAGCCACTCCCTTAAGCCCTCCTTCCCCAGATGGTATATTTAAACCCCAGCACCCATTTTTGGAGGGTAGACTGATAGGAGGCTTGCTTCCAGTCACATTGCTGCTCAAACACACAATAAACTCTTTCTTTTCTTGACTCAATATTGATTTCTGTGTGTATTGGGCAAACAGGCCTTCTTGTTGGTATCAATTCCAACAACCTTATGTGTAGAAATGGAAAAGCCAGTCATCAAAATTATATGGAAGGGTAAGGAGCTGCAAGTGTCCCAAACCATCTTGGAAAATAAGAGCAAAGTTGAAGGATTCACTCTTCCTAATTTTAAAACTTATTACAAAGCTACAGTAAACAAATCAACATGGTACTGGCACAAATGTTCATTCACAATAACAAAAAGTTGGAAGCAACCCAATGAATGGATAAACAAAATATGGTATTATATATTTATAATGGAATATTATCCAGCCACAAAATGGAATGAAGTTCTGATATATATGATAACAGAGATGAAGCTTGAAGACCTTATGTTGAGTGAAATAATCCATACACAAAGGGACAAACAGTGTGTATTACTGATATGAAATTGTTAGAATAAGCAAACTCACAGAAGGTCAAAAATTAGAATTTATGTTATCAAGGGATGGGGTGGGAATATAGAATGAGGAATTAATGCTTTATTAGTACAGAACTTCTGTTTGGGGTGATAGAAATGTTTTGGCAATGGATGGTGGTTATGGTAGCACAACAAATGCTATTAATGCCACTGGATTTTGTATTGGAATTATGTTAAAAGGGGAATTTTAGGTGGTATTATATTACTAGAATAAAATTAAAAAAAAAAACTGTACAATACACTGAACTCTACTATAAACTATGGACAATTGTTAACAGTATAATTATATTGTTGTATTAATTATAACAAAGTTTCCACACTAAGGCAAAATGCTAACAGCAGAACTTCTGGGAAGATGGAATGGAATAGGTAGACAAGGCTCAACTCTCTCACAAAAGCAACCGAGGAAGAGAGGAAAGTTGTCAGAAGGACCTGTTTTGGGGATCTGAAGACCGGGATAGGGCTGCACATCCCCCCAGGAGGGTGAGGGACACAGGGACAAAGAAGCTGAAATGAAAACCATGAATTAATAACCCCCATGGCTGGGAACAATGCCCATTCTGCACCCTCCAGGTGACCAACCAGGATAAAGCTTGTGGCTCACTGAAGACAACTAAAAGCAGAACAGGAGTCTTCCTCCATAGGAAAAAGGGAGGTGTGGCAGAGAGGAGATTTCCCTTCAGCAAATTTGGCCAGCAGAGCCTGCTTTGAATCATGGTTCTGGCCAAACAAGAATCATGGGTAAGTGGTGACTGAAAGAATCACCTCTGTGGAAAGATTCACCAATGAGCACCATCTGTTAGCCAGCCAGGAAACTGCAAGAAGAAAAACAGCTTTTAGTTATCTCTTGTCCCAAACTCCTCAGAGTGGATCTGCTCTCTGTTAGTGAGTCCTTGGCCCTATTTTGATGACTTAAGAGGAGCAATTTTAAAGTCTTAGACTAAGATGAACCAAAAATCAAAGAAGAGCTGTGAAACATAACTACTAAGCAAGAGAGAGAAATGAGTCAGAGTAAATTCACCAACATATTCAGATGCTTAGACATCAGGAAAAATTTATAAGTCATACTAAGAAACAGGAAGATATGGCCCAGCCAAGAACCAAACCAAAAATCCTGATGAGACACAGGATTTAAGACAACTAATCAATGGTAATCACACATATCTTCTAAATTAATTCAAGGAGATGAAGGAAAATATGACTAAAGAGAGAAACAATATTAAGAAGACACTGGATGAGCATAAAGAACAATTTGAAAGCCTGCTAATAAAAGTACCAGAGCTTATGGGAATGGAAAACACAATGGATGAAATAAAAAATACATTAGAGGCATATAACACTATATTTAACTGATGGCAGACAGAAATAATGAAATCAAGAACAGAATATTTGAACTTGAAAAGACAGAAGAACAGAAAGAAACAATGGAAAAAATGGAACAGGGTTTCTTGGAATTGGATGACAATGCAATAAGTACAATGTGTTATTGGTGTCCCACAAGCGGAAAAGAATAGAAAAGGGGCATAAAGAATATTTGAGAAAATAATGATTGTATATTCCTAAATCTTATGAAATACATAAATATCAATATTCAAAAAGAACAATGCACCCCCAAACAGAATCTATCCATGTAGACCTACTCAGAGATACATTCTATTCAGAATGTCAAATGACAGAGATAAAGGGAGGATTCTAAAAGCAGCAAGAGAAAAACAATGCATCACATATAAGGGACCCTCAGAAGGATTAAATGCCAATCTCTGATTAGAAACTATAGAAGCAGAAAGAAAGTAATATGATGTATTTAAAGTACTGAAAGAGAAAAACTCCAGCCAAGAATTCTTTATCTGGCAAAATTGTCCTTCAAAAATGAGGATGAGTTTAAAGTATTTACAGACAAACAAAAAGAGAGTATGTTATCAAAAGACCAGATTTACAGGACATACTAAGGGGAATGCTACATCTTGAAAGGAAAAAATAAACTTGGAGAAGAGTGCAAAAATGAAGATTATTAGCCTACTCAATGGGTGAAGTTATTTGGAGAACACATATTCAACAAGGGTTTGATATCCATGTTACATAAAGCTATCATTCAACTCAATGATAAAAAGAGAAGCAACCCAATTAAAAAATCGGCTAAAGACTTCAATAGATATTTCTCCAAAGAGGAAATACAAATGAGCAAAACAGCACATGAAAAATGATCAACATCACTATCTATTAGGGAAATATAGATCAAAACTATAATGAGATATCATTTCACACCTTTTAGAATGGTGTGGCAGTTTGAGATTATTTATGACTCCCCAAAAGAGAAAGATTATGTTTCTAAACTAATCTATTCCTCAGGGTGTGATACACTTTTATTGTATTAAATTCAAAGGTTTTAAGTTCACTTGATAAAATCAATTTATGACTTTTCATTTGACCATGTCAGTAGGCCATGCCTCAGGTTGAATCTCCAACCCCTTGGTGGGCTGATATAAATGGACACTCACTCAAGAAGACACAGAAGAAGAGAGAGAGAACTTTGTTAGTTTTGATCCTGGAGCCCTGGGGAAAGATGAGCCATTTGCCTGGTAGTTTGCAGCAGCAGAGAACAGAGCAGCTGAGCAGCTGAGAAGGCCCAGAAAGAAATGAGCACTATGCCAGAGACTGATATAGGAAGCCCTGAGAGACCAGGCAGAGATCACTTGTCATCTTGCTTCAACAAGTGGCAGCTGACTTTGGTGAGAAAGTACCTCGATTTGGAATTTCCATGGCCTTGGGACAGCAGGCTTTTATCCCAAATAAATATCTTTTATAAAAGTCAACAGATTTCTGGTACTTTGCATTGGCATCCCTTTGGCAGACTAATCCAAACGACCATTATATATATAAAAAAAAAAGAAATCTACAAGTGCTGGATAGGATGTGGAAAAGTAGGAAAAATACTTCACTATTGGTGGGAATGTTGAATGGTGCAGCCCCTGTGGAAAACAGTTTGGCATTACCTCAAGAAGCTGAATATAGAACTGCCATATGATCCAGCAATCCTGTTTCTAAGAATATATTCAGAAGAACTGAAAGTAAGGACATGAACTGGCATTTGCACACCAATATTAATAGCAGCATTATTCACAATTGCTAAAATATGACCAGCCCAAGTGTCTATTAACTGATGAATGGCTAAACAAAATGTGGCAAGTACAATAGAATACTACACAACTATAAGAAGAAATGAAATTGGCATGCATATTTCAACATGGATGAAC
Organism: Tolypeutes matacus; assembly: GCA_026826555.1. Lineage (NCBI taxonomy): Eukaryota > Metazoa > Chordata > Mammalia > Cingulata > Chlamyphoridae > Tolypeutes > Tolypeutes matacus. The sequence continues at coordinate 6,440,585 of JAKSZT010010858.1, read as the reverse complement.
CCTGAGGAAATTTATTTTGAGTGAAATAAGCCAGACACAAAAAGACAAGCATTGTATGGTCTTACTAATATGAACTAAATACAATAAGTAAACTCATAGAGGTAAACTCTACAGTATAAGTTACTATGAGACAAAATGTGGATTGAGAATGGGAGCTGATGCTTAATGTATATAGAGTTTTTAATAAGGTTTATTGTAAAAGTGTGGAAATGAATAGAGTTGATGGTAACATTATAATTATTATAACTTATACCGCTGATTTATAAATGTGATTGTGGCTTAAAGGGGTTGTCGATGGAAGTAAATATCAATAGAAAAGAACCTAGAGAATAATCTAGAGACTGTATAACAGTGATTTCAGTGGTAGATAAAGATTGTGGTTAATAGTATAAATTTAATAATATTCTTTTACAAAGTGTTAATAATATGGTAACACATGGGAAAATATACTACAAATAATGTAACTTATGGATAATAGTTAATGGTAATATTGTAATATTTTTGCAGCAATGGTAAAGAAAATATATCAATTCTAAGGGATAACAATAGGCATGTGTAGCAGTTTGGCAGTTTGATATAATTATGAATTCCAAAAATAGATATTCAATTATGCTTGTAAACTGGTCTGCTAATCTGGGCATGATTAAGTTATGATTCGGGCATTGACTGGGTCATGTCAGTAGGGCATTGAGCCCCACCCCTTGGTGGGTGGGGAATCAAATATAAAAGGCATGGCAAAGAACAGGGTTGTAGCAGTTCTGATATTGGAGTTTCGATGCTGGAGCCTATGGAGACGAGCAGACAGAGGAACTTGGTCGTGAGGAAGGAGAGAAGGCCCCGTGATAGAGATGAGCCATTGGCCTGATAGTCTACAGCTGGCCTTGTGGAGAGAGACAAAGCCTAGAGAGCCTCATAGTCTACAGCTGACCTTGTGGAGGAAACAGAGGAGCTAAGCCCGGAGAGAAACAGCCCCGGGAAGAGAGGAACCCAAAAGCCTGAACTCTGGCAAACTTCAGCAGCTGTCTTGCTCCAAAATGTGGCAATGGACATTGGTGAGGGAAGTAACTTGTGCTTTATGGCCTGGTAACTGTGGACTTCTACCCCAAATAAATACCCTTTATAAAGGCCAACTGATTACTGGTATTTTGCATCAGAACCCCTTTGGCTGACTAATACAGCATGTATAGGAGGGTATGGTATTTTTTCTTTTGGATTAATGAAAACGTTCTAAAATTGACTAAGGTGATGACAGCACAACTCTGGTTTGAAAATGAGAGCCACTGAAGGTACACTTGGAATGGATTGTACAAACCATCGGGCTGTATAATACAGGGAATCCAGTGGTGGAAGATGGAATGTGATTAATAGGACAAATGTGAGAACCTCCTCTCATGAAGAATAATAAATATATAATACTAACACAGGGCCTTAATAATTGGGTGGGTTTGCAGAAAAATTTACCAAATGTAAGATATGGGCTATAGTTAGTAGTAATATTCTGACAATGCTATTTTATAGTTTGTAACAAATGTTTCACTAAAATGCATAGTGTTGGTGGTGAGTTGATGTATGGGAACCTTGTATGATAATATGCATGTTTAGTAAATTCCCATTTTTAAAATCAACCCATTGGTTGGTATTTGTCATAGCTTGGCAATCTAAGCCAGGCTAGTGGAGAGGTCCCATATAATCCACTTGGCATCTATGTCCTGACCCTTGACCTCAGGAAGTTTCCCTTACAGCTGTTTTCAAGCAATACTTTTCATTTCAAAATACATCTGCTGGGGTTCAGGTCCTTGACATAGTAGCTTCTTCCACTAATGCATGGTGTTGCAGCATCCCTTCACTCAGCAGATGCTCCTTCTCTGTTTATAGACCCAGACAGTTTATCTCTAGGGATCTAACTAAGGCATTTGGGTAAGCCTTCAAATCCCTTCTGAGTCTGCAACTAGGTTTTTGGTTTTTTTTTTTTTTTTTTTTTTTTCTGTCCACTTCACTTTATTTCTTTTTTCAAATTCTCAGACTTCTGATGAATCTGGATATATTTGCTTAACCTTTCACCAATGCTATTGGCTTCTTCTAAGACTGTGAATACTCAATTGATACACTGAGAGTAGAGTAACCATTCTTTCCCTTCCAGAAAATATGTTTCTCAACTCTTGACCACTGTAATGACTTGCTCTTGTCCTCCTCCATGAATGTTATGCCATTTACAAAGTGTATTGCAGAATATTTCCCAATAGTAAGTGGCTTTCAATCCAGAAGTCCCATCAGTAAACCAGATGACCAGGTTTTCAATGGCTGGGATAGAATCCTAGGGCTTGGCTGACACAATGATCAGAGAAGAAGGTCTTTGAAAGACTTTGTTATTGACAGTGAATCTACCTACTCCTAAAAGCAGCAAACTTAATTTCCACCCTTTTTAGTGTGTTCTTTAATATATCACTTCCAATTTATGAGTTAGTGTTGCTCTATTGCTCCCTCCCTTGTTTCGGTTCTCTTTGAAATGGTTGTTTTTCTCTGGCTTCAGATTTATCTCATGTTTTCCCAATGAGGTGGATCTGACAAACACCCCTAACCATTTGGTAATTGTTTGAATTGCTTATAATGAGCATCTTTCTTGGATAACTTTTGAACTCAGAAAACAATAGGCCTTCATGGAGTAGCAATAGCCTGTTTCCATACATTCTGGTTTCAGATACTTCTAATATGAATAAGAACAGTTAGATATAAAATCAAACTGCTCTAGGCACCTCCCTCCATAAGTATTTTAAGGATTATTTCTGCTCGGAGACCCCTCAAAGTAACTGTTCTTTCTTGAGGTTTTGTGACTGAGGTCAACAGAATCTTTAGATATGGAATATAATTTCACCAAAGCATTGTCAAAAGAAACAATTTACCACATAAATGAAGGCATTTAAAGGATTTATTGCAAGAGATCAACTTTCACCAGCGGGGAGATTTCAAACAGAAAGGAGAGTGAGAGTCTCAATAGCCAACTGGTCACAGGTACTTATAAAGGCATGTAGGGACCTTTGTCGAGGTGGGGGTGGATTTAAAATGACTAGCTGACATTAAAGGTCCGTATTACATGGGGGAAGATATATCTTAAAAAGTCAGTATCTGGTATAGATTAATCAGTATGGTGTGCTAATCCATCACTAATCCATTCTAATAAGCTGTCTTTACTAGACCAAAACTGGCTTATCACCACTTGTGATTAGTTTCAATTGTGTAGGATGTGTCCCAGGGTTCTATATTCTCAGAAAGCCCTTGCAGGTCAATTGATTCTTTTCTTTTTGGCAGATCCTTTCTAAGAAAGAAGTTGCTCTCATTTCCAATGCAGGCAACCCTTTCTTTTTACTAACAGTGCAAATAGCCCTATTATTCTCTAAGCTTATTGTACATTGGTGGAGTCTTGGGAGATGATGCTTTATTTCTTATTGTTTAAAAATGTCTATTTCACCACACTATGTAGTTACGAAGATTTACACAGTATATTAATTTCCCATTGCTATAACAATTTACCACAAACTTAATACTTAAAACAACACTCTCTCAAGCTGTTAGTAGGACTTCATTCATTTCTGGAAGTTCTAGGGGAGCATCCATTTACTTGTCTTTCCAACTACTAGTGACTGCCTATATTCCTTGGTTCCTAGCCTTCTTCCATCTTCATAGCCAGCAGTGGCATGTTGAGTTTTTCTCAGTATGCAGACTCTTTGGTTCTCCCATTTATACCTCCCTCTTTCCTAATTAAGGACTTTGGGCCCACTAGATAATTCAAGATTATCTCCTTATCTTAAATTCTACTAATTTGCAACTTCAATTCCATTGACAACCATAATTTCCTCTATTGACATAGTATAGTATATTCAACAAGTTCTGCAAATTAAGATGAGGAATGAATTTTAGCTGTATGTAGCAGCCAGAATTTTTTTTTATATTAATAACCATGGTCTTCAATTCTTCTTAAGGTTTTTCTCTGAGGAGATAATTATCATGATGTCATCTATATAGGGTACCAACTTGCTCTTAATTATTATTAAATACAAGTTCAAACTTAATAAATTATGGCAATATACCAGCTAATTCAAACAGCCCCATGGAAATATAATAACTGTATAGTCAGTGTCACCAGAATGCAATTGTGCCTGGCTGGGATAAAAAAATAGTAAAGGTCAGGTTTATAATCACATATCAGTTCCCACTGGCCAATTGAGTGTTCTATATCATCTTTATCATATCAGGTAGAGGTAAAGCAATTGGAGAATACACCTTGATTAATCCTCAGCAGTGTACTGTCATTCTCCAGGACACAAGCACCTCACACACTGGCCACCCAGGGAGTTAGTGGGAATCAACATTCCCAACTCAATGCCTTAATCACAACATTATTCTCTTATTGCCGTCCTGGAATCTCTATTGGTTAATGTTTATTATTTAAGGAGTGTTCAGGAAATTCCAAAAAAAAGTCATTTAGAATGTTTAATTAAAACTGGACAAAGGGTAGAGTTAGTGTATATACCTGATATCCCCTTAGAAAAGACAAAGGCAACAAATCTTACACATTCCAGTCTGTAACTTCACGAATGCCCTCCGCAGTCATCTTCATGCCCACCTACTTTCAAAATAGAACTTTCCAGAGCACCTAATTCCCCAGGGTGATTACTGAACCTTGAGCTCCCTTATCTAAGACTTTTCCATGAAGTTGTGCTTATTACCAAGGGCCATTTAAACTAAACCAACAAATACATCCTAATATCCTGCCCTCATTTCACTTTTAGTGGTTTGGCAAGCTCTTGGCCATTTATTCAGTCTTTTTCATATTTTCAGGCTTTAATTGAAGCAGTAAATCCAGCCTCTTATTTGGGAATTATCTGTTACAAACTATGATCCTCATAATTGGATTTGAATTCCTTCAGACTGTGATACAGAGAGTGAATTTGCCAGAGTGCTTAATGAGTGGAGGGTGGGGCTGGAACTGCTCCCTTCATCCATCAAACTTTAATAATAAGCTGTCAAATCCTTAATAGAAAACTCTATATACTTACTCCTTTTTTTTCACCCCATTTTTGAAAACCCAAATAAACAAATCCAGCCAGTTGATCTGGCTGTCATTTCCTCACCTGTTTTTTCAAGTCTCCTCTACATGCTCCCTTTCCTTTATAAATCACGGATTGTTTTTTCCCATTATACAGTCTCTCTGAGCAGTAATTGAGCCAGTCAAAACACGCCTGCTGAATATATCTAATTTAAGTTTGTCTTTGTGATTATCATAAAGACAGTCTAATGCCACTTGTATTGGTACCATTTCAACCACTTAGGAAGAAAGATCACATTTATATGTAGGCAGGGGCAGGGTAGTTACCTTTTTCAGGGTAGATCGGCACAAACTTCCCCTTTATCTAGTGCTGCAAATTAGCAAGCATATGCCTGAAAGCATGTTTGCAATTTGTTGAGGATTTATTATCAATTCAAACAATCCTTTCAATTTAGTACATTCAAAAATTAGTGATGCACCTCCTGAAAAATAATTTTAAGAATACATGCCTGTAATAACCCACCAGATTTCTGTTAGTATTATTCTATGAAATGATCCATCTATTTTAATGAATACCTTCCTTGAACTCCTGATAACTGTATATTCTTAGAGGTAATCAGTGGCCTTAATTGAGTAACTCTGTAAGTGAGTATGACATCTTTCCACAGCCATAGTGACTTAAGAAGGCTTTCCAGTGACAGGAAAAACTTGCATTAAATACAGATTTTTCTCCCTCTTACATCTACTATCAGAGATCTGGTTTGGACAAAAGGTTTTAGTCGTATCTAAGGAATAGAAATTTTGCTCCCTTCCTTTCAGTCTCACCCTGCCTAACAACCTACTTTTTCAGTTATTTTGGGTCTATTTCTTCCAAACTGGTAAGATTTCCCATACTATTTCAGCACATCATTTGCCTCATAGCACGGATGGTGTTTTAGATTCCTAGGCCTGGCATAACAAATTACCGCAAACTTGATGCCTACAACAACAGAAATTTATTTTGCACAGTTCTGGTGGCTAGAAGTCCTAAATGAATGTGTCAGCAGTGCTATGCTTCTGAAACTTGTAGAGCAGAATCCTGCTATGCCTCTTACTAACTACTGACACAATCCTTGGCATCCCTTGACTTATAGCTGAATAATTTCAATCTCTGCCTCTGTAATCATACAACACTCTCTTCTCTTTTCTTGTGTCTGTGTCTCTTCTCCCTTTCTTACAAGGACACTATTTATACAGGATGTAGAGCACACTCTACTCCATCCAGTATGACCTCATTGTCACATAACTAACTGCATCTGCAATGATCCTATTTCTCAATAAAGTTACATTCTGATTTACTGGGGGTGAGGATGACAACATATCTTTTTAGGGGACTTAATGCAACCCATAACAGATGGGTAGGCAGCAATTCTGTCATCAGATCCTCATTGCATTTTTCTATTCCTCCCTTCCTTCTAAAAAGTTCCCTAGCCATTAATATTCATGAGTCTGAAAAGTAATACTGTTTACAACACGCATATTTGCTAACACAAAAGACTAAATTGTCAGATTTGACTCACATAAATCAGAACACTTATCCAGCATTGAATTTTACCACTAATCTGAAGGATACAGTCATGTGAGAGGCAAAGCAAATCTGGGAAGGTTCTGACAAATTCTATATGACTATCTGGGTACATCTTTCTCCTCCATCTGGTCCAGTGTAATAGATGAGGTCATTAACTGTAGTTTGTGGGTCACCTCACTCAACAAGGAGAATTTAGTTATGAAGCATCTTTGTTTTATATCCACATGACTGCAGGGCTTGTGTGACATTTTCCAGGGAGTCAAGCCTGATAAATCCATAGATTCTAAGTTTGTTTACCAAAAGCAATCCTAAACCAGGGTCATCCGGTTAGGGTAATCTTTAATAAGTACTCTCTTCCTAGTAAATATCAGAAAATCAAGACAGCAGAATTTTTACAAGGAGATATGACCAGTCAACACCCTTTTTCCCACAAGAGAATCCACCTTATAAGTGGAAGAGAAATGGACTCCAGGTCAGCTGCTTAACTTCTTTCCTTCCACTCAAGATGGGTTCAGGCCTCTCTACAACTCTAAAATCTAAAAGTTAATAGGCAACAACTTTAGAAACTTTATGGAAAATTAATTTGCTCTAAAATTTCTAATTCCAAATAAAATGTTGTCCACATGCAAGATAAATAACATTTTCAAGTATAGATAAATTCAAGAAATGTACTTTACCAAAAAATCATTCTTTTTATAAAATAAATAACCTGTTTTAAATAGTATTTATATATCTCCATTTTCTAATTAAATTCTTATGTATTTTTTCTTTTTCCTTCTTTTCTTCGTCTTCTTTTTTTTCCCCCTAGATTTAGTTCCCTTTGAGTTTATTCTGGCACATAAGGTAGTGGTAGGTATTCAATTTCATCTTTTTCTCAATGGCTCTCAACTTCTCCAATAACATTTATAAAGTCTGTCTTTACTTCATCATATATTTTTCTTACAATAAATGTCCACACTTGCTTGGTTCTATTTCTGGATTTCTTTTCTGTTCTATTGGTTTTAATATTCATTCATAAACAAATACCAAAACTTTCTTTTATTATGGGGACTTTATCACATGTATATATTTTATTGTCTAGTAGAATTACCTCCCTTTTCTGGGGAAGTCTTAGATATGCCTAGCAGCCATCTCCCAGCCCTCCCTACAACCCCTGCTTTTCTATTGTGTGCAGATGTTTCAAAATGTTTCTATTCCACACCCTAGGTGGAGACTGTAGGTCTCATGCAGGGGTTTTTAACTTTTTTTTCCCATGGACTCCTTTGTCAGTCAGGTGAAAACCATGGACCCCTTACTAAGTCCATACTGTACTGTGTATTATTTAATAAATATATCACTCCGGCACCAACATGTCCCCACAGGAATAATGTTTTTTGAATTTCACGTCAAGCCCATGGATCTCTGGTTAAGAACCCCTGTTCTAATGGAACAGCCTGACCATACCTTGAAACCCAAACAAGGAACAAAAAGTTCCAACCGATTATCAAGGAAGGAACTCTCAGTTGCAGGACCCCTTTCCCTTGGAGTTTATAAATAGTCAGCCCTCAAGCAGCACAGGGATCACTCCTCTTCTACGTGAAGCAGGTTTTGCAGAGTTGCCATTCACCAACCCTGACCTGAGCAGTTGGCTCCCTGGGGGACTGGTCATGATGGGGTCTCTTCCCCTGTGCTTTTGGACCCTTTGTCCTGTATGAGTAATAAAGCAGTCATTTGCTGAAAGTTTCTGTTGTGCCTGAGCCTTTGTTTCCATGACTCATGGCCCCTTCATCATAAACCATATATTTTAGCATTTTTTTCCTATTTTTTCTTATTGATTTTCTCATATAGATATTAGAATCAGCTACTCTCATTCACATGAGTAATTTAGTCTGAAATAAGTCTAAACAAAATAATCCACAAGGTATTTCATCTTGTGAAAATTTGAATTTGTAAATCCCAGAAAAGATTATGTTCATGAGCTAATCCATTCCTAAGGGGTCCTTTGCAATCAAATTAAATTCAGTTAAGGGACATTTGATTACATCATTTATTCAATGGCTTTAGGGCTTTTGATTATACTATATCAGTGAGGTGTAGCCCAGGTTGGGTCTCCACTCTTTTACTGGGTCTTATATAATTTGAGAACACACAGAGTGAAAGGAGAGACACAGAGAAAGGGAGCACTGCTGTTTTGACCTTGTCATGTGAGATTGAGGACTCAGGTTTGCCTACAGCTACAGAAAGACAGAGAAGCCCCAATAGGCTCAAGGTGTCAAGGCCCATGGAAAGATGTCTCATCACCTACGGTTGAGCTTGAGGAGGAAGTAGAGACTAGCAAACCCACTATATTGCCTCGCCATGTGACAGGACACCCGAGAAAGCATCTCTAATGATGCCTTGATTTAGACATTTTTCTTGGCTTCAGAACTATAAGCGTTAATCCTAAATAAAGTCCCTTTATAAAAACCAACCCATTTCTCATATTTTTGCATTGGCAGCCTTTGGCAAAGTAAGGCACCTATATATGCATTTATATTTATGTATGAGTTTGCATGCATATAATAAAACTACAACTTCGTTTCCAGGTAATGTGGACATGCACACAAATTAGGTCCACATCAAATATATTTTTAAGTCTCTATATCACAAAGTAAAATTAATATGAACAAGAGTCTATGATTCAAATGAACAAAATAAGACATTAATAACAAAGGATAATGGGCCACCCTCTCATAATTAAAAACTTTCAGGTCAAAGGCAAAATAAAAATAGTATAGAAAAATTTTTTAAAAAGCAAATGAACACGATGCATATTCTGATATTCATGAGATACAATAACAATAAGTAGCATTATTAAATATTCATATAAATAAAATGAAAGACTAAAAATAAGTTACATAACCATTTCAAAAATATATAAAATCTCAACAAAGTAATCCACAAGGAACTTAAATTAAGGAAATAATTTTTAAAATAAAATTTTGTGACAGAAAAACAAGCTATAAAATGAATGAAAATTAAAATGGTAAATATTTCCAAAAATGTGCAAAATTGATAAATCGCTAACTAACTTAAGATAAAGTAAGAATTACAAAATAAGAAATTAAAAGCAAGAAAAAAATCATTGGAATAGAAAATGGGGTGACATCAGTAAGGTGGTGGAGTACATAAATGGGGAATGAAAATTTCTTCAAAAAATGGTGTTGTGAAATCTAGATGTCCACATGCAAAAAAACAAAGTTGCCCCCCTCCCACCTCACATTATAAACAAAAATTAACTATAAATGGATCAAGAGCCTAAACATAAGTGTTAATATCATAAATCTCTTAGACCTAAGCATAGAAGGAAGCTTTTATAACCTTGTATTTCACAGAGATTTCTTAGAAATCACACCCAAACACAAAAGAAAAAATAGATAAAATGAACTTCATCAAAATCAAAATCTTTTCTAAATCGAAAGGAATTATTAAGAATGTGAAAAGACTACCTACAGAATGGGAGACATAATTGCTAACCATATATCTGACAAGAGTTTAATATCTAGAATATGTACAAAACTGCTTCAACTCAGAAACAAAAAGACAAATAACCCAATTTAAAAAATGGACAAAGATCTCAAATAAATATTGCTCCAAAGAAGATTTACAAATGGTTACTATGCGCGCAAAAATATCTCACCATCATTGATCACCAGGGAAATAGAAATGAAAAGTACAATGAGTTACCATTCCATACCATTAGGATAGCTATTATTATTTTTTAAAGACAGAAAATAACAAGGGTTGGTGAGGATGCAGAGAAATTAGAATGTTTAAATATTTTTGGTGGGCTTTTAAAATGGTGCAGTCACTTTGAAAATGAGTGGAGTTTCTCAAGAAGTTGAACATAGAATTTCCACATGACCACTTTTTGGTATACACTCAAAAGAATTGAAAGTAGGGTCTAGCAGATATTTGCACACAAATGTTCATAAGGGCATTACTCATAATAGGCTAAAAGGTAGAAACAATCCAAAGTCCAACAACAAATATTATTTAGCCATAAAAAGGAATGAAGTTCTGATACATGCTACAACAGGAATAAACCTTGAAGACATCAAGTGAAATCAACAGGTACAAAAAGACAAATATTGCATAATCTTGCATATATGAAATTCTTACTGCAAGCAAATTCATAGATAAAGGGAATAGACTACAGGTTAACAGGGCCTAAGGAAAGAGGGCAGTGGAAGGAATGGGGAATAATTGGCTAAAGGGTGCAGTGCTTTCATTTGAGGTAATGGAAAAAAAGTTTAGGTAATGGGTCTTATAATGTTAGCACAATATTGTAAATGTAAGTTATACCACTGAATTATACAACTGAAAGTGGTTAAAAGTGGACATTTTGAATTGTATGTTACTACAATAAAACACTATTTTTAAAAAGAATTATTTCTAAACATTTAACAAATACTTTTGAAAATATTTTCAAAATTTATTTCATAATAAAATCAAATTTATGAAAATTACCCTCAAGACTAAATATATTATACATATAAGTTTCTAAGGGAGGAAATCCAAGAGGAGATATTCTCCAAGGGAATTCAGACCAACATGATGGCTAATGATTTAATCCCATTAGAAATCCATATTTTCTTCCTAGTCTACTTAATAGCTTTCCATCCACAAAAAAACTAGAATGTACCTATTTGTAGAACACTGTGGCATGCCAGGCATGTCACCATTATAGTTTGTCCATTATAACTACAGAGTATTCTAAGTAGCCCATCATCGAAGGGTATAGAAACTCTGTAATCAGTCTCCTGTAAGCCCTACACTACATGGTCCAATATCCTGCTAGGGAGGAATTCTCAAAAATCCTTCCCAAATGATTTCCTATATTGTAGATAACTGAAAGATTTGAGTCAAATGATACTAGGTTCCAAATAGTTATTATCAATTGGTCTAGTTCATCATTGGATTGTAGAATCAGAATGTCTCCCTAAGCAAAGGCATTCAGGCTTGTAGGCTTCTATTTTACCTTTTCATGTTCTAAAAGAAGTGGGCATCTCTTTTTAAGACATCTGAAATAACTGGGTTAAGAGACAGTAAGAAAAAGTCTAAGGTCATGTATATTACTAGAAGGAAAGCTAAAAACTGTAACATGGTACTGTGTAAGATAGTAAACCATGAATATGGGTGATATTGAATATGTAAGACTGTTTTGACAAAATATACATACAAATATACTAGAGAGAAGGAAAAAGAATAGCAGCTATGAGAGACTGAGAGGTGAAGAGTTTTATTTGTTTGTTTTTTGTTTATTATTATTATTGGAATAATGAAAGTTCTCTGGGAGTGATTGGGGTGATGAATGCACAAATATGAGATTACATCAAATACCCTTGATTGTATTCTTAGATGGATTTATGCTTTATTAATAAGTATCAATAAAATTGAAAAAAAATTCTTAAGAAAAGAAAAATATGAATGTACAAAATAAATTAGACAGATGGAAATGAAGTAGCAGCTATGTGTGGCAGGGGAAGCTTAGAGAGATTGAAAGGTGAATATTAAGGGGTACAGTTTTTTGTTTATTTTTGTTTGTTTGTTTATTATTGCTATTAATATTGGAATAATGAAAAAACTCTAATAATGATTGAATTGATGAACGCACAACTATGTGATTATACCAAACACCATTGATTGTACACTTTGGATAGACTGTATGCTTTATTAATATGTATCAATAAAACTGATCTTAAAAAATGAGACAATAAGAACCTCTATATCTGAGGCTCTTTCAAGACAATAATGTAATATTGAATATGTCTTGTTGATAACCTACTTATGCATTCCTTTACCCTTCCCTACTATTTCTCCTCTCTATCATTCATTTTTCACCCCAAAATTTCTACCTTTGGAACGAATATTAGATTTTGCCACTGTGCTGGTTCAAGTTTCTGGCAGAGAGAAGAGACTAGTAATACCTCCCTTTCAGTCCATTCTCTTCATGTACAAGGGTTATATAAAACAGAACTAGTGGACTATTTCAACCACTGGGAAAAACAGCTCCATTCCCCGTTAACCCATTTGTCCCAGATAGAGTAGAGGCACAATACCCCCTGTGAGGTCCTTAAGGATTCTGATGTGAAGGTTTAAAATTATTGTTACAGTTTCTTGCTTAGGGATTATCCAGGCATCCAGCTCCCACAATTTCAGCTCTTGTCCTGAGACCACTGTATCAGGTAGGAAAAGAGAATATGGTGGGGATATGGGAACAAAAGAAAAGTATCATCATGCCATTATCTTACCTGATTGGGAGAATTGAAAAGTCATATTGGCATCCACCCCCACTTTCTTTTCCCAGATCTCCAAGAAAAGCAGAGGAATCTATCAAGTGGGGACCTTCCCATGGCCCCCGTCATGCTGAGTAAATGTGTGTGTAGAGCGAGTTAGCAAAACAGTGTGTCCTGGGAATGAGGTTCAGGGTACAAGAAAAAATTTGAACAAATGATCTCTCTTTTTTTTTTTTTTTAAAGATTTTATTTATTTATTCATTTATCCCCCCCTTGCTGCTTGTGCTCGCTGGGTCAGCTAACCATGCTGTGCAGGCGGGCTTGCCTTCACCAGGAGGCCCCGGGAACCAAACCCGGGGCCTCCCATATGGTAAACGGGAGCCCTACTGATTGAGCCACAGCCGCTTCCCCAAATGATCTCTTTATTGTTCAGAATAAAGAGTCCAGAAATGGCAAATCCATTTGTCATTTACATGGTCCAACAGAGAAAAGGGAAGAAGTCCTATCACGACTGGTCTCCCGAGGTGGCCGAAAACTGCTCCAGATTAGGGTATAAAGATGGCAGTTCTGTGCCCCTCTTGTGCCGGAGAAATAAGAGTAATCTAAACTGTTTGAGTGTGGTTTTTATCCATCCAGGGGAGAGTTGGCCATGCAGCTGAGAATTCATGTTCTGTTATGCATTTGGAGCTCCTTGTTCCTAGGCTTCAGGTTTAAATTCTGGCAGGGTCTTTACATTAGACTTAACATCTCCTCCAGGCTGTGGAATGGAACAAAATAGAAAAGGATGTGGGCGTGTGGAGGATGGCCATTTAGTGTGTGTTTTTAATTTCCCCAGAGAAGGAGGTGGGGGTAGGTGAGGTATGGGAGATGACCACTAACAGAAGCCTGTAACTTCCCTAACAGGGTGCCACCCAGTTTTCTGCCTATATAACCCCTTGTCCCACCCTCAATTTTAGACAACAAATATTTCAATTGCCCATTCCAATTCCTTATCAAATCATTACTCTGAGGAAGAAAGTGTTCTTTGGTCTTAGGAAATATGACTTGGAGATCCAAATATTGCAATATATTCTGTTCAAGTTCTTTTTTTAGTTCTGTGAGCATTGCCATATACCACTGGGTAAGCAAAAGTCAGGTAAGTGTCTATTCCTATCAGGGCCAATTTTTATGCTCCAGGGCCTACTGACATCAGTCCAGCATGCCATCTACATGTGGCGCTTTCCTCTGGGAAATCTGCCCCATATTGATCTGGTCTTCTTGTTAGCAGACATAAAATTTCTTATTGGCATTTGGTGCCTTAGAGTGTGCCAGAGAAATATATTTAGATTCAGCCCATTTTTGCATTTCTACATCTCCCCCATTTCAAGTGAGCACACCAGGATGTCCACTCTCCATTTCCATACAATTCTCAATTCTGGAAGGGGATTTGTCTGATGGGTATCAACATATCCTAATTATGAAACTCTTAAATTCCCACAGTGATTTCCCACATACTGGCTACCCATATGGAAATAGAAAATATACCTTTTCTATTGCCATGTGCCTGACCATAAGGCCAGGCCATTGGCCACTGCCCATGAGTTGGTAAAGATCCAAACATAGAGTCAGACAGCATGCATTCCAGGCCACTCTGCTGATTTGTTTTCACCTTCTTCTATCACTGCCCAAGAAGCATTAGGAGTTGGCTGCAACTCAGGTGGCTCCAAAGTCAGTCATAAGGGAAAAGAGGCTACCTGCTTGTGATCATTTCCTGTGTAAATCATTTCTATTTTATTATAAAACTCTTCTGGGCTCAGTTCTCCTTATTAGAGCATTTATTTGATATCACCAAAGACATTATGGGTATCAGATTTGAGGATTATTTTATGCCCTTCAGTCATGGGGGCAGTGTCAATTAAAGCCCAATAGCAAGATAGCAATTGTATCTCAAATAAATGGAAATTTTCTTATCCAAAACCCCAGCAGACATCTGTGGGTGGCACTCACAGGTTTTTGCCATAATCCCCATCTGCACCTCCACACAGGGTGATTTTATAGCAAATTAATGACCTGTGTAAACTGTGGCATTCGTATGAGAGTCCATTTACACACCTTCTGTTTTAATTACTAGGTAGGAAAAGTCTTTCCCAGGCAGGCACCATATCCATCCCATAATACAATCAGGCAAAAGAGAGATAACTAATTTATTCAAAGTCTGTTCAAACATTCCAATATCCATTCAAACCCTCACCTTGATCCCATCAACTGTTGCATTCCTATATCTTCTGACTCTAACTGTAATCCACTAGGACTTCACCAACAACAAGTTTTAGAAACACAATGCATGGTGCTCCCAAATCAAGGAGTCTCAGAAATGTATCTCCCCCACCCCCCAGCTAAATTTTTTCCTACTCATGTATATATAATCATGGGACCTCAGCTGGGAATCAGGTCAAAAGAACGTGGTCTTTTATCAATCTTTATACTTATTACATTGTGGAACCATGGCCCCAAATGATTTGAGGTCAGATTTCTCCATGTTATCTTTGCTTTCTGGCTTAAAAATTTCTCCAAACTAGATTGAATAAGACAAATTTATTTAATACCTTTCAATGTTGGGAGACTTTCAGGGACACCTATTTGTCCCATCAAGGATTAATCATATCCTACCCTTTTACCCTACTTCCATAACCACATATCTCAGTGAATCGATGTTGTACTTGCAAATCCTGCTTCTAGTATCAACTTTCCAAAATTAAACAAACCACCAAGTTTGAGCCATATCAAGTTTAGAGAACACACAATCCTTGACAAGATCACTATCACTTCTAAAACTAACAGCAAGTTTGGACACTTCCTGAAACCATCCAAAGTTTCAACAATATCCTGAAATGAATCACAGTACTGACTGAAAGCATATTATACTCATTGTTAAAATTTATTTCAGGGAAATGGTACAGATAGAAGTGGGATAAAGAAAGACACACAAGGCACAGTCTGGGAGGTTTCCAAACATAAGCTGAATGTTATCACCCATGGAGTCAGGACATGTTTCCCTCCTGAAATCTATGCGTGACAATACACACAGTGTTGCTAACCATAGAAACTCACCTGAGCTTTGGTGTTCAAAGAAATTATTGGGGCTTCCTACATAGATATGACTGATTAATTACTTTTCCAAATTGTTGAACTCAGCCTCCTGGTCAACTGTGATTGCATGACCCAGAACACTACCTTAAAACACATGGAAATCTCTCTTAGGACTCTCAGGAATGACTGTTACCACTTAAGATCTGGTGTGGCTAGCCCCAACCCTAAACAAATACACTCATTTCAGATGCATAGATTGCTTCTCAGAAGCCAAAAACAATGTTTAGATCTTTCTTTGAAAAAGATCAAGTTATTTATTATACACTAGATGAAATACATATCTGAAGAAATTATACAGAATTAAACTTGGAGTTAAAAAAAAAAAGAAATTATCTAAAATATTCCTGTGATAGTTAGACTAATGTGTCAACTCTGACAGGTAATGGTGCCCAGGTGTTTGTTCAAGCCAGCATTGGGTTAATTGTAATACAAAGGCATTTCATAGACTTTAAACATCAGCGAGCTGATTGCGTAGATGGCTGGTTATATCAACAATCAACTGAGGAGATTGCTGTCAGCAATGAGTAATGCCTCATTCAATCAATTGAAAGCCTTTAAAAGGGAAGCAATTTCAGCATTCAGAGAGAGAATTCCCCTCTCTACTTCGGATAGTCAGCTTCTCGTGGGGAATGCAACAAGAACCTTCATTAGAGGCCTTGGTTTATAGCCTGCCCTGAAGAATTTGGACTTGTGCATCATACTATTTACAGATAGCTATTGTTGGTTCTGTTTCCCTAGAGAATCCTGACTAATGCAATGTCTAATGAAAATTACAGACTACACACAATAAACAGAGACAATCTTAAAGTAAAACATGGATTACAGATAATACAGCAATCATAAAAATATGCTTTCATCAATTTTTAAAATATACTTTTATTACAAAAATTGTCAACTTATAAAACAATCATGCATATGGATAGAATTCTCATACAATACCCCTTCACCAATATACAACACCATTGTGGAATATTTATTACAGATTGTAAGACCATATCAACAAACCATTACTACTTATTATGATCTATAGCATACATTTCACATATTTTTTCCCTACCCCCTGTAATTAACACAGTACAACTTTAGCATTGGTGCATGAATATTACAACATTGCTGTTAACTATAGTCCATAGGTTACATTAATTGTATTTTTCCCATGCTTCCCTACATTCCCACAACCCTGCATTAGTGATATACATCCGTTCTAGTTCACAGGAGGACATTCTTGCATTTGTACTATTAATCACAATTCTCATCCACCTCTGGGTTCACTGTATTATTCAGTCCCTAGATTATTCTCTAGCTTTCTTGCAATTGACATTTACATCCCTAGACTATCCTTTTCAGCAACAGTCCCATTTATAAACCAGCTGCTACTCACTATAATGTGTAACCATTAACTCTATCCATTTCCACACATTTATAGTCAAGTTAATTAAAATTTCTACATACATTAAGGATTAGTATTCGTCACACCCCTCCTCTTATCTCCTAATAACCTATACTCTAGGTTTTAACTCCATGCATTTATTCTTTGTATTTAGTTCATACTAATGATACCATATACAATTGCCAAAAGATGGAAACAACCCAATTACCCATCAACTAATGAATGGATAAATAAATTGTGATATATACATATGATGGAATACTATGCTGCTGTAAGAAGAAATGAAATTGTGATACATATGATAACATGGATGAATCTTGAAGACATTCTGCTAAGTGAAATAAGCCAGATGCAAAAGGACAAATATTGCTTTCATCAATTTTAAAAAAATTTTGCACCAATGCAAGGTATTAATAATGGGGGGGGGGGAGGAAGAATGCTAAGTGAAAGAAACTAGACACAAAGTACTGCATATTGTTTGACATAATCTATACAAAATGTAAATACAAATAAATTGATAGAGGTGGAAATAGATTAGCAGTTATGTATGGCAGGGGAAGGATGGGGTATTGAGAGGTGACTACTAAAAGGAAGATTTTTTTTTCCTTTTTGTATTAATGATAATTCTGTAATATTGCTTACAATGATGAATGCACAACTCTGTGATTATACCAAATGCCACTGATTGTACATTTTAGATGGATTGTATGGTTTATAAATACCTTTCAATAAAATTTATAAAAAATCATAGGGTAGTATATAAGAATTCTGTATTTTATGCATGATTGTTCTGTAAACCCACAACTACACAAATAAAAAACAGTTGTAGACTAAAGAATAGAGAAAATATGGGGAGGCAATAATATCAAAGAAATAATATCAAACAATTTTCAAAATATGTAGAAGGTTGTTCATCTTCCAATTCCAGTATTACAATTAATTTCAGATAGACAAGTATAAGAAATGCACATTTAACCACATGGAAATGATAGTCAAAAATCATCCTGTCAAAGACAATATCTTAAATACAACCAAAGAGAAAGAAAAATTACATAAAATGGAATGCTACATAGACTATTGGCATATTTCTCACCTAATAACGAAAGACAAATGACAGCAGTGTAAAATCTTTACAGTTTTGAGACAAAGTAATTGTACATAGAGTTTAATTTTAAGCAAAGTCATTTTTAATCATATTCATGATTTTTTTATTCAAAAAATAAAAATATCTTCAGAAAAACAAAATCAAGTTTACTGCATCAATACTCACTAAAGGAATTTCTAAATAGTGTTGTTGATACATTTTCAGTGAGATTTGTCGTGCCTTCACCCACCTCTGATTTCAGTGGACCTACATTAGACAGTTCCTTTGGTATGCACACTCTGGACACCGGACACCGTGAGCATTAGCCTTGTGTCTTTCTACTTTCTGGTTCCTTCTTCGTGGCATTCTCTGGTGACTCACTGTATAAGCATATATACATAGCCCAGAAACCAATATTCCCAGGGCCCATCCTCAACCAAGAGGGTAGGAGCTGGTGGAAAAAGGATCTGGCCTCTGTTCTTTAGATGGGCCATGGTAGAAGGAATTCTGCCATTTCAGCAGTTATCTTGACCTTTCTTTGTCTTACTTTCCCAAGTTTTCAACCCTGCTTCCTGAGATAAAATCTCAAACTACCTGCAAAACTACCTGTCACAAGCTTTGATTTCAGAGAATTAAAAAGTAGTTGAACATCATATAGAAGGTGAATAATATAAGAGGGAAATTTTAAAGTATGAGAAGGAAGCTTGGAATGAATGGACTAAAGTAAATTTACTATTATTCTACTATAGACTTTTTGTTCTTTTAGCAATGGAAGAACTTTTATCATTGATGGGGAGGCAGTGGCCACAGGAGTTTCTAAGGGGAGAAAGAGGGAAAATTAGGTGTAATATGGGACATTTTCGAGACATTGGAATTGTCCTGCAAGGTGTTGCAATGATGGATACAGTCCATTATATATTTTGTCATGACTTACAAAATTGGATGGGACACAGTGTAAAGTATAATGTAAACTATAATCCATGGTGAGTGGCAATCCTTCAATATGTGTTCATCAATTGTAACAAATGTACCACACTAATGAAGGATATTTTTAATGTGAGAAAGTGTGAGAGGGGGAGCGAGGGGGGTATATGGGAATCACTTATATAGTTTTTAATGTAACATTTATGTAATCTAAAGTTTCTTTAAAAAATTAACTAATTAAAAATATTTCGGTAAATCTAAGTTAATATCATAACATATAAGATAGTAAATTGCAATGCTGAATTAGGGGGTGAAAATAAAAAATGGTAACTAAATACTGAACAGCAATATCAGATAAATATGAGAAGCATAATGAAAGCTAAGGTTTTGGAAATTTGCGAAAAGGATAATGAGATAAATCTCTGTCTTAGTATAGTTAATATACATGTTAACAATTTAAAGGCAAGTGATAAACAAATAGTATTAGTCATATATCTTCAAAACCAGTGAAAGAAAATTTAAAAAAAATTATAATAAAGACTAAAAGGAGAAGGAGAAGGAGAAGAGGAGGAGGAGGAAGGAAGAAGGAAGAATCACCATCATCATCCCTTATGGTTTCAAAAGAAGGCATAAAGAGAGAAACAGAGTGCGGGGGGGATACATGCACATGTAGAAAAGTATAAGGCTACGCATTGGGATTATTGACAATAAATAAGGATAGGATTTATTTCTTGGACAAAGAAAAGTGATATGATAATTAAAGGCCTTTAATTATTTGATAATATTTTAAAAGTTCTACAAAATAATCAGAGTTCTAGGTAAATATGCTATTCTTTTCTTTACAACTTGTTTGTATGTATAATTAAATTATTTCATAATATATTTAAAATGAAATTAATGAAGTATTAAAATCAGAAACATTAACTGAACATGGAAAATCACATGATGCAATGCTAAACATTCAGTTACAAAGGTGTTTACAGGATAATTGCATCATTATATGTCAATAGATACAGATATAGAGATGTATCTATATATGAAAGAAATATAACACAATCTTTTTAGTGCTTATCACTGGGTGATAGGAAAATAAATTATTTTTATTTTCTACTTGGTATTGTCTTATTTTGAATTGTACTGTAATGAATAAATATTAATTTTCAAATAAAAAGTTATTTTTGAAATCTGCAAAAATTATGAAGTGCACTATTAAAAATGATTATTTAACTCATGGTTACTTTGTGACAGTTAGCATATTTAAATTGGAAAACTATGATATACCAAGAAATGTCATTTGGAATATTATTTAATGCTTGACCCTTATTATTTTTGCTTAGAAGGATCCCTACATTGAGAAATTGGGGTTCCTACCAGTTCTTCTAGTTATCTCCTCATGAGAATTTAAATGTACTTTGCTACAAATTTTAGGAGGTTACCTATTAGGAGCATGGGTTCTCCTGAGCCCAGAGTAATTTGATGACCTCTCAAAGAAGACTCTCTAACATCATCTTAGCTGGCTTTAAAGTCTTCTATAATGCAACTTGGAAACAAAGGATCCTCACTAGAAAACACTGCAGGAAGTCTGCTGGAAGGAGCCTTTTAAGTTGAAACCACTTATAAAAATAGTGGTTTGGAATTTTTTTTTTTTTTTTTCTGAGGATGGACTAATGGAAAGTGATGGCTACTCTATCCAGAGAAATACATAACTCACAATTAATTTTTTTCCTGCATGGGTTTAATATTTACTTGAAAGTCCACCCTTGGTATACAAGTACTCTCCAATATAAGGGCATTATAGTAGTAATGGTGAGAGTGGAAGAGCTGCCCAAAAATATCACTTACCCCAAGGAAAATTTGAGAATCCATGATTACTGCTGGCTATTCCTACTTACATTACTAACGTTAATGAGAGCTGTCACTGTCAGTTTCACAATCTGCCAAGAAATCCGATCTCTGGGAGGGCCTGCCAGCTGATGGAGACACTGCCCGTAGGCCCTACCCTTGAAGGTCGGCATCAGGAAATGTTTGTGTCAAGGGTGTCTGTGTATGCCAAGAGGCACTGCTGTCAAGAACAGCTTTAGGACAAAGCCAATCCATTTTTAATGATACTCAGAAAGAGATTAGGACAATTTAATCATATTCTGAAAAGAAAACTCCCACTGGAGCTAAAATGAATTCACAGTCCAATTTATAGGAATCCAAGTTAAATGGCAACTAAATCATTAATAGTAATGCATAGTTATTATTTTCATACCAAGTTCATGCACAGAGTAATAAAGAAATATTGTTTTCAGAATAATATATAATCTCATTTTACCAACAGTTAGGTTTCACATAGGCACAGGAAGAGCAAATTCAGATCCAGGCCATTTCAGGTTCTCAGTCCAGCAGCCAATTGCCTTGACGTTGCAGCTAAGCTTCTCTACTTCTTTGCCAACCCCCTAAGCACCTGTGAGAAGAGTGCCAGTAGTGGAGAGAAGGCAGGTTGTTTTGACCCACTCAGCACAGACTCAGGGTCCCCTGCAGAGCTGCTCCACCAGTAATCTCATCTCTCATAGAAAGGGGGGATTTTAAGTCTCCCCAGTGTGAACAAAGTAGAAAGAGGGGATTTTAAGTCTCTCCAATGTGAACAAAGTGATTATCAGCCTGACAGGGAGCCCTAGGAAACTGGCATTCTTGCATTTTAAATGAATTTCACTGTACAAGTGTATATTGCTTCCTTTTCACAAGTTGTGTTTAGTGTGATAAGCCAAGCTCTCAAGTGTAAATGTAAAAGCTAAAGGAACTGTACTAAGACTGGCAATTTTGAAGTAGATACCAATCCCCACCCCAATCTGTAAATTGTAATACTGAATTTTTATTGAAGTAAAACACACAAAATCAAACCAATTACAAAGATATTTGTGGGAAGTGACTTTTTTTAAACTTGTTATTTTGAGATAGTTTTACATTTAAAGAAGAGCTGTAAAACTGTAGAGAGAGCCCTATCTTCTTCAGCCAGCTTCCTTAATGTTGACATCTTTTATAATTCTAGCACTATGATCAAAATTAAAAATATTAGCATTGGTAGAATAGTATTAACTAAACTACAGTCTTTATTTGGATTTCATGATCTTTCCCAATATCTAATTTAGGAACCTACATTGCATTTACTTTCCATGATTCAATAACTTTTCTTTTTTTGTTTTTTTTTTCAATGACTTTTAATAGTTATTGAATACTCGCTATTTTTGTTCAAGAATCAGTACTCATTAGGGTTAGATATATTTGCCATTATAATAATTTCATCTCAGTTAATATTTTTGTTATAATCCAAGTTAAATTTTATTCTGATAAATCATTTTTTATTTGAGATTATAATGACATTAAAATTATTGAGAAAAATATTGACAAGAACGTCCTAGAAGCCATGTTTTTATGAGACCCCAATGATTAAAATGGTAATAAAAAAGAATTACTGAAGCACAAAATCCTGAAGAACCTAAATACATATGTCTGGAAACCAGACTCATGCCATGAATCTCAATGAATATAACAGTGTTTAACACTTCTACATAAACAGGTTAACTATATCTCCCTCATGTAATTATGGGTGATATAGTTGGATGGAGATGTTTATAAAATAAGAAGCAGTTATCATCTTTTTAAAAATCCATATTTGCTAAGATAAATACCATACAATTGGTTGTTTTAAGCAACAGGTATTTACTGGCTTACAGTGTTAAAGCTAGGAGAATTCTGAAATCAAGGCATCAGCAAGGTGGTGCTTTTTCCCCAAAGACTGTGGCACTCTGGTGCTGGGTGCTGATGATCCTTGGGTTTCTTGGATTTCCTGTCACATGGCAATGTCTGCTCCTTCCTCTTCCAGTTTCCTTCTGACTTCCTCCTTCTAGTTCCTCTTGTGACTTTTCTTTATAAAACCTCTATTAATAGGATTAAGATGCCTTTCTGATTTACTTGTCCACACCTTAACTAAAAATTACATCTTCAAAAGGTTCCCTTAACAATAGATTCATACTCACAGGAATGAAATTTAAAATAAGAACATGTTTTTATTTTTCTGTGATACATAACTCAACCTACCAAAAATGGTTATTCTAAAACCTTTATACCTGAGAATCTGTTTGTTTCAGTTGTCACTGAGACTCCAGAACCAAGGCTCATTGTCCTTTTATCTACAGCCAAATTTAATAAATGGAAGTACATAGACAGTTTAACAATATTGCATTTTCAATATTCAGCTGCTTTTCTGGTTTAACCCAAAATAAAATAAGAACTATAGGATGACTAGTAAGACGACATCATACCTAGAGCATGGTTAGCACCAAAGAAATACAGGATTAGTGCAATATGTCTGCAAAGTTTAATCCCAGTTGAATTGGTCTTCTAGAATATTTAAGAAAGACTCTTCTTTCCTAAACGTTCTTCTTGTCTTTTCTTGCTTACACATTCCAGGTGGGCATATTTGTGAGAGCAGTAGTTCTGATGACAGATTCATTTTTTTTCTCATTACCTATTGCTTCTATAATATCTTTGACTCCTAATACAGTATGTCCTACGTTTGACCCTAAGCTCCTATTTGCTTCTGTTTTGTTGACAATGGAACTAGAATTTAGGGCTTCTTTCCAAAACTGACCATCTGAAACCACAGCTTTAAAGCTTCCATGTTATCCTTTTGTATGTATTCTGTGAAGACCCTAAGTCCACTCTTGTCTTTCAATAAACTGTATCTGAAGGACCCAAATTTGATAGCTCTCTATAGTGGCTGAAAATACAATAATACATCACTTTCTCTTCAGTGCTGAACATATAATACAATATTTTTTCCAGTAAAGGATTAGGGAAGGAGCTATTATCCAATTCCATTTATGTATCCTCCACCTCTAAACTACCACCATACTTCTATATTCCCCATCCATTGTCTATACTAATGCAAAGACCCCTATATTGGAGTTTCTTAAGACCACCTTCATGTACGGATATTCACTAGAATGATCCATGGATTCTCAGTATATAGATATATACGTGGCTAGGATTTATCACAGAAATGTAAAAAGGATACACAGCCTGATCATAAGGGAAAAAGACATGGTGAATTCTGGATGAATCCATATATAGTCTTCTTTATGTTCTCTCCCTCTCATGAGAGGTCATGTAGAGCACATTCTTTCCCCATTGAAAATGCAAAGACAAATCTGTGATATTTGTGCACAGAGAAGCCTAGTGTCAATTCAGGACCAAATGATTTTTGCTGGAAGCTAATCACATAGATTCCATTTTCCTGCAACATACCTAAATTCTAACTTCCCAGATGAATGCAAGTGTTAGCCATGAATCATATTGTTTGCACAGTCTGTGCAAAATAAAACACCCTTATCATTTAACACTCTTAAAATCAAAATTCTTAGATGCCAACCAAAGGCCAAACTTGCAAGCAGTCTCAAGCCTGCTATGTTAACTCTTTTCTGAATACTCTCTTGCTTGTTTCTCTTTCTACTCTAATGGGTATTTTTTCCAACCAGTTTTCTGCAAAAAGCATAAAAAACGTCTCCAAGCTATAAATTAAACTATGGATTTATATACCTCATGGAATTACATAAATTCCTCCAGGACTAAAGGAGCAATGTGGAAACATTCTTCTCAGACCATTATTTTGGTAAGCTCAGGTAATCTTCGTTACTTATATCCTGATCAGCTTCAGCTCTTATGCCTTCATTAGCTAAGGTGTTTTAGAGATCTGTATGTGTGTGTCTATTTTTCAATTTAATTCAGGGGCTAGAAAACTTTTTCTGCAAAGGGGCAGATAATATTTTCAACTTTGCAACCATACAATAGTCACAAATAGTCACAAATGTCTCAAATTTGTCATTGTGGTATGAACACAGCCATAGACAATATATAAATAACTTATGTGTTCCATAAACTTTACTGAAAAAAAGTGATGGGTTAGATTGGGCCTTGGGACAGTAGTGTGTTACCTCCAGTTTAAAATGCATAAATTAATCATTAATAACTTTACTAAACAAAAACTCATATGCATATCTATTATTTTTCAAACACTATTCCAGAATCAGATATGTTTCTTCTCAAGGAGAACTAGAAATTAAAAGAAGAAGTTGAGGTGTGAGAAGTATTTTCATATAAATCTCCTCCTACCATACTGACTTTTGTATTACAATTTGAAAACCTTTAGTTCCGTGGACAGTGCTGCTTGGGTCAAACTCTCAATTTCCTCTCATCTCAGTGAAGTAGGTTGATAGACATTTGGGCTGAATGACACCTATGGTTTTTTACATGAATGGCACAACTTGAATGAAATTAGTTTCAGAAAACCAAAATAGTTGTCCATTCACAGATAAAGATGCAGGGCATTCCAGAAGAGGTTTCAGAGCAATTGCTCCTACTGATACCTCGGGCTATCAGCTGTTCCTTATTTGGCTGCATATTATAATTATTTCAAGCTTTTACAAAGCTGGGAATTAATTTGTTCAGAAAAAAAGAATCACAAAGGACATTGTTTTGGATTCTTCTTAGAATATCAAAAGATAATTAATTAGAATTGGCAAATTATGATTTAAAATGACAGACTTCAATTTTATTGATGTAAAATAAATAGCTATGCATGTGGCAATAGAAATCAACCACCACACCACGGGAATTAAGAGGACTATAAATTTCTGATTCTTATTCTGATTCAAATATAATAGAGAGTGATGTAAAATACAGTGATTCCAAGATATAAAAAGTTTCTATTTTATTAGGTAGGTCATTGGGAGGAAACAAAAAAGGAAATGATAATGAATGCACATTTAGTTCTAGAAATATTTGTAGAGTGAAATTGAATGAAGAAAGGAAGATGCAAACACTGATATAAAACAGCCTTGACAATGTTGTAGGTTGTTAAACAATTTTGCTAGCTTGCACTTAAACATCTCTGTCGGTAGAATAGCCCACAATAACTATTCAGTCCTTTTAATCTACATAAAATAATGTCTATAGTAACAGGACAGTATAACCAAGTAATAAAGAATACCATAATTATCTGTTTGATTCCTGCCAAACCAGTATTTGCAATCAGATTGCTAGTAGTCAGGTATATTCTATGCATTTCAGGACTTCACAGTTTACACACTTGATAATTTGATCTTACTTACATAATTATTGAGAGATTTTACTATATATATTTAGTACTTAGCTCAGCACTTAAAAATGTAGGGCCTAACGTTTTTTACTAATATGGTAAATTCTTGCTCTGTGTGTATTCAAATATCGAGAGGTATAACATTCCTTATATTCATGAAATTGGTTATATATCCTTTAATTAAATTATTTCCCACCCAATAATGCCTATAATTATTACTACATAATAAAAATATAAAAATACAAAATAAGAAAAAAATCTAAGACGTCAAGGAATAACTGAGAAGTCATTTAAATTAGTTGATTAAATAAATATAAGTTATTGCAATTTGGCATAAATAGCAAGGGAACAAACACAGAAAGTTAATTTCATTTAAATAATAATTTTGGAATTTAGTCCTAAAGACATCACACTGATGTTTCACTTCAGCATTCTATAATTGAAAAACATTCTGGTTTCATTGCTTCCACAGCACATAAATGATAAAAAAGTTTTTTCCCAGGATTGAATATAGAAATAAAGCCCATTAAGTAAGTACATGGGATCCATGCCATGTAATAAGGAATTCTTTTTAAAAAGGTGACTAAAGAAGAGGAAGATGAGAAGAAAGAGAAGAGGAAAAAGACAAAAGGAAGAAGGAGGAGGAAGAAGGTGTGAGTTTGTAAATATCTGGAGTGAGAACTGGATATCAAGAGTCATTAAGAAGAAAAAAGTAAAAATGTGAAAATGGAAGCTATTAATGTTATTTTGATGGCTACTGGGGTCAAAATGTAATATATCCGGGAAGTGGTGTATAATGGGATGTATCAACTCTGCATTCTCTAGGAGCCAGGATAGTAAAGATTAAGAGAACATGTTGTTGAAATGAGATAAAACTGGGCTATTTGCTTGACCCCTGCCAGATCCATAGTCCTGGTGCAGTTTACATAACAATAGCTTCACCTTCAATTCTTGTAAAATGGGAATCATAATTTTCAAAGGAAAATGGCTTTTCAAAAATCATTTTGAACATGCACAGTACATATTTTCCTTCCTAGTTCTGGTTCTTGATACAAATGGTTCCTGAAACATTGTTAAATTAGTAAAAACAAATGGTGACATATAAATGATGTCATTTCCATAGGAGAATTTATTTGGGGGTTAGTGGAATCTGCAATGGGCAAGCTCAACATAATGACTGAGAGCATATGAGAATTTTCATTCTGGAAGTATTGTGGAGACTGGAACAAAACAGGGCAAGATGAAGATGCCCATCCCATACTTCTGCAACCACATTTCCTGGCATAAGTCCATGTCAGCTTTTTCTCCCAAGGACAGTTAGTGATAGGAAGAGCAGATGCCAAAATTTCCTCAGGTTTAGCAGCAGCTAAACTTTGGAATAATATGGAAATATGATGTTATTTACTGAGTTGTGTTTGTGTGTGTGTGAGAGGGACTAGACTCCATGCCATTTTAGGAAAAGAGGGATCTAATAAATTACTCAGTTCAGGGTAACCATTCTCCCTTACCTATTACTTTTGTGGTTCTGTGCTTTATGAAACCTGTATTCTTTTACTTCTCATTCACTTTCATACTTTACTTTAAAACTGATCTAGAATG
This sequence comes from Tolypeutes matacus, assembly GCA_026826555.1. NCBI lineage: Eukaryota > Metazoa > Chordata > Mammalia > Cingulata > Chlamyphoridae > Tolypeutes > Tolypeutes matacus. The sequence goes on along the minus strand of JAKSZT010010858.1, from coordinate 6,412,450 downwards.
TGATTTGATGCCCATTGAGTCTATATAACAAACAGAGAAGATAAGAGGAAATTCTAATATTGGGATTGCTATAAATACGATCAGCTTTTCACATTCATTATAAATGATGCTAAGGTTCTTTATTCTGAAGGTTTATTAAGAGCCCTTTTACATTGTCTTTATGCTATTAAAGGATAGGAGAGAGAATGATATTTTATGGATGTACAGTAGTTCTTAACATTTTAAATAGTTTTGAATTATAGAAACGTCTTCCATGGGCATATTGAAATATTGAATTCCTCAACAATGTGAAATTTGCTTCTTCTTCACTCTACAACATTTCTCTTCAATAAGCCAAAAGAGAATAACCGTCAAACTTCAAATGCCTATGGGATATTTAAGTAAAATATTCCCACTTAAAATGTTGATAACTAATTCAAGCAAAGTACATCTAGGGGAAGAAGGCAGTCCATAGGTCAATATGACTTTTGAGCTGGAGAGTTTTCATTTGGAGGGCATGCTTTAATAAATTTCTCTTCTTACACACCAAAATTCATACTTCAAAACCCAAGCATATATACCTTTTAAATCTCTCTGTATAAATATATTCACTCACCCAGAATATAATAAAGGGCATCAAAATTAGAATTGCTTTAGTTTAAAGTGATTGATCATAGCATGATATTTAAAAAATATCTGTACAATGCTTCTGACCTGAAGAAATATGCAAGTAGAAAGAGTCAGAAATTTGAAAATGTGTGTAATAAGCAAAACTCCAAAGGATGAATTTTTTGAATTATGCTAGAAAACAATAAAGAAGTAGAAAAACCATCCTTTAAAGTATAATTTTTCCTTGGTTAATTGAAGAAATATTGAATCAATTTTATATATAAAAATAAGAGTAAAAATTTTGGATATATAAATAATTTCCTCCAAAGATATTAACCTGAAGTTATTATGAAAGCTTTTTATCTCTATAAAAACTTGAAGAGCTTTTAGTCAATGCAAAAAAAAAAAAAAAAAATTACTTTAAATGCAGTTTAGCAAAGACATAAAAATACACTCCTGTCTACTGAGAACAGTCTACTTAATTTTATTGATTTTTTTCCTTTAACTTATATTTCTTAGTCCCCATGGTCTTTTATCATTTTTATTCAGAGGTGAGTAAGAGGTCAAAATTCAATTTTACTGAATCTTTTAGATTATTATTTATAATTATATCCTGGAGTATTGAATACCATTAACTACCCATTTAAAGTTTCAACCCAAAAAAGTAGGCCTTAGAATTTTCTCCCAAGAAAACTAAAGTTACTATTTATGCTATATAGTTTATATATTTTTAAACAGATAAAGTCATTTCTGATGGGGAAAATCAGGAGCAGTGTTTACTCTTAGTAAGCTATGAGTGGGCTTTTAAGAAGCATAAATCAGTTTTGATTTACATTTTTAAATAATTTTATCACGTTTATATTAAAGAGTGATAGAGCCACATTTTCCCAAGCATATATTCTGCCACATTCCATAAAAGAATTTATGCTATTTTCAAAAAGTACTCAAAATGACACATAAATAAATGCATACAAGACATTTAAGGAAAAAGAAACCATTTTAAGCCTTGAGTGTTCTTCATCCTTTGAATTCCACTTCTCTTACACCTGAATCAGTACCATAGAGAACTGGACTTAAGGATTTACAAAAATAGGCTTTCCAACATGCACACAATGTACACAAGATGAGTTTTACCTTATATATTCAAAAGTTTTAGTCTGGGGCATATTCACAAACTCACATTTTAATATCTCTCTACCTACTACCCTTATGGGAAATCACGGTAGCACTCTGGGTAGGCGATGGTGGTCAGCGTGACAGGAATGGAGTCCCCCATCTTAGGGGATGTTCTATGCACTTTTTCTGACTTCTTGTAACCTAGCCACATGTCCAAGTAACTATGACAGTATGGCATTATATATATGTAGATGTATATATATATACACATACACACACACACACACACACATACATATTTTTTCCCCCAAAAACTGCTTTTGGTGTGCTCTTTTATCAAGGGCATCTAGGTTCTGGGTACATATACTGCCTATGCCATCAGTGCCATATCACTAGATTACCCACTGCTCATGTAATAGTGACCAGGCATTACACAAGTTCAGTCACAGAGCAAGAACATAATGTAAGTCTTAAGGTGTGGGGAGGATGGATAATGAGACAAAATAATGTCTGGCAAATATCCATTCAATACCCATGGTACCAATGACTTCTACTGTTAATAGAGAAGGATACACTCATTGGTTGGATTCCACATTGCACTTGGTATAAAATTAAAGAAAAACATCCATAATTATGTGAAAAGTTCTTGTCATTTTCCAACTACATATGTCTGTGAGGGTGGATTGTTTTCCATTGTAAACATGTCAAAACCGATTGAAAGAAGAAGCAGATAAGAGAATTCACTTTTCTTCCATTATGGGAGACATTAAAGACATTTAAGTAATGTAAATAATGCTGCTCACAGTTGTTTTTCATTTTCTAAATAAAATATGCCATTTATGATCATATATACAGGGATAATTATGGTTATTTTTAAATGACCTAATAAATATTTGTAAATATCTTAGTTTTATTTTCTAATAAGGCAACTATCATTAGGTAGATCTCATATCATTAATAGCTCTTCAGGGGTCTTCAGTAAGTTTTTTTTTTTTAATTAGTGATATGGGTTTATAGAAGAATTACAGGATTCCCATATACCAACTTACGTTTGATAAAACATTTGGTAAAATTGATGAAAGAAATTTTAATAATTTTACTATTTACTACAGTCCATGGTTTTAACTTAGGGTTCACTGTGTTGTGTAGTTCCATTGATTTTTAAAATTTTTGTGCTAGTACCCTATATACAACCTAATATTTCCCCTTTTAGCCACATTCAAATATGTACATCAGTGCTGTTAATTATGTTTACTTTGTTGTGCTACCATCACCAGCATCCATTACAAAAACATTTCCATCATTCCAAGTAGGAGCTATGTACATTTCAAACTTTAATTCCCTAACCCAGTCCCTGGTAACATGACTTTATGAGTTTGCTTATTCTAATTATATCATATCAGTGAGATAATACAAGACCTGTCTTTCTGTGTCTGTTTACTTTACTCAGTAGGGTATCTTCAAGGTTCATTCATGTTGTCACATGTAGCAGAGCTTCATTCCATTTTACAGCTGAATAGTATTCCATTGCTTCTATATGCTACATTTTTTTTACCCATTCATTACTTGATGGATACTTGGGTTGCTTCCATCTTTTGGCAACTGTGAATAATGTCACTATAAACATCAGGGTGCAAATACCTGTTTGGGTCATTGCTTTCAAGTTTTTAGGATGTATACTGAGAAGTGGGACTGCCAGGTCATATGATAATTCTATACTTTCTTTTTGAGGAACAACCAAACTGTTTTTCACAATGGTTGCACCATTTTACATTCACCCCAGCAATAAATGTGTCCCTATTTATCCACATCATCTCCAAATCTTGTGTCTGCTTTTTTTTTTTTTTTAATAATAACCATTCTAATTGGTGTGAAATGGTATCTTATTTTGTTTTTGACTTAATATTGTGTATCTGTTTTACCACTATAGCATAGAATTATATAAAATTCCTTACTGGGTTGTTTGGAATCTTTTTTTCCTTGTCTTCTTTTGAGGCTTTCCTTCATTTTTTAAGCAATCTATTTATTCTTCCATTTTCTCTTTTCTTTACTCTGCTAACTCAAGTTTCATTTCCTCTGATGTCTCATCATCTGTTCCCTAATATATTATAAATTACATTTTAAGGGAGTTTTATGTAAGTTACAGATTCATTGTGATTTTTAAATTATGGTTATATATTTGTTCAGAATATTAATATACCCAAAAGGTGATCTATTTTTTCCTTTGTGAACATATTTCATTTTTCAAGTCTTCTTCTTTTCATGTCCTTTATCTTCTAATTTTATAAGTATGGTTATGGTTCATTTGTAAAAGGTTATTAATATTTTAAGAGTACTAAGGCCAGAGATTAAGGTTCAATAGTATGTAATGCATTGACACTGGGTAATATGGGAAGGGTCGGGACTGGCATAATCACAAGTTCCCTTTCCCATTCTTCAGGTTACAAGGTTTCCCCAAACCACCCTTAGGTTTGATAATTACGTAGAAAGACTCACAGAACTCTGTGAAACCTTTGGTTTTGCATCAGTAATACATTAGCTCTCCTGCTGTGTCTTTATTTCACTCACCGTGATATCTTCAAGATTCATCCATGTTATCACATGTTGCAGAGCTTCATTTCTTTTTATAGCTGAATAGTATTCCAATGTGTGTATATACCATATCCACTTATATGTTGATGTCTTATTCCCAGTCCTGTGGATATGAGTTAACTTGTAAATGGGATTTTATTTATTGAGTGCAAACTGAATCAGGGTGGGCCTTAATCCAATGTGACTGTAGTCCTTATAAGCAGAGTAAATTTGGACTCAAACAGGAAGGAATACATGGGGGGAAAATGCATGTGATGGAAGCAAAGATTGAGTTATGGATTGCTGGCCACTCACTATCAGAAAAGGACAAACTTTAAAGAAAGACTGATCTTGCCAACACCTTGATTTTGGACTTCTATCCACTAAAACTGTGAGATAATAAATTCCTGCTGTTTATGCCAAGCTGTGTTTTGGTACTTTGTTACAGCAACTTGGTTAAACTAAGACACCTATTATACTTACAATTACATTTATTATAGGGAAATAATAGAGAAAATTAGCCAAAGGTAGAGGTACATAGAGAGAGTCTAAGAGGGTTCCAAACATGCAGCTTCTGTTGCCCTCAAGATATATTACCTTCTTGTATTTTATGTGTGGGTATTGCCAACCAGAAAAGCTCGCCTGAGCTTAGTTCTCCAGAGTTTTTATTGAGGTTTCATTAGGTAGGCATGATTGTTTGATTAATTTCCCATGTAGTGCAACTAAATCTCCAGCCCAACTCCGTTCCCTGGAGGTCCAAATCATATAGTTTAGCTTTATGGAGTGGCCAGACACTACCCTATCTTCAAGGTTCATCCATGTCTGATGTGGTCTGCTCCAATCTGAATCTTCTCTTTGGTATCAACTATCAGATGTGTTTCCTGGGGCCCACCATGAAAAACAAAGACACTCCTGTCAGTTGGGAAATCTCAAAGGTTTAGAGGTTAACTTCTAGGAACCAGGACAAAGGTAAAACCTTTGGATGAGGTCAAATTACTACACATTTATACTTTTCACTTGTGTTTAAATTTTATAGATCCAAATAAAATGGAAAATTATATCACAAAACTTAATATTGACTAATGTTATGCAGGGTGTTATATAGATTTTTGAATTAAAGAATAAGTATTTCTCAGTCTTTTGACATTTTTTCCATTGTGAACTTACAAACGCATTTTTGCTTTTGAATAAATACTCCTACTTCTTTATTTTTCTAACACAATCTGTGCCAAAACCACACTTAATACTTTTCTGTCATTGGGCAACTGAATACATTATTGTTTAAGGTGATATTTCTTCAAAATTGCCTCACATACCCACTTCATTTTTAATGTTTAGATGGTCTTAATGATTGCTCCTTGTCATTTCTTATCAAATATAGAACATGTCTGGTCAATTCTTAAGTAATTATATTTCAGATGTTGTGCATTTTATGTCCATGTCAGATACAAATAAGAAAACCCTCAAAATAAGTGGACACTGACTTCTCAAGAAAACATTAACTTTGTTGGATAACATGCTCTGCCTCCTGCCATCTTGAAGGTCATACTGATTTTATTGATCTCATTTTCTATTTTTGCCCATTAGCTTTTTTTTTTTTTAAGGCAATTGTACTGAAGAAGTAGCAGTATTCACTGACAGCTTTCAACATCAGGTCACTCATGGAGATCTTTAGTTCTCTGTGGTGTTTTTTATGGTATAGGTTGCTAATGAGCTGTCTTCTTCAGGCTGATTGTCAGTTTATAATACTGCACTGATTAAGCAAAGCTGTAGCTAATCTCCCTATGTGTGCACTTGTAAAGAATGGTTATCAGATTTTTAGTTTCCCAGTTACTGGGAAACTGCCATTGGTCTATTGGGCTGTAAATTTTTCACACAAATGCAGAAATGCAAAATACATCATGGCCTTCTGAATATTTTGTTGTCTTTCTGTACACAAGAATATTAAAACTGATTAAAATCAGTGTTATTCTGTACTTCTCTAAACTTTCTTGGAGAAGAACTACAAAGTAGTCAATATGCAAGCTATATTAATAGAATAGTCAGGGGATGCATAACTCACTTAATACCTAGCATTTGGCCATACAAAAATGAGGTGCTAATTTTAGTTACAGGAGAATTCATTCTTAAGAAGGACAATTTCATTGATGTTAGTTAGAAATTCTTCATATTAAAAAAATAAAACTCTGCTCAAGGTGGCATAAACAATAAAGGGGGTTTGTGAAAGTCCAGGGTTAGGGAAGTCCTAGCAAGTTTTTACTGTGATTTTTTTGATCTTCTGTGTTTCTTGTGGACTTCCATGATGGCAGCTGATCAGACTTCATAAAAACCTTCCAAATCCTGCTTTGACAGCAGAAAAGGCATATATCTCTGCACTGCTCATTCCAAGAAGATAGAATGCATGGATTATCTTAGCCTAGTTGAGATAGAGATTTAATTTGCCTGAAACTCCATAGAATTTGATCTGAAGTCAGAACTGTTAGAGAATGTATGTTGGGGATGCAAAAACAAATATTCAGGTTTTTTTTTTCTTTTGAATATCCTTAAAGCATGATAAATTTAAGTTGGAACCTATCTACTGACTCTACACTCACACTCATATACACACATATACACACACAAACACTGTCCCGGTCCGCGGGACAGTCAACCGGAGCTCGCGCCGACGCAGTGAGAGGGATGTAAAGACAATTGACACAGACACACACAGGAGAGACTTTCTACATGCTACTTCTTTATTGCTTCTGCTTTCTTGAGGGAGGTGGTGGCATATATATCATGAGAAAGGGGAGGTGCGTGTAAGGCATATGTGGCAGGCTGGGATTGGGCACAGTTGGTTGCTAGGGAGGGTTTGTTATTTGTGGAAGGCGGGAAGGTTTCACAGGCGCAGGAACAGGGTGAGCTACTTCCTCAAAGAAGGCTAAATATAGGATCAGGCTTGTTCTTTGTTGTCGGTCGGCCATTTTAGCTTCACCTATTTCTGGCTGCCTCCAACATCTCCTCCCTTTTTGTTTTATTAGAGCCTTATTTATTGTATAGCTAGCTGAGGGAAGTAGAGGCCTCATCGTAGGAGGGATTTCGTATATGCAAATGTGCTATTTGCGAGGGAGGGTCTGTGCCTGTCTTAGGTCGGGGCTGCACCCGATCAGTCTTACCCGTCATTGGGAAACATGGCAGCAGAAGGCCATGTCCCTGTCTTAGGTTGATTGATGGGTCAGTCCAGTTGCCCGTCATTGGCTAGCCAGCCCAATGTTTTATTGAGCATTCTGCTCAGTTAGAACGAGCCCTTGTGCTAATGAGGCATGCTTCTCAGAGAACAGTTAGGCTGTACTCACTTTTAACTGTCTCCTGCAGTGCTTTGCCTCGCACTCAGCTGCTCATAGGCAGGAAGGTTTGGAGGATGTTGTTACTCACAGAGGGCAGACATCTTCTAGCATGTTTGGTGCTAGGCCTTGATCAGCGAGGTGAAGTCGGTGGTAATGTATTTGAATTGGTTTACTTAGGGAAGAATTAATTTGATCCTTAACTAGCTGTATTAATTTTCTTATAGCCCAAGGTCCAATAGATAGTATAAGAAGTAGGGTTATTATGGGACCAAGTATAGGGAGGAAATAAGGCAGGATTCCGTTGAATCCCCAAGAAGGGCCTCCTTGGGCCTCTCATTCGCGTTTGCGAGTTGCTATTCCTTCACTAAGTTTAGTCATGGAATCTTTAATTATTCCTGAGTGGTCAGTATAGAAACAACACTCCTCACCCAGTGCGGCACTAAGCCCTCCTTGTTTAAGGAAAAGTAGGTCTAAGCCCCTCCTATTTTGGAGAACAACCTCCGATAGGGACGTAAGGGATTTCTCAAGATGGGTGATGGAGGTTTCAATGCGGGCTAAGTCTTCGTCTACTGCAGCTCTTAGGTGAGAGAGACCTTGATGTTGGAGGATGGCAGATGTGGTTCCAGTGGCCAGTCCGGCAATACCTAAAAGAGAAGCAATGGTAACAGCAGTAATAATTTCTCTTTTTCGTCTAGTTATGGTAACAGAAGGCTGATCGTCCCAATGCCGATAGAGGTTTTCCTCACGATGGTAAAGGACATGGGGGAGGACAACAACCAAGACGCACACCTCTCCGGAGCTATTAAGGGCTGCTGTGGCCACACAGGGGGTAAGCCCTGATGAGGAGCACAGCCATTTTGCCCCTTTAGGGGGAATGTAAAATTTATGTTGAGACGGAGGGGATAAAAGTAGGCAAGACTTAGTTAAGGTGGTGGACATGTTACCGAAGGCATTGCCGACACACCGTCCGGTGTGCAGGACGGATTGGATAGTTAGGTCACGGCCGCCAGTTTTGTCTGCGTTCCACTGACATTGTGGGGGATTGTCATTAGAGGAAGTGTTTAAGGTGGCATTAAGGGCTATAGCATCATAATAGGGGGATGTAACAGAAAGACATAACCAGCAATTGTGAGTGAGGTTGGGGTGGGAAGTGTTCAAATCAAGAAAGGTAGCATTAAGTATTTGCCAAAGTGGATTATTGACGGTTGGGTTTGGGGTAGAAGCGGTAAAATTGAGTGTAGTAGGCACTATTGTTGCAGTTGTAGACTGATGAGGAATGGTAGGAGAACTGAGCCAAGGAGGGGACAGAATTTTATTAGGGCTTATTGGACCGGAAGCAGGGGAACTGCGCGAAGGAGGGGACAGAATTATATTAGGGCCTATTGGACCATGATTCACTTCTGCTAATTCCTTTTTTATAAGCAGGAGTGTGCCAGGGTCAGAGCCGGATACATATGGCCTGATTCCCCAGGTTCAACCCATGATCCAGGAAGGATCTGCAGGGTTTTGAACGGAAAGAGTGAGGTTTGTACAGAGGTTTCTTTCATTTCGTTTTTTGAAGTTTGCAGGAAGACCCCACGATGGGTTAGGGGATCAAACGCATCCAGCAGGAGTGAATCGTATCATGAGGAACTTGTCAGCAATTGGGGGTGACCATCCAGTAGCTAATGTTTCACATCCCCAATAGGCACAATAGTAGTGCGTGGGCTGATTACAGTACGAACGCTGCTGGGCGGAGTTGGGACAGAAGTAAACATCCTGAATATTGAGATAATTGATGGTCCAGGTTTCGAGAGGATCTTGTACACATACTGTAAGGAATTGAGTTAACTTTTCTTTTTTAAACTAGTAATATCAGTTTTGCTGCCTTGCCTTTCAAAGTTTGGAACAGTTCCCAAAAATAATTTTCACAAATAACATTGAATGTTATTAAGTTTAGTGTCCCATGGTTGTGGGATGTATTTTCATTTTACCAATTTATTGAGCTGTTAGTAAATGTTGTATTACCAAAATTCCAAAAATAAGGATTACTGTTATTAGTGATTATGATTGAATTATTAATGAATTAAAATATGGTTGTGTTTTTAATAGGTTTTGGCATCCTTACAAGGCCCGATCCTTTACAATTCCATAGGAATCATCAAACAACACAACCTCTGTAAGCTCATGACATATATGTCATTTGTCATTAAGTAGTCTGTTGTGAGAGGGACATGTAAAATTTACCATATTTTCTGATTTATATGGCAAAGAAGGGAAAATGAGAACATAAATTTGACTGTGATTTTTAGGTTGCATGCATACAGAACCATATCTAATACAAGTAGGGCAGTTTATAAAAGGTAAAGTTAAATTTTCTGTAAGTTTCCCTTCTTCTTTTGGCTTTAAGGGTAGTTATAAGTTATAGGTCCTGGAAAATGGTGAGCTTGATTAAGATAAATTGGGTAAGACTCATTGCTCCAAATTAACAGCTCTAGAAGAGGTGAGTTGGTTATGTATGTCCAATAAGTGTAATTATGATGTGGTATCTTACCTTGACCTAATACTTTACCTATAATTAATTCATTGTAAAACCACCATGTCCATAGTTTAAGTCTTGGCAGCATCTTCAACTCTAGACTTGATTCTTCTGGAGGGGATCCACTGCTCTTCTCCTGTTTCTGTAATGATAAGAGCAAAACCTCGGCCCCAAAAGTTTACCTCTCCTTTTTTCCCATTTATTGGTTCTTTCATTTTTCCAATATATTGGTTGTTCACATTTTTCATTTTCATTCCCCCCCTTTTTTTTTTTAAACCTCTCAATGTCTTCTTGTTAGGGTAAAGCATAAGTTGGAATTCCTAAAGTAGGCCATACCCAATTAATATCACCCAGTAATTTCTGAAAATCATTTAAAGTACATAAATTATCAGTTCGAAACTGGACCTTTTGTGGAGTTATAATATTTCTATTAATAGTATGACCTAAATATTGAAAACAAACCTGTTTTTGAATTTTTTCTTCTGCTATTTGCAACCCATGTTGAGGAAGAATTTCTTTAGCCAGCTGAAATGATTGTTTCAGCTCTTAAGATTGCTCAGCGGCAAAAAGAATATCATCCATATAATGAATAATCATAACCTTAGGAAATTGTTTTTGTAAAATTTGTAATGGAATGTGAATAAAGGATTGACATAATGTAGGTAGGACTGGTTATCATTCTCTAAGGTAAAACTTTGAACTGATATCATTCAATAGGAGCTGAATGATTAATAGAAGGAATAGTAAACGCAAATTTTTCTTTATCATTTGGATTAAGAGGAATAGTAAAAAACAATCTTTTAAGTCAATAATAATAATATGCCAATTTGTGAGTATTTTGCTAATTCCTGAGGAAGGGGCCAGCCTCCCCAGGAAGGAACACAACACTCCCTGGGCAGTACATTTCAAGGTTTATGCATCAGTCCCTGGGAGAGTGGCCAGCTCCTCCAGGGAGGAATACAACATCTTTTGAAATATACTTTCTTATTTTTAATTTGTTACAAAACATCCTTGATGCGCTTACTATTTTAGTTTCCATTTATTATTATTATTATATATAGCAGAGGTGGAGTAAATCAGACAAACTTAAGTTAAAGCACCTGCCTTTTGATTTTAAGGCAGAGAGGTAGTTTTATAACACATATTTTAAAATAATTAAAATTATGATTAATAACAGTATACTTTTGTTTAATATTACACTGAAACATTATTAAATTTTCAGCAATTTTATACACCTTTAAAGCATTTATATGAACTTTTTATTTATACAACTTTAATTGTCATAAAATTAGAAAACTTCTTTAATTGTACAACACTTTTAAATATTTCATTCAACTTTTATCACATGAACTTAACCACTTTCAGTATTCCACCCCCTTCCAGGGAACAAACCAAACCATTTGTAACAGTTTGAAACAAAAAGCGTTTTTTGAGAAAGCTGGTTTAAATATCATGTTCCCCCAAAAGCAACAAAACCTGTCTCTCCAAGGACACGTCAAGGCCAAAGCACAAGATGCTACTTTGATAAAACACCCTCCCTCCTGCCCACTGATCACCCAGGAGAAAAACTCTGTGCAAACTTCCACCAAAACAGACCAATGACTTGAGAAACCCTGTTTTAATAACTTAGTCATTTTATCTTATGATAAAATTACTTTCTTTTAATAATAAAATCACATTCTATATACCTTCTTTACTTAAGTTACCACAATGATTTTAGAAACTGTTTTTAAGCAAACTTCTGATAACATGCAATTACCATCAACATTAAACAAACTTGTTAGAATAATGATTTAGTTTGTTTATATGTATTTTTATTATTTTAAATTACTACCCATATTTATTTATTAATATAAGCATTTATTTAATGTTGGCCATTTGAATAGAGCTCTTTTAATAATTTTTATTCATCAATTTAATATTACCATCCGGAGGTATCAAAATATACACTGACACTGAACAACCAGACAAACACAATACAAGTTACAACACGTCAATAGAAACATATATCTTTGAATTCACTGCTTTTGAGAATTTTTCTGTAAACTGTATTGCTAAGTTTTCTTACATTTTCAGTGGTTTCATTTTATTAGCTTCTATCATCCCACAGCCTTATCATTATGTAAGCAGTGGGAGGTTTATAAAGTTGCTGCTGGAACTGAAGGGTTAACATCCACAGCTGGAGTGGCGGGCGGTGTCGTAGCAGTGACATTATAGGGAGGCGGGTTAAAAGGTGAAAAAGTATGTTTGATGGTAGGCGTATCAACATTCGGGGGCAAAATAGGAGGAGAAGGGGCAGAAATAGCAGTGTTTTGGAGTGGTTCTACAACCGAGACTGTTTCCGGATAGTTAGTAACCGTAAAGTTGGGAGGAGGCAGTCTATCCAAATTGGTTGCAGGAGACACATTATTATCAGGCTGTTCTAAGTCTCCGGGGATATTGATAGAGACTGCAGAACATCTGGAAGGAGGACGAGAGTAATCCTTAAGTATAACCTTCCCTTGTTCACAGAGGTTGGTTATTTCAGGAGAATTAACTTTCAGTATTTCATTAATAAGATTCCAATAGGAAAAGGCTGTGATAGGAATCTTTTCAGGGCCAAATGTTTTATAGTAGTTTTTTAAACAGTCACCTACCCTCAACCAACAGCGCTGACTGATAGTACCTTCTGTGGGAAACCAGGGACAGGTATCCATTATAAAGGCAAAGAATTTAACAAGATCTTTCTTTTTAATATCAATTCCCCTTAATTTTAGGGAATCTTTAATTTGGGTTACATATAGACTGTGAGAACTAATATTTTGACCCATGACTAAGGGAAATAAAAGGGGTTCTTAACCAGAGTTCCTGCGATGAGGCTTCCTTTTGTTTCCTTGTTTCTTCGTTCACACCGTTGAACTTCGTGACAGCTGATGGCTGATCACGGCTTTACGAAAGAGAGGGAACTTCGTGACAGCGGATGGCCGATCACGGCTTTACGAATCATGAGGCTTCTTTTTGTTTCCTTGTTTCTCCGTTCCTTCGTTCACCAACACCGTTGAACTTCGTGACAGGCTGGTCACGGCTTTACGAATGAGAGGGCCCTCCTCGTTCGGTGCGGCGCTTCCTTTCGCTGGATGTCACTCAAACCCCACGTTGGGCGCCACTTGTCCCGGCCTGCGGGACAGTCAACCGGAGCTCGCGCCGACGCAGTGAGAGGGATATAAAGACAATTGACACAGACACACACAGGAGAGACTTTCTACATGCTACTTCTTTATTGCTTCTGCTTTCTTGAGGGAGGTGGTGGCATATATATCATGAGAAAGGGGAGGTACGTGTAAGGCATATGTGGCAGGCTGGGATTGGGCACAGTTGGTTGCTAGGGAGGGTTTGCTATTTGTGGAAGGCGGGAAGGTTTCGCGGGCGCGGGAACAGGGTGAGCTACTTCCTCAAAGAAGGCTAAATATAGGATCAGGCTTGTTCTTTGTTGTTAGTCGGCCATTTTAGCTTCACCTCTTTCTGGCTGCCTCCAACAAAACACAAATACGACCTGGGATAAAACAAAAGAGGAAAGTTGTGAAGTTTAACTTATCATTTTATATATATTACAATGTTATATTTTACTCTAAAGGGCAATGTGAACTGAACAATAACTGCTCATATAAATTCATGTATGTTAAGTGGTAAAATTTGTACATGAGATATAATATATATAAACCTTAATATAAATTTAATTTCAAAATTTGTCATTAAGTAAATAAGATCTTTTTAATTTCTGAGCTAATATATTAGTAATACTAAAACATAAGATATAAATTCAAAATCTCAATCTAGTATATAATTTGTCCCACCTTTTTTGGCCAGATTGTTGTCTTATGTTGATCTTTAATCCATCTTTATGAAAAGGCTAAAAATAACATTTCAGATTAATATTGGAGTATTAATTTATAAATCAATTCATGGAGTTTTATTTATTAAGGTTCTTTAAGAAGGTTAATATACTTTGCATAATTTTTTTTTTTTTAAAGATTTTATTTATTTGTTCATTTATCCCCCCCTTGCTGCTTGTGCTCACTGGGTCAGCTAACCACGCCGTGCGGGCGGGCTTGCCTTCACCAGGAGGCCCCGGGAACCGAACCCGGGGCCTCCCATATGGTAAACGGGAGCCCTACTGATTGAACCACAGCCGCTTCCCATGCATAATTTTGTAATTATGTTTCTCTTGTAAAGTTGACCAACATTTCATAGCCTAGGAGAACTAAATTTATTGGACCCATAGTTTTAAAAAAACTTCTGCTAATCAGGTATATTTAATAAATATGCTATATCTACTTATAAGTTCTAATAATGATATACTTACTAAATATGCAATCTATATTTATTTTATGTTACATTTATTCATATACATAATTTATTCCTTTGATGAAAATAAGAATTTGTTATACATTTTCAGTCCACAAAGTAATAAAACAATGTTTATACTAGGTCCTTAATGAACGCTTACTTAGTGATTAAAAGACTAAAGTTTTACTGATTGAATAATCATTTGATAAATGTTTATGAAGTTAAAAGCAGAGCACTTTATGGATATTTTCTTCGATTTTAATGAGTAAATTTGTTGTTTGTGCTAGTGATCAAATATACCACCCTTCCCTCCTTTTCCCTTCCCTCCTCTCTTTTTCTGTTCCTTTTATTTAGAAGCCTTATTGAGATACAATTTACTTAACTGTCCAGCACATTATGACCCAAGCAATGCCAGTCTCTGATGCAAGCTCTCCAAAAATGATAAACCGTCTGGTAAGTTAGAGAAAGAGGAAACAAGGAAAATTATATTCTACGTGGGAATTTACATAAATCAATAAAAGAACTCTAAGATTATTCATATTTTAATTGCATAATTTAAAATATTAGAATTTGAAAGCATATTTTCTGAGAACATAGCAAGAGATACTAAGTTGGAAAAGCCTCACAAAGACAAAGTTTTATTTTGTTAAATTTATTTTACAATATTATTTACAACAGGGGTCTTTTGAGCTAATGATTATTACTTATTAAATATTTACCATTAGTTATGAGATTACTAAATTACTTACAAAAATGTGCAAAAGACTGAAACTGATATTTTGAAATAAAGAAATAAAAGAAATATGGCAACATGGAGCTGGGGTGATGTGACATTGTTTTTTAAAGATTTATTTTATTTATTTATTCTCCCCCTTCATTGTTTTTGCACTTGCTGTTTGTTCTCTGTCCATTCGCTGTGTGCTCTCTGTGTCTGCTTGTCTTCTCTTTAGGAAGCACAGGGAACCGAACCCAGAACCTTCCATGTGGGAGAGTGATGCTAAATCGCTTGAGCCACCTCTGCTCCCTGCTTTGTTGTGTCTCTTGTTGTGTTTCCTCTTTGTGTCTCCATGTTGCATAATCTTGTTGCATCATTTTGCTGTACCAACTAACTGACTTGCTTGTCTTCTACAGGAAGTACCAGGAAACGAACCCAGGACCCCTCATGTGGTAGGTGGGAGCTCAATAATTTGAGCCACATTTGCTTCCCTGACGTGACTTAAAGGCTAGTCAAAAGCATTTTTGGAATAAGTGATCTTGATGCTAAGTTGTGAAGGAGAAACTAGTAATAGCCAGGATGGAAAAGTTATTAAGCATTCCAGAAAATAAAACACTTATATGCACACATATGTGTACAAACGTGCATGCTTTAGCCAAAACATTGAAGTAAGAAAGAGCAAATAACATGGTGTGTACAAGAAACAACAGATAGGTGAGTGTTCCTGAAACATATGATGGGCATGCAAAGGTAAAAATGAGGCTGAGGATATTAGAAGAGGGCAGGTTTATGGGTGGACTTTAGTTCACTTTAAAGAACTTGATTTCTACAGAAGGCAGTGACAGTTTGGTAGTGATAATGTATGTGGTGATTATTCTTTATTTCCATTTGCCTTATTATTCTCTAATATATTTTGCTACAAGGAGAAATTATAAAAAAGGAATAACTATTGTTGATATCATGTATCATCATGTGTGTATCTGTGTACACCCAAATATTATGGTCCACAGAATAATCACTCTTCAAAGATTACCACACAGTAATCTCTAGTGTTATAACTATGTAAATTACATTGAATTGTAAATGAGACTTTGCAATGGTGATAAAGGTAATGAAATTTTAGATGTGGAAATTATCCATATTATCTGGGTGGGCAGAATATAATCACATGTGCCCTTAAAAGAGGAAGAGGAAGGCAGCAAGTTACTATGTGAAAGAGAAAGAGGCTGGAAACATTCAAGGGATGTGAGGGATTGTCTCTATCTTTGAAGATGGTGGAAGAGGACCATGAGCCAAGGCATGAGAACAGCCTATGGAACCTGATAATGGCCTTTAGCTGATAGCCAACAAGAAAATAGGGATATCATTTCCATAACAGCAAGGGTCTGAATTCTTCCAACAGTCTGAAGAGCAAGGAAATGGATTCTCCCCTAGAGCCTCCAGAAGAGCACGCAGCCTTGCTGACAGCTTGATTTTTAGCCTGGTGAGGTGCATGTCAGACTTTTGATTTAACAAAACTGTAATAAAATAAATTTGTGTTATTTAGAGGCAATAACTTTGTGACAATTTGTTATGGCAGCAATGAAAAACTAATACACACATACAAAAAACTATATACATCTATTGCTATACATATGCAATAATAGAAAACAGCATCTAAATTAACATCTGTGTAGGTTTATATTCAGTAAATTGAACAAGATGGATACTATGGTGTAAAATGATGAAATTCTTATATATTTCTCTGGTTAGAGTTGTGCAAACTTATTTTCCCCTTTGTTTGATTTTGAACAAAATGGCTGACTGCTGATATATGTCTTCTAGTCACTTTCAGTCAAACTATGAGGTATTAAGAAGTTCAATCTGGACTAATATCTAAGTTTTGGTACCTCATCATCTCCTCCATCTTCCCCAGCTATAGGTTGGATCTCTGAAACATTACTGGGAAGGGAGGAGAGGTTCTTCTCATCTTTTTCACACTGTCTCCACCTAACTCTTCCACTCATTATCCCATCTTCTCAATGTGGTTCTGCCTGTACAAGGAATAACTGTATTTTATGTGACTCTGAGTGACAGATGTCTAAATGATGGTCCTTTGTCATGTGGGGCTTTTGTGGAGAGCACATGTTCACAGTAGGCAGAAGGTGATATCCAGCACTCTAGACTTGTTTGTTGTTATTGTTTTTCTTTGCTTGTTTGATTTTGCTGACTGTGGAAATTTGAGATTATTTTATGAATTCCAAAAAGAGAAAGGTTATGTTTGTAAACTAATATATTCTTCTGGCTGTGATACCTTTTGATTGCATTAAATACAGCTGAGGAGCCTTTGATTATATTACCTGTTAAGATTGCTATAGGGTTTTCTATTGGACTACATTAGTGAGGAGTGACTAAGGCTGAATTGTTGTCCCCTTGCTGATTCTGTGTGATATAAAGGGAATCACTCAGAAAGACACATTAAGAAAGAGTTTTGTCATTTTTGATTTAGCCATTTGACAGAAATGATAGGTTCAAATAGCTGAGGCCCTGGAGAGATGTGAGCCATTTGCTTGATAGCTTACACTGAACTTGAGAAGAAAGCAGAACTCCTGGGATTTATATAGGAGGGCCAAAAGATACAAGCCCTGTGTCAGGAAAGGGAGGACATCAGGATGACTTAAGCATGATGACTGAATAGGGTGGGCCCCAAGGAATTCAAGTGGAAAGGCCGAGTCCAGAGGGGAAGTCTGAAATCTGAGCAAAGATGAGTGGCCATGTGAAGCCTTTGCGGGGCTTCGTGGGGTTCACGGGTGTGGAGGACGGCGCAGTTGAAAATGAAAACTGCGGAGACAGGTTCGGTGAAGCAAGTCCGTTTAATGAGGAAGCTTTTGGGCTTATATATGTTACAAGAGGGTGTGGCGGCAGGGGATTGGTGAGTTTAAAAATGAACAGTATAAAGGGATAGGTGGCTGGGTTGCTGGGGGAATAGGCAGATTAGAGGGTTGGAGAAGCCAGCATTGCCAACAGCCATGTTGCTTCACAACATGGCAACATGCCAGGAACAACTAGCTGATTTTGGAGAGAAAGCATATCTTATAGTGCCTAGATTTGGACTTTTCATGGCCTTGGGACTTTAAGTTTTTACCCTGAATAAATCCCCTTTATAAAGCAAACAGATTTCTAGTACTTTGCATTGGCAGCCCTTTGCCTAACTAAATCACTGGCCCAAAATCAAAGTAGTTTGTCTTCTTCTGTGTATAAATGCTTTCTACACGTGAGCTCCTTTCTTAATCTTCTGATGTTTGCCTTATCATCATAAACTAGAGATATTTTCCTCCATAGAAAATCTTCTTTGGTTTTTAATGGTGTCCTGGTTTGAATCTTTTGTAGATGCCAGAAAATTATGTTCATAATCTAACCCATTCCTCTGTGTGTGAACATATTGCATATTGGACATTTTGGTTAGATTCAGTCAGGAGAGGTTTGAATTAGATTGCTTTAATTAAGAGCCTTTGATTAGATTGCAGAACCCAGGGTAAGTCCTAACCCTTTCACTGGAGTCTTATATAAATTGAACACAGAGAAATGGAACTGTAAGCTTTTCCACTGCCATGTGAAAGAGGCCTCTAGGAATGCCTATAGCCGTAGAAAGACAGAAAAACCTCAAAAGGCTAAAATAGTGTCTGGTGACTGAAATCAGTGGAACAGCCTGAAGCTGAAGAGACAAGGCCTGGAGAGAGATGAGCCATATACCTTATTGCCCACAGCTGGGCTCCAGGGGAGAAAATGAGCCTGGAGGAGAAAGCAGAGTCTGGCCACCATTTTCCTTGCCAAGTGACAAAAGACCAGGTTCTGCCAGAAGCCAACTTTTGGTGCAAAAGCATCTCTGATGATGCATTGATTTGGACATTTTCACATCTTTGGAACTATAAGATTTTACCCTAACAAATTCCCACTTCTGATATTTCAGCTTTGGCAACCTTTATCAAACCAAAACAGATAGTAACCAGGAGCACCACCAACTGAGAATTCTTTGGCTGCATTGAGTGACCTCAAAATACATATACAATTCTTAAATTTATATAACTTCATGTGATGTTTGCGTAAGGAACACTTCTGTTAAACTACTGGTGATGTCTTACTGTTAGGAGGGCTTTGATATGGAAGAGTTTATTATGGTCATTTATATTCAATTTCAGCAATCCATAAAATCACATCACATGTCAGGGTTGCCAAATGCAACTTAAATCTACAAAGTGTGATCAATAATATTGTATTTAAATTTAAATTTTGATATAGACTCACAATGTATTTCAAGACTTATCAGGATTTTTATGTACAAAAACAGGTATTTTCTTTGAAAACGTGATTTGTAGTAACTCTAAACATGTATTTTATGTTTTTATATTTGTATTAATTCCTCTTTATGGTAATATGTTGAACAAAATAAACCATGAAACATAAAGATTCATATAATTAAATTGAAAATTTTTGAGAAAGCATTAATACTTTTAGAGACCATGCCTACCTTAGAATATTAGAATGAATAAATGCACTTTAGTCTTTATTTTTTAATAAATTTAAGCATGACATATATGAATAACTTGTGTTTTAAGTGATTATGACCAAATAAATTTTTTGTGTAAAATATAAAATATATTTTTGGCTGTAAGTAAATTGAACAACACAGAATTATAATAGAAAGTAGGCAACTTGCCTATTTTCACAGAGGAATGTTTAACAAAAACAAATAAAAACATTAGTTTTGACATGTGTATTAGTCAGCCAAAAGGAGTGCTGATACAAAGTACCAGAACACTGTTGACTTTTATAAAGGGTATTTATTTGGGGTAGAAGCTTACAGTTACCGGGCCATAAAGTTTAAGTAACTTCCCTCACCAAAGTCTGTTGCCACATGTTGGAGCAAGATGTCTGGGGACATCTGCAAGGGTTAATTCAGCCTTCCTCTTCCTCTTAACGCTCCATGGTCACAGCTTCTTCCAACCTCAGGTGTAGGCTGGGATAAGTCTCAACTCTCTCCCTGGGCTCATTTTTCTCTGGGTTCAGCTGTTCTTTACTTTTTGCAAGGTCACCTGTAGAATTTCAGGCTCTCTCTTTTCCCAGTGCCTCTGCCATTTCTGTGGAGCTTCTCTATTCCTCTGTGTTCTTCTCCTGTGTATTTACTTCCCAGAGTTCAAGTATCAAAACTCCAACTCTTTACTCTGTGGTGTCGTTTTCTCTGTTAATCCCTTCCCACCAAGGGGGGTGGAGAAAATGTCCTACTGATGTGGCCCAATCAAAACCTGAAACTTAAGTTAATCAAGTAAAAGGGAAACCTCTGAATCTAATACAATCTAAAATGCCCAGAGGAACAGACCAGTTTACAAATATAATCCAATATCTATTTTTGGAATTCATAAATAGTATCAAACAGCTACACTCCACCCACGGATTCCAAAAAGCCATTACAATATTCAAAAATCTTATTTCAGTAGCAATGATAATTACACATTCACATCACAATCAGTTAATAGAAATACAGTTAGTCTTGGGGCAAAGTCTCATCTGACTGTAGACCTCTGAAACTTACAAAACAATTTATCTGCTTCTATTATATAAATGAACAGACAAAGGATAAATATTTGCATTAACATAAGGAGAAGTTGGGAGAGAAACATGAGTCATGTGTCCCCAACAGTTCCCTAAACCTGCAGGGCATACTTTATTAGATGGTCTGAGAGTCATTCTCAAGATGATAATTTCTTCTTCCTGGGGCTTCATGAGGACCCACCCTTTCCACAGGCTTGCACAAAAGCCATTTTCTTGGTTGCACCCTCATCAAGAATCTGGGTGGTGACTGAACTCCAGACTTCACCCTCCAAGTACCTTGGGGTGATGGCCACAACTTCCTTGACCTCTGGGGTATAGTCCTAACCCCCAGCACAGTGAAGTGACGACAACATCCTCCTTAACCTCTGGCATACAGGACCAACCATCTTAGAGCAACGAGTTGGTGACCTGTCCTTCCCTAATCCATGGGGGACAGGCCCACCCCTCTCAGACCTATGGGGTGGCAACCCCTTCTAACCCTTGAGGAATGTGCTCCTCCCTTCCTGTACATGTAGGTAGCAAAGCTTTCCCTGAACATCTGGCTGGAATATTCACCCTCTTCAGATGCCAGTGCAAACTCACACTCTCTGTACATATGAGAAGGGTCCCTTTCTTGGCCCAAGAAGATATCTTAATTCCTGACATCAGCTTCCTTGGTTTTCCTCTTGAAGTCATTTCCCATTCCATCTCTCCCCTCCATGTCCTTTTTAGGTGAGGATGACAGTGATTTTGTTCATAATCTCTCAAAAAGCTTGTTGGTTTAGCATGCAAGAAGCAGGAATTCAAGCCATCAGACAGTAAGACTTTCCACAAGTTTTTTCCCAGATAACTGTTTTTTTTTTTTTTATCCTAATTTACAAGTTCTAGGTTTAGTTAAGTCTTCAAATGGGGCACTATCATCTTAAGGCATGATTTCCAGAGGCCTGGAATTTCCAGAATCAGTTTCTGGTTTCTTTGAGGCCAACAATTCAGTTCCTAGCTTATCTCTTTCATCTAGCATTTTGCTATAAGCTGCAAAAAGAAACCAAGCTACATTCTCCAAGCTTAGTTTGGAAAGGTCTTCAGCTAAATGTCCAAGCTCGCCATTTTCAAATTCTGTCTTCCATAAAATATCAGGAGTCAATCTTGCTAAGTTCTCTGTAACTTTAAAACATGAATCGCCGCCTTTTCTTCAGTTTCCAAAAGTAGTTTTATCATTTACTTCTAAGGCCTCATAAAAAGTCACTTTAGCATCCATATTCCTGCTAATAGTTTCTTCAAAGCTATCTAGGCCTTTTCTATCAAACATCTCATACTTATTTCCTTCTAAGGCCTTATCAAAAATACCTTTAGGCTCCATATTACTACCAATAGTCTCTTTAAAGCAGTCTAGGCCTTTTCCATAAAGCATCTCACAATTTCTCCAAAAAAAAAAAAAAAAAAAAAAGTACCCCTTAACTATTTATAAAATCATCCCAACATTTTGGTAATTGCAAAAGCATGACCCCACTCCCGGTACCAAATTCTGTATTAGTCAGCTAAAAGGGTGCTGATGCAAAGTACCAGAACTCTGTCAGTTTTTATAAAGGGTATTTTTTTGAGGCAGAAGCTTACAGTTACCAGGCCATAAAGTGTAAGTTACTTCCCTCACCAAAGTCTGTTACCATGTGTTTGAGCAAGATGGCTGGGGACTTCTGCAAGAGTTCATTCAGCCTTCTTCTTCCTCTTAAGGCTTCATGGCCCCAGCTTCTTCCAATCTCAGCTGTAGGTTGGGATAAGTCTTGTCTCTCTGCCAGGGCTCATTTCTCTCTGCACTCAACTGCTCTGTTCTCTCCACAAGATCAGCTGTATATTATCATTCTCTCTCTCTTCCCGGGGCCTCTGATGTGTCTATGGAGCCATCTCTATTCCTCTGTGTTCTTCTCCTGTGTTCTTCTTCTTCCTAGCATTCCAGCATCAAAACTCCAACTCTCTTCCCTGCCATGTCCTGTTTTCTATCAGTTCCTGCCCACCAAGGGGGCAGGAACTCAATGTCCTACTGATGTGGCCAAATCAAAACCCCAATCTTTATCTAATCAAGTACAAGTGAAACCTCTGAATCTAATACAATCTAATATGCCCAGAGGAACAGACCATTTTACATATATAATCCAATATCTATTTTTGGAATACATAGATTGTATCAAACTGCTACAACAGGGATCCCCTGTGAGTTCAGTGAGTTCTACAAGAATACCAAGAATTTTAATAATATGTTTTCTGTAACTGTTGTCCAAACAATATCCTAAGAAGAACTGCTACCAAATGAACTTTAATCACAAAATAGTTTCCTTGGGGAGACAAAATTTTCTATGAATGAAATCTCTGGACTTGAATGACTTCCCTTTTGATATTCTAAGCATAATTTAGTTTGATAAAGTTTAGAAGACATTTTGATAAGATTTCTCTGTCAAGACTCTTCCAGTTTTCCTCAGACTCTTAAAAAATACAATGTCAAAACTCATATATGACAATGTGTATTATCTAGCAAGTTATTCCTTTTTGAAAAGTTTTAAGAGGTGCAGACTTTTTACAACATATACAGTGTATAGACTTGAATGGAAAGTGATTTTTTAAAAGGAAACTTTACTTCAACTTCAGAAAATTAAAAGTTTTAAAGCACTATATGTTGTGCATCAAGACTGTGTGCTGATATGAAAGGGGTCTAACACAGCACATTATAAATGGTAAGCTTGACAGATAGGTGTGAAGCATCAGGAGATCAAGTCAGGTAGGCTTGCAGAGAGGAGATGGATACAAAGGCCCAGATTTTCATTTTGGGTTCAACTAACATATAAAAATAATCACAGAAAGAATTAAATTCAGTCTAGAAGATTGACTTCTGACTATGGAATAGAGAAACTATTTTTTTCTCAAGGATTGGAAATCTCTTCTCTCATTATTGTGTAAAGTATATAAGGGCTATGCTTCACTTTGTCAGAAAAAAGATTCTGACGGTTGTGCAAGTGTTGGTAATTGCAATAGAAACAAGTTTTCACAACTTACACCAGGATCCATCTGTGAATAAATTACATAGACAGATACTGTGATACTTAGAACCAGCATCCTTTACACCTCACTATACAGTCAAAGCAAGGAATGGTATTTCCTTAAATGTACTGACATTTTATTGCAAATTTGAAAGCCTTAAACTCCTCAGCCATGTCTCTGGAAATAAACAGGAAGAATTGGCCACTTTATCTCTTTTTAAATATCTGTTTCATACTAGAGATAAAAGCATAGAAACTACTGCAATGAGATATGTTTCTTTGAATTTTTCCCTTATTGCAAAGCAGTATTCTACCTAGGATGAACCTGAGACACATTAAAATAATTTTGAAATGTCTGCAACATCTAAGTTTCAATTATAATAATATTCATTTTATTTTGTGGGAGATTGATTATTTGAGTGATATCACTTTACTCAGAATTCTATAAATATCTCCATATGCGGTAGCTGATTAATGGAAATTTGGAAACTCCAATATTTACAGAGCTAATTTATGAAAGACACGTGTATACCAATAAGACATTTAGAGATACTGGGTTCTTGATTTGAGAATTGCCTTCCATCATCAGAATAGGAGAGAGAGAGACACTCTTATAAGGATAACTTTGATGAGCTATTAAATGCTGCAAAGGAATTTTTCAACTAGATATTTTTTACCAGAATTTCTCAGGAATGTTGAAACCTTCTAAGAAATGATCTAACTTTTCTGAATTCTCAAATTAAACATCTACTTCAGTTTTAAAATATAAAATGTCTAGATAATAATTATTTTTACTCCTTAATGAGTTATAAATAGGTAGCAATAAGCTAGCTGTCTAAATAATTTTTGGCAAATTCAAGTGATATGTACTAGAACAAAAATGGATTAATCTGACATCTATGCTTTTACTAATATCTGCATAAAATAAGTAAATATAACATTCATCATTAAAATGAAAATCTTCTAGACTTTCTTTTCTTATTCCTACTGGGATGCATACATTTTCTGTTTTTCCAGGATGTGTTTAGATTTTCTTCACATGAAATTCTGTTGCTTTAATGAACAAAATCTCTTTTTTGGGAAGGCTCACATAAATGTATATGAACACTATAAGCTCATTTTAATTTTACAGGTGTATTAATAAAAGGCAAATATTTTCAAATAGGTTTTCTTATAGAATTGGTTTATTTTTCATTTTAAAAATTCTTAAACAATGGACTCAGTACATTCATTATTATTTTCCAAGGTAAATATTTCACAAGGTGAGCTATAATAACTACTGCTCAAGATTGTAACTGTCTTGAAGTAGAAACTCACACATGAATACAAACATAAAGGTACTTCATAGATTAAAAACAAATCTTTTAAACCTCCTTTCTTCTTCTTCTCTATCTAAAATCTATCAGGGGCCTTTTTGTAATTAACAATCTTTCAGCATACAGTAGTGGAAAATAATTAAATGGCATTGCCACTGTAGTTGACATTTAAATTCTGCTTCCAGTAAGTGTTTTACTTTTGTCATCTTATTTTACCTTTAGGCTTCACTTCCCCATATTTTGAAATACAACAATAAAAAAATAACCTATAAAGCTCTGGGTGTAACTGAAATATTGATTGCCTATTCCTTTTTACCGAGAAAAGCAGTTTGAGGTTACACTTAGAAACTTAGTGAAGAATAAATTCAAGCTGTGATGGTTTGGAGCTATGTACCTCAGAAAAAAATCATGTTCTTAAAGTTTATCCATTCCTGTGGGTGGAAACCCATATAAATAGGACAATTTGATGACATTACTTCAATTAAGGTGTGGCCCACCTCAATCAGGATGGGTTTTAATCTTTGTACTGGGGTCCTTTATCAGAAAAAGAGAAAGCCATGGGAGGCAAGAAATTGAAAGTCAATGGAAACTGGAAAGGAAGGGAAGGGTCAGGAGAAGCCTCTATGTTCATCATCATGTGACAGAGAAGTCCATTGCTTGCAGCCAAGCCCAGAATGCCAGTCTTTGGGAAGAAAGCATAACCTTATAGACACCTTGATTTGGATTTTTCCTAACTCAAAACCATGATCCAATAAATCCTCATTGTTAAGCCAACACATTGCATAGTGTTTGTTTTAGCATCGAGGTAACTAAAACACAAGTCCATAGTATAATTGACTACTTTAGAGATGTTTTTTTAAATATGACAGGACCAGGTATGTGAGGGTGTTCCTATACAATAATAATAATAATAATAATAATAATAATAATAATAATATAACACACCACATTAATGAAATAAGGGAAAAAATCATATGATCATCTCAATTGATACAAAAAAGGCATTTGGCAAAATCCACCACCCTTTCTTTATTAAAAAAACACTACAAAAAAGAAGAGTACAGGGAACTTCCTCAACATGATAAAGTGCATATATGAAAAGCCCAGAGCTAAAATGTGCTCAGTTGTTAAAGACTGACATTTTCCCTCTATGATCTGGAACAAGACAAGGACACTCACTGTTACCAGTGTTATTCAACATTGTGCTAGAAGTTCTATCCAGAGCAATTAGCCAAGAAAAAGAAATAAAACATACTCAAATTGGAAAGAAAGAAGTAAAACTTTCCCTATTTGAAGATATCATCCTATATAAAAAAATTCCCTAAAAGTTTACAACAAAGCTACTAGAGCTAATAAATGAGTTCAGCAATGTTGTAGGATACAAAATCATCAAGTAGAAATCAGGCATGATTCTATAAAGTAGTAATGAACAATCTGAGGAGGAAATGAAGAAAAAAAAGCTTTTACAATAGCAGCTAAAAAACAATCAATTATCTAGGAATAACTTCAACTAAAGATGTAAACAATTTATACACAGAAAACTGCAAAACAATACTAAAAGAAATAAAGAAGACCTAAATAGATGGAAGAATGTGCAGTGTTCATGTATTGGAAGACTAAATATCATTAAGATGCCAATTCTAATGAAATTGCTTTACTAATTCAACACAATCCAACTCAAAATTCCTATAGCTCATTTTGCAGAAATGGAAAATCCAAATATCAGATTTCTTTGGAAAGGTAAGGGGTCTTGAATACCTAAAAAATTCTTGAAAAAGATGAACAAAGTTGGAAGATTCACACTTCCTACTTCAAAGTGTATTACAAAGCTAGAGTGGTCATAAAAGCATGGTACTGGTGTAAGAACAAATAACTGAGCAATGGAAATCAGTTGCGATGTCAGAATCACATCTATGGTGAATTGATTTTTTTTTTTTTTTAAAAAAGGGGAGAGCGCGAATGCAGTCCCCCACTACCACAAATTATGCAGTTGAGTTTCCCACATTTGGGGAAATCACAGGGGTCAGCACATCTGGAGTGCAATGAATAAGCCTTGCCCTGGGAAAACCACCTTTGTGATCATGGTATCTCCCCTGCCAGGTAAGTATGGTGAATTGATTTTTGATAAGGCTGCCAAGTCTACTTATCTGGGAAAGAATAGTCTTCAACAAATGGTGCTGCGAGAACTGGATACCCATGTGCACAAGAAAGAAAGAGGATCCCTCACACCATATACAAAAATTAACTCATAATGGATCAAAAACCTAAATATAAGGAACAGGACTATAAAATTCCTAGAAGAAAATATAAGGAAGCATCTTCAAGATCTTGTGGTAGGAATAGTTTCTTAGACTTTACATCCAAAGCACAAGCAATGATGGAAAAAAGAGATAAATGGTACCTCCTCATAATTAAAATCTTTTGTGCATTGAAGAGCTTTGTCTAGAATGTGAAAAGACAACCTATTCAATGGAAGAACATATTTGGAAACTGAATATTCAGTAAGATTTTGAGACTCTGAATATATGAAGAACTCCTACAACTCAACTATTCAAAAACAAACAACCCAAATGGGCAAAAGACTTGAATAGACATGTCTCCAAAGAGGAAATACAAATGACTAAAAAACACAAAAAGCTGTTCAACATCACCAGTTATTAGGAAATGCAAATCAAAATACCACATTGAGCTATAACTTCACAGCTACTAGAATGACCACCATTTAAAAAACAAAAACCTACAAATGTTGGAGAAGATTCAGGGAAATAGGAATACTCATTCATTGTGTGGTAGGAATGGCAAATGGTGCAACCATCTTGGAAGATAGTTTGGCAGTTTCTCAGGAAGCTAAATATGGAATTACCATATAATCCAGCCATCTCATTACTAGCGATATACCTAGAATTGCAAGCAGGGACTAGAACATATATTTGCCCACTGATGTTCTTAGCGTCATTACTCACAATTGGTCAAAGATGGAAGCAACTCATCATCATCAAAACTGATGAATGGATAAACAAAATGTGGTATATGCATACAATGGAATATTATTTAGCTGTAAAAAAAATTAGTGAAGTCTTCATGCATGCAACAACATGGATAAACTTTGAGGATATTATGTTAAGTGATATAAGCCAGATACAAAAGGACAAATATTACATGAACTCACTGTTATCAACTAATTATAATAAGCAAACTCATAGAGTTTGAATCTAGAATATGGGTTGCCAGGAGAGAGATTGGGGTTAGAGAATGAGGAGTTGTTGATTAGCTTGTACAGAAATTCTCTTTAGTCTGATAGTAAAGGTTTGGAAATGGATGGTGGTGATGGTAGCATATAATTATGTGTATAATGAAGAGTACTCAAGTATATCAGTGAATATGGTGAAAGGGAGAAATGTTAGTTTGTATATATTACTAAAATAAAAATTAAAAGATAAAACATAGGACTGTATAACACAGAGACCCCTACTTAATGATAGACAAAGGATAATAGCACAAGTATAGGAAGGTTCTTTCATGAATTTTAACAAGTGTATGATTCTAACACAAGGTGGTAAAATAGGGTGATATATGGGAAAAATACAACTATTGTAAATAATAGATGATATATAGAACTATTTTAATAATCTTTCATCAATTGTAACAAAGATAACTACTGTTAAAAGTATTAGTAGTATTGACACATACGACAACATGGATGAATCTTGAAGACCTTATGTCGAGTGAAGTAAGCCAGTCACTAAAGGACAGATATTGCATAACCTAACTGATATAACCTAAGCATATTGAGCTAGAGTCTGGAAGACAGGTTATCAGAAGACAGAAAGGGAGTAGATTATAATGAGAATGCTCAATATGGGCAAAACCTATGACAAGGTGGAAGGAGGTTGTTTGGCATTGAAAGGGGTGATGGTGGTACCAGGATGTGAGTGGGGACAAAGGTGCTGGAATTTATGGGTAAGCAGGGTGGGGGAGTTGGGTTGGACTATTCATGGAACTGGGGGGAGGGCTTAAAGAAGGAACAGGTGAACTCTGAGGATTTGTAAATCTAAGATTGAAACTACCATGGTGGGAATTTTCTTTTGGCCATAAGGCATGGGAGGGTCACCGGCGCAGACAGTGGTAGGTGGATATGTGGGAAAGGGTGCACCTGGGGTATGCGTCTATGGAATAAGAATGTGCTCATCTTATCATAGTGTGTTATCTCAGTAGGTGGAGAGCCACACAAGAAATAAGAAAATATTAAACCCCCATCCTAGGGAGTCCTGTTACATTATCAAATAGAGGTGCAAGAATCTTTTGAGAACAAAGGCAATTTCTAATAAAAGAAAACAGACCAGTATGTCAAGCCGATTATTGCATGTAACTATGTACTTTATTCTTCAAAAACTGAAGCTTTGTGTTTGCCATAGATTCCAAGGGTAGGGGGAGGGAAGAGTGGGTGGAACATTTTGGGGGCATTGGAATTGTTCTGCATGATCTTGCATTGACAGATACAAGCCATTATACATTTTGTCAGAACCTATAAAAATGTGTGGTGCCAAATGAGTCCTGCTACATTCTCTAATAGAGTGGTAAGAATCTATAGAGTGCATGGGCAGTGCCTAGCAAGGGAGGACAGAACAATACGCCAGTCCCTTGATATTGATGCTTGTTCTTATGAATCCTTTCTTTTGAAATTGAAACAGCCTACTAATATATAGTGCCTAAGAATTACCTCCTGAAAGCCTCCTTGTTGCAAAGCAAAAATTGACATATAAACTCACTACATTTCTCCCAGCATGAACATGACTCCCGGGGATGAGGCTCCCTGGCACTGAAAAATTATTACCAAGCACCAACTAGCAATGCATTTGGAAAAAGCCCTTGACCAAAAGAGAAAAGTGCAAGTACAAATGAGTTTTTATGGCTAAGAGATTTCAAAGAGAGCAGGGAGGTCATTCCAGAGATTAAGCTTATGCATGACTTAGGAGGATCTCACTGACTGCCACAGCAAACAATGCCTCCAAAAGGCATGCTCTTGAGGGCTCTAGAGACATCTGTACACTATAGGCAGGGCAGACAGCCCCAGGAAATAGGCAACCTGTAGGTTGGCCTTAAGGGAATATATGAAAACCTATTCTCCCAATGTATCCGATTTAGACTCATTTATACTTTTCATTCACATGGTTCTTCCGGTCCTTTTATTTGAAGATATAATTAGCACTATACCCATTAAATATATGTCCCAAAGATTAAATCTTCTGGCTCTTCTTATGTTGGTTGAGCCCTGAATCTCAACAGAGTTGCAACACCTACTCTTCATTGGAATTGCCCAGGACAACTAACAAAAGGATGATGATGGACAAGACCCACCCCAAAGAAACAGAGAGCATTTACAACTTCAAGCAAGGTATCTAAGTCCCCTCTCAATTGGAAGCAGAGTGGGCATCACCATGCCCAAATCCTCAAGATTGAGGAATGAATAAACATACTGTGGGAATGCAACTATGGACTAAAGTAGACTTAATATTTTTCTAGTAATGGAAGTATTTGTAACATTGATATAAAGACAATGGTCACCAGAGTTTGTGAGAGAAGGGAGAGGTAAGAATATGAGACATTATTTGGGACATTGGAGTTTTTCTGGATGATATTGCAATGAAAGATACAAGTCATACATTTTATCAAAACATATAAAATTGTGCAGTGCAAACTGTAAACCATAATGTAAACTATAGACTATGGTTAGTAGCAATGCTTCAATAGGTGTTCATCAATTGTAACAAATGTACTGCACTAATGAAAGATGCCATTAATGGGGAAAAGTGTGGGAGGGGAGGAGATGGGTTATATAGGAATCCCCTATATTTTCGATATAACATTTGCATAATCTAAAGCTTCTTTAAAAAATGAACAAAACAAAAATTCAAGCATCTCAATGACAGCAAAACTTAGAAAATAAAATATCACATAAAATAGCACCAAATACATCAAGTACTTGTGAATTGTTAAGAAAACATATGCTATATTTCAATTGCAAAGTTCTAAAACTTTCTGAGAAAACTTAAAAGATAAGTAAACAGAAGAATATCTTACCTAATGGATTGAAATATTCAATATTTTGTAAGTGTCAATTCTCAGATTTAACTACAGATCAATTTAATTCTAAACAAAATCTCAGCAAGTTTATTTGGTGGAAAACCAAGAAAGAGGATTTTACAAGCTGTTTCTAAATGTATATGGCAAAGCTAAATTAAAAACAGTAATGAAAATCATAAGGAATAGGACACTGGAAGCACACTAATGGATGGAAAGATATTTAAAAAAGCAAGAGTGATTTGCATAGTTTGGTAGTGGTGCGAGAATAATTAAATATGCCTGTAGAATACAGTAGAAAATGCTGAAGCAATATCCAAACATGAAAATAGATGGCCTGTAGAACAATGAGTAAAGAGTGATCCTTTAAATAAATGGTATTGTGTCAATTTAATATTAATAAGGAAAAAATATGATTTATAGCCCCTAGCTTACACCTTAGTGTAGAAATACACATGAAATATAAAACAAATGAACTTCTGAAAAACAATGTCTTAAATCTGTATGATCTTGGAAGAGACAAACGTTTCTTAAATTGAAAGCACTAATAATAAATTTAAACAATTTTAAGTTTTATCTTGTTAAAATTAAGAATTTTTGTCCATGAAAAGATGCCTATAAGGGACAGAAACTGGTAGACAAATAATATATTTGCAATATACATAAACTAACAGATGATACATATCTATAACATATGAAGAATTCTTTTTTAAAAATTTTTAATTTTTTAAAAGAGTATTAGCCAGGCTTTATTGAAAGATTTTGTTTTCTTGGCACTGTGTGGAGCAATTAACATGGATTACCTCAATTAAAACATCCAATACAAAGGCCTGTGAAGTATGTCCTCTTGTATTGTAATTATTGATGAATAATTCTTATACACCAATAAAAATAATGGTTCATTAGAAAAAGGTGGGAAATTTTTGAAATAGTACTTGGCAATGATAAATAAAATTAAAAATAGCTTCTGGATTTTCTCAGAACCAACACAAAAAGTTAAGTTCCCCAAGTTAGCTAACAATTACATGCCAAACATCCTCTTCTGAAAGGCCCTACCAAGATGCTGGACTCCAAAAAGCCAATTAAGACCTTAGTGAAGCACGCCCAACTCAATCAAAAATGAAGCCCTTAGTAATGGTATTGCCAGGTCACATGGCAAGTCTATGCTCAACTTCCTTAGGAAATGTACAAACAATCCTCCACAGCAGTTGTACCATTCTACATTCCCACCAACAGTGAATAAGCACTTCTATATCTTTACATCCTCTCCAACATTTACAGTTTTCCAATTTTTTAAGAGTGATCAGTCTAATAGGTATGAAGTGATATCTCATTGTAGTTTTGATTTGCATTTCCCTAATCACTAGTGATGTTGAACATTTTTCATGTGTTTCTTCACCATTTGTATTTCTTCTTTGGACAATTGTCTTTCGAGTATTTTGCCCATTTTTTTTAATTGGGTAGTTTGTCTTTTTATTGCTGAGTTGTATAAACTTTTTGTTTACCATGGGTAGTAAATACTTATCGGATATCTAATTGCCTAATATTTTCTTCCATTGGGTCAGCTGCCTTTTCACCCTTTTGACAGTCCTTTGAGGTGCAAAAGTGTTTATCTATTTTCTCTTTTGTTGCTCCTGCTTTGGGTGTTAGGTTTAAGAAACTACCAAATACCACAAGATCTTGAAAATGTTCTCCTACATTTTCTTCTATGAGTTTTATGGTTATCATTTTTATATTTAGGTCCTTGATCCAATTTGAGATAATTTTTGTATAAGGTGTGAGATAAAAGTCTTCTTTCTTTCTTTTGGGTATGGATATGCACTTCTCCCAGCATCATTTGTTGAACAGACTGTTGTGGCCCACCTAGGATGGTTTGACAGCCTTGTCAAAAATCACTTGAAATGATCTTTTGTTAGCCTCACCAATAAACTTTCTCACTTGGAACCCCTGTCTCAGGAATTGGTCTTTATTTTAATTTATTTTTTTTTTAAGAGTTCAGCTCTTTATTGAACATTTTACAAAAGAAGGGTCTAGTCAAAAAGACCAAAGCCCATGTCATCATCCCATTCCTCTGATTCTTCTTTCTTTGCTTCCACTTTCTTTTCCTCGGCTGGGGCAGCAGTGGTAGTAGGGGCAGGGCCTCCCGCTGGTACAGCACCTGCTGCTGGGGCAGGTCCACCAGCCACTACTTTGCAGATGAGGCTCCCAATGTTGACGTTGGCCAGGTCTTTTAAAGTGTATTGGAAGGAAAGAACATGCTTTTGCTCAGTATGAACGACACTATAGACACAAATGTTTGAGAGAATTATAAAATTATCATAGAATAGTTTGGAAAACTTACTATAATAGTCCACATATTACCTTAACAATGCATATCCACTTTCAGATTTAAGGTACTGTATCTTCAAAAGATTCACAAAACAAATAAATTTTGGTCAGCTCTTCATTTGTACTCTCAATACCACAGACCCTTGGATACTAAGGACAAATGATAATATTCCAAGTAATGTATTTCTAAACAACATCACCTTGACTGCAGTTACATTGTTCTGCTAGGCAATATTTTTATTGTGGAAATTTTATGAGATATTTGCCGGGGCATTAAATTACCTTAATAACTGATAAATATCTGGGCAATGTGCACTTGGTTTCCTCACAGTCCCTTAAGAATTTACAATAAATCTGAAAAAAAATCACTTGATTGTAAATGTGAGAATCTGTTTCTGATTTCTCAATTCAGTTACATTGGTCAGTGTGTCTGTCTTTATGCCAGTACCATGCTGTTTTTATCACTGTAGCTAAACAATACGCTTTAAAGTCTGAAAGTAAGAGTCCTCCAATTTCGTTCTTTTTAATGATCTTTTTGGCCTAGAAGAACTGAGAGCAGAAACATGAACAGATATCTGCGCACCAGTGTTTTTAGTGGCATTATTCACTATTGCCAAATGTTGGAAACAACCCAGGTTGAATGGATAAACAAATTGTGACTTATATACATGATGAAATATTATGCAGTAGTAAGAAGAAATGAAGTCATGAAGCATATGACAGCATGGATGACCCTGGAGGACATTATATTGAGCAAAGCAAGCCAGACACAAAAGGACAAATACGGTATGATTTCACTATTATGAACTAAATATATTGTATAACTCATGGAGTATATAGGTCATAGAATATAGTATATAGAATATAGGTCACCAGAAAATAGAAGGAGAGTAGAAAACGGAAAGCTAAGAGTTCATCTGTGCAGAATTGGTAAAAGGTTCTTTGTAAATCTTTGGAAATGAATAGAAATAGTCAAAGGATATCATGGTGTTTGTAACTTTGCAGTACTAGTGTATGGGCATGAGAGTGGTTGAAAGGGAAAATTTAAGGTCATGTATATTCCTAGAAGGAAAGCTAAAAACTGTAACATGGGACTCTATAAGATAGTAAAACTTCATTTTAAACACAAATATGGGTGATATTGCATATATAGACTGTTTTAACAAAATATAAATATACTAGAGAGGAGGAAAAAGAATAGCAGCTATATACGGCAGAGTAAGCATAGAGAGATTGAAAGGTGATGAGTTTTCGTTGTTTGCTTTTTTTGTTGTTGTTCATTATTATTATTATTGGAATAATGAAAGTGCTTTAAAAATGATTGAAATGATGAATGCACAAATATGTGATTATACCAAATACCATTAATCATATACTTTGGATGGATTTATGCTTCATTAATATGTATCAATAAAATTGATTTGTTAAGGAAAAAAAATAAAGCCCCACGTAACACTTAACCCATTGCTATAAGACTAACAGGTCCCTGCTCTCACCAACAAAGCCTAGCCAACTTATCTCTTTCTGATTTTAAAACTACCCACTAACTTCCCGACCTTGAAGGTCTTTTGCTTTCGCAGAATGGTTTCCTTGCTGCAGGAAAGTGGTGTCCTGAGTAAAAGGCTGTAAACTGCAATTCCACTCCAATTTGTCATTTGACAACAATCAGGTTATCAAAATAGCCAAGAAGCTTATTAGAATGTGGTGAACCTCATTAGTAAGCAGGGAAAGAGAAACTGACCACAATGTGTTAACACTGTACACCTACCAGATAGGTTAGAATTTTTAAAAAATGTGCAATATCATATGCTGACAAACAAATGGAAAACCTGGGTCTCTCATCCATTGCTGGGAGCATGTGTAAATTCAGACTAAATTTTGAAAACTCCTTCAATTTATCATCTTAAATCAGGCATGCCAATACCACACATTCCTAATATTCCACTCCTAGTTATATATTTACAACATGAAAGCATATACATGTAAACTAAATAAAAAGACTATTAAATGATTATTATATAGGCAAAAGCTGAAAATCAACCAAGGGACCATCAAAATGAAAAACAAATAAGTAGATTGTGGTATAATTACATAATGTAGTAATGTATAGTGTTTAAGAAGTATGAACTTGTGCTACGTGTTTAAAACTCACAAACATAGGGTTAAACAAAGGAAGTCAGGCCCAATCTGATACATTTTAGATTATTTCATTTTTATGATTCCATATACATAAAAAAACAGGCAGAAATCACTTTTGGTTTTAGAAATCATGATAATGGTTACTTTTGGAGAAGAATGTGAACCAGTGACTAGAGGAACCAAAGGGGGATTTCTAAGTTTCTGTTAATACCCTACTTACTGTTATTTATGGGGAAGCAAGACTATGAGAGAAACACAGTCTGATAGTAAGTTGACAATAACCAATATATAAAACAAGTTTTTTTTTTCCTCTAATGAAACATTGTTTAATGCAGAAATTCCACTCAAGAAACTCTCATACATTTGGACCATGAGATTTTGCCAAAATATTTATAGCTACATAGTTTGTCACAGAAAAAAGTAGAAACAAAGACAATAGTAGATTGGATATGTAAATTGGACTATATTAATATGATGAAATAATACAGATTAGTAAAATTAAATAAAGTATAGCTAAAACAAGAAAAATGAATAAGTCTCATTTATATTTAATATAAATTTGGAGCTCCCAAATTATACACTATGCTATTATCAATAAACATTCAGGAACAAGTAAAAACAAAAAGAAAATAGTATTTATGAATACATAAGTGTTTGATAAACCATAAAGAACAACATGGGGAAAATTTTAACTCTAAGCAGGAAAGTATGAGGATATACTAGGAAGATGGTAGGATCAAAGGATTATAAAAATAAAGATAATATTCTTTTTTCTTACGTTGGATGTTGGGCACACATTTTCATTGTGTAAATGCATTATGTTTTACATATATTGAATAAATATTTTATAATCAACTAGTAGTTAATAAAAACATTTTGAATATGTTCATTCTTTAGCTTGTGGATAACATTTTATAAGTGCTAATTTTATGAGATGTAAAATTAGCAGATAACTTACTGAATTCCTATTAGATTCCCAGAAATGTTAAAATTCTATAAAATTCATAATAATGTCATTCAAGTTGTTTTTGACTGAAATTATTACCTTTATTAGAAAATGGATTCTTTATATTGATTAGGGTTTGATCAACTTGGTTTGAAGAATTTTTTTATAGTAAAATGAACTTATGCTTTATGATATTTTCTTTAAACTATAAATGGGTAATTAGGAATGTGAAACGGCATATTTTGAAGTTTTTTCTGCAGAATTTTCAGTTTAGTGTTTATATTATTTCTTTTTTTTCATTCATTGAAGTATATCACTCATACATAAACATACATAAACAATAAGTGTATAGTAATAGTTGTGAAATTACAAAACAAACATACGTAACATCATACAGGGCTCTCATACCTCAACCTACCATCCAAACGTTGCATTGTGAAACATTTTTAAGTAATGATTAAAGAGCATCCTCAAAATATTACTACTAACCAAAGTACTTTACATTTGATATATTTTTCCCCCAACACACCCTATTATTATTATTATATCATTTATACAAGAACATACATAAACAATACATGTCTAGTAAAAGTTGTGAACTTAACAAAGCAAATATGCTTAACATCATAGAGCGGGTCCCATACATCAACTCACCACCAACACCTTGCATTGTTATACGACATTTGTTACAAATTATGAAAGAATATTGTCAAAATATTACTACTGACTGTAGTCCTTATCTTAAATTTGGTGTATTTTTCCCCCAACCAACCCCATTATTATTTTCAAAATATATTGTTATGAAAGAAGTTGTAAACTTACAAAACAAGCATGCACATGTGGAGAATTTCCAAACAACACCTCTCCATCAACACACAACACCATGGTGGAACATTTGTTACAGATTATGAGATAATATCATCAGATTATTACCAGGTCCATAGCATATATTTGGCATACCTTTTCCTTACTGCCCCAATATCAATACAGTACATCTTTGGCATAGATGCATGAATATTACACTATTACTGTTAACCATAGTACATAGGTCACTCCAGTTGTATTTTTCTCATGCTTCTCCACATTCCCACCATCCTGCAATGATGATGTACATCTATTCTAGCTCACAAAGGACCCTCTTGCATCTGTACCACAGGCTTGTCAAAAATCACTCAACTCTAGATGTGAGAGACTGTTTCTGAACCATCAATTCAGTTCCATTGGTCTATGTGTCTGTCTTTATGCCAGTACCATGGTGCTTTTACCACTGTAGCTAGGTAATATGATTTAAAGTCTGGATATGAGAGTTCTCCAACTTTGCTTTTCCTTTTTAAGATGTTTCTGGCTATTCAGGACCTCTTACACTTCCAAATAAATTTGATAATCATGCTTTCCATTTATTTAAAAAATGCTGGTGGAATTTTTAACAAGATTACATATCAACGTGAGTAGACTTGACATCTTAATAATATTTAGGCCTCCAGTCTGTGAACATGGACTGTTCTTCCAATTATTTAGGTCTTATTTGATTTTTTTTTAACAATGAGTTGTAGTTTTCTGAATACTTCATATCATCAGCTAAGTATATTCCTAAATATTTGTGTTTTATCTGTCATATTTTATTTTCATATTTTATTTTGACACGTTTAGTGACTCTTACTGTCATAATCTTCATTTCTAGACTCTCTTCCAAGCCTCCTTCTCCTGTCTTTTCTTTTCAGACTGTAGCATACCCTTTAATATTTCCTGCAATGCTAATCTCTTGGTTAAAAACTCTCTTGGTTTCTTTTTATCTGTGGATATTCTAAACTCACCCTTATTTTTGAAAGACAATTTTTGAAAGACAATCTTGCTGGATATAAGATTCTTAGCTGGAAGTTTTTCTCTTGCAGTGTTTTAAGTATTTCATACCACTGTCTTCCTGCCTTCATTGTTTCTGAAGATAAATTGGCACTTCATCTTATTGGGTATCCCTTATATATTATGCATATGCTTTTCTCTTGCTGCTCTCAAAATTCTCTCTTTGTCTTTGGCATTTGACATTCTGATTAGTATGTGTCTCAGAGTTGGTCTATTTGGATTTTTGGATGGGAGTACGTGTGCTTCCTGGACATAGATATATATGTCCTTCAATAGGGTTGGGAAATTTTCTACCATCATTTCTTCAAATGTTCCTTCTGCCCCTTTTCCCTTCTCCTCTCTTTCTGGGACATCCATGACATGAATGTTTGCATGTCTCTTGCTGTTCTTTAGTTTCTTGAGACCTTATTCCTTTTTTTCTATATTTTTCTCCATCTGTTCTTTTGTATGTTAGCTTTCGGGGGCCATTTCTTCAAGCTTACCAATCCTGTCTTCTGCTTCCCCAAATCTACTATTATATGATTCCAGTATATTTTTTATGTCATTTAGTTTGCCTGTCATTCCCATAAGGTCTGCTATTTTTCTATGTATGCTTTCAAATTCTTCTTTGTGCTCATCCAATGTGTTCTTAATATCCTTAATCTCTTTAGCCCTCTCATTAAATTTATTAAGGATATTTGTCTGAACATCTATAATTGTCTCAATTCCTTTACGTCATTTGGAGGCTTATCTTGTTCCTTTAACTGGGGCATGTCTTCTTGTTTTTTGGTGTGAATTGTAATCTTTTATTGGTATCTTGACATCTGGCTTACTTGATGTATTTATTCTGGGTGCAGTTTCTCTCTTTAGTTTAGAGTTTTCTTACCCTTTCTTCCTTGCTGGTTGTGTAGTAGGAGACAAGGATGTAGTTGGTGCTGTAAACTGTGGAGGCTCAAGCTGCCCTCATTGCCCTAGGGACCAATGAAACATCTCCCAACTTTCTTCTTTGCCAGAAGTAAGGACAGAGCCACAGACTTGTGTAATAATCCAAGTCATGCAGGCCTAGACTGTAGTTCTTCAGAAAGACTGATGAAGCTTCAAGTCCTTTTCTCCTCTGCCTGGGGTAGGGTTGGAGCTGCAGGTGTGGGCAGCAGTCTATGCTGTGCAAGTCCAAAGTGACTTCAGTTGCCTTGGTAGACTTCCGACTATTCAGTCTGTGCCAGCCGAATATACCTGCAGTTATCAGGAGAGGCTGGCATAGGTCCCCTTGATTTCCTCCCTGCCGGAGATGGGGCTGGGGTTATACTAGAGCTGTAGTCTGACCTGGATGGAAAGAAGGTGGTCCCTACCAGCACTTTGATTTTCAGTCTGTCTTGCTTCTCCTCGTGCCATGGGCAGAGTAACAATGTCAGTACCAGCCTATTTCTGACTTGGACAGTTTCAAACTTTCGCTGTTCTTAGGATTATACTTTAGCCCTCTGAATTTACTAATCAGTAGCTGAAGTTGGTGTCCAATAATCTCTTCCTCCTTCATTTTTTGGGAAGTGGAGCTTCCAGTTCTATTTGTGGAATAGATCCTGAGGTGACTTTTGCCGCCAGTGGAGGATGGGCACTGGCCTTCAGGGCATGGAGTGCTCTACTTAAGAATCCTCTCTGCATATGAGCAGTCTCCTCCTTCCAATCCTTCAAGGATGTTGCAGCATGCACTTCTGGTCTCCTGGAGCCCCCAAACAGGTGCTTTAGATATCTCTGGGTGATTACTAACTGCCCTGTAGCATGAGCTGACTCTAGGAGCTCCTACTCTGCCACCATCTTGTTGGTTGTCCTCAGTTTGATAGGCTTTTAAAATCACAAACTTATCATATTGATAAAGTTGGTATGTTTGGAAAACAAGATATTATAATATATCAAGGCCATATAAGAAAATGTTAAAATTGGGTTTTAGTGATGTAAATGTTTTGAATACTGTAAAGCAAGACAAACTACTACAAAATAACCAGATATATTTTCATAATTTTTCAAAGTTTATTATAATCAATAATTTACATTTTAACTCCCATTCTTTTTAGAAAGTAAAGTGTCTCATTTCAGATTGAATGTAGACATCTTTATTAGTGACTAAAAAATTGAAGCTATAAAATGCTTTAAAAATCTTTAAGCATTTTGTAAACAAATGCATAGTAGATCTTCCTTAGTATCCTTTAACTTGTAAATTTAATCTCAGAATTAAAAACAACTAAAGGGATAAAATACATATCCATAATTTTCTTCTGAACTTGTAACATGTTTTCTAAGAAGTCATTTTAGCTGGCTCAGTGGAAAATATCATATGAAGTCTATTGTTTAAAGGTTTCTTTATCTCAAATTTTAGTCTTGTCTTGGAATATAGATGATATTCTATTAAAACTTAGACTGGGAAAATCAATCCACTTCATACAGGTCACCAAGCAGCCATTAAAAAGAAAGTTATTTGTCTTTCACTTTATTTGGATGTCATTTCTTTATCAATTTATTTTCTTTTCTTTTAGGTGTTTTAGTTAATATTTCCCTCCTGACTACTTTAGTTTCTGTTTTCAGAACTTTATAATCATTATTTTGCTATTCTTCTTTTTATCTTCATTTCAACTAAGTTTTAGAATCATTTTGAACTAATATTCCAAATAATGCTTAGAGAAAAAACACATAACAGCACAAAACAACAAAATAAATATATATCTCAATAAAGATTTCTATGTTCAGCAATACTATTCATCTTTTCAAAACAACATTCTTTTGAGATCTCATTTTCTTGAGGGAGCAATTCTGAAGAATTTCTCTTACCTACAAAACAAGTTCCAATATTTTATTTTACAGCTAGAAATAGGGTTACAAAAAGTCCAAATAAACTTAGTACAGAAAACAAAGTACTATGAGATGTAAAACACTGCAAGCCAGACTATTTCTCATTTAAAACTTTTTTTCTAATAATAAAGCAAAAGCAGGCCTACATGTTTAAGTATTTTTTTTTATCTAAGTATAGAACCATTCATAGAATCTTTTTAGGAATAATAGTTTTTGCCACTTTATTAAGCCATTATCAGTTAAAAATGAACAAGTTCAGCCATTTGTAGTTTAAGCTTTCTTATATTTTTAAGTCTGATGAAATTTTCTTCACAAGGCAGTATTTTAACTATAAATGGTAAGAATTTGAAATTCTTTTATGAATCCCAAAAAGAGAAAGATTATGTTTTTGACTAAATCCATTCCTGTAGGTGTCAGACTCTTTTGATTTACTCCCTCAAGAATGACACACGACTTAGACTGAGTCTCTATCTTCTTCCTGGGTCTGATATAAACAGAGACACAGAAGGAAAGACAAGGAAAAGGGAAATCTGCCATATTTGATTCAGCCATGTGAGAGAAAGGACTCCAGGTTTGCCCACAGCTGCAGAAAGTCAGAGAAGTCTGAGAGACTGAGAAAGGAGGCCCAGAAAGAGAAAAGCCCTATGCCTGGTTGCCCACAGTTGAGTTCTGTGAGGCAGTCGATTCTGAAAGGGAAGGCAAAGACCTTGGCAGAGATGGGCAACCATATTGGTTTACCAGTGGCCAGACAACAGGATCAAAAGTAGCTGACTGTGGTGAGAAAAGAACCCCCTCTCAAATAAATACCCTTTATAAAAGCCAACCCATTTCTGGTACTTTGCATTGGTAGCTCTTTTGCAAACTAAAACATATGGCTATACAAAACTATACATTATTAGAATGGGAATAGACAGTAGACCTCATATAATCTGCATCACATGTACTTCACACATGAATATAAGCACATATATTAATCAAGAAAAATGTGTCACTGTTTTTTCTACCTCTGCTTTGCTTTCTCTCTACTCCTCTAATCAGCCACCCCACATATTCCATATCTCTAAGCCTTCTTTCATAAAACCCAATACATATTATAATAATTTGCTAGGGATTCATATTTGAATAAGACATTGTCTTATGTTCTCTTGGACCTTAAAACCTAGTGGAGAAAAACAATTGATAATATAAAAATTAATAATAATGTTAATAAAATAAAACAAAACAGGATGATGTTTAGAAGTTGTAGAGCATAGGGAATCTTTAGATAAGTATTTAGGGTAGGATTTTCTGATACCTGAGACAATGATAATAAGAAGGCTGCCGGGAAGCGGCTGTGGCTCAATCAGTAGGGCTCCCGTTTACCATATGGGAGGCCCCGGGTTCGGTTCCCGGGGCCTCCTGGTGAAGGCAAGCCTGCCTGCACGGCGTGGTTAGCTGACCCAGCGAGCACAAGCAACAAGGGGGGGATAAATGAATACATAAATAAAATCTTTAAAAAAAGAAGACTGCCTTATAAGATGTGGAGTAAGAGAGAATGATTACAATCAACCCCCCTAAGGTGGCAATGGGTTTATGCTTGCCAGTGGAAACAAATGAGCTACTGTGGCTGATTCAAAATGAAGAAAGGGCATAGTTTTGAAAGTTGAATTGTCGTTGTAACATGATGTCTGAGGTGTGGTGGATGATTTGGCTTCAATCTC
Organism: Tolypeutes matacus; assembly: GCA_026826555.1. Lineage (NCBI taxonomy): Eukaryota > Metazoa > Chordata > Mammalia > Cingulata > Chlamyphoridae > Tolypeutes > Tolypeutes matacus. The sequence continues at coordinate 6,369,503 of JAKSZT010010858.1, read as the reverse complement.
TTTGCCCTGTGAAAAAAAATTAGATCAATAGTGATATCGAGGGGCAGTTAGCCACGTCAGGATCAGGTAGGATTTGGAATGGAATGGAATGGAATGGAAGCTGTGAATATAGTGAGGTAGAATCAGATTCAGGACACATTTTCTAAGTGAAAAAGAAAGAAATTGCTGTAAGTTTGAACACATAAATTTAGGAAGTGAAAAGGCACCAAAAACAGCCCACTTCCTAAATAACCTCAGCAGCTTCACCTCTCCATCTACTGTAGATTTCTACGGTGCTGTGGACACTAATATGCACTCTACTGGGTAGCTGGATTACCCAATGTTGTTTAGCACTCCTTGAGCACTTGGTACCTAAACTAACATTTTGTCTCCCTTACACCTCAGGACGTTTGGATGCTAACAAAATCTACCATCTTCACAGTTTTACTAGGAAAAAAGTACAGTTGAGGGGGATGGGAAATGTATCTCAAAGAACAATCCAGTCTGTCCATGTGATGATAAGGGCTTGATTAACCCATTTCCCGTGCTTTCTTTATTCTTTTGTTTTGTCCTGTAAAACTCCCTTTGTGCTTGTGTGTCACTATTCCATGAAAGATAAGGGAAAGAAATGAATTGAAACATTTTTTGGCTTGAGGACTGGCCAAGTGGGTTGATCTACTAGCGAGATGGGGAACTGATAAGATTATATTGATGTGGGGAGTCATATCATCATTCTTTTTACTCTATTTATGTAATTTTAAGGCTAGAAGTAAGCATATAGATTATTTTATCAGTCCCTTAATATTAAAAGATTAAAAAATATGGCTCATAAACACTGACAACTTGTCTAAGGTCACACAAGTTACTGTTGTAGCTGAATCTAAGATGCAGTTGTCCTAGTCCTCGGTTCAGTTTCCTTTCTATGGACAGCACAATGCATTTTAGTTTACCATTATCTGCCATGAAAATATATTAGGTAATAAGTGTTTAGAAGCTGACTTCCTGGAAAACATGATGGGATGCTGCTCCTGTGTACACTTATGTTTAATTCAAATTCAAACTGCCCTTGGAATGTAAATGAGGGTGTTCTTCTCAGGTTAAGTGGTAACACTGTGACTGAGAATAATTTAAAATGTAAGCAGTTTTATTAGTTCTTATTCATAGTGTAGAACAAAGATAAAATCTTGTGGATATTACCATTTTATCTTTTTCTCTAAGTAGAAAAATGCCTTAGTGTTCTAGGGATCATACAGCATAATGAAACATACCTAGCATTTCTGGTCATATAATTATTTCTTGGCTTAGTCTCATCTTGGCTATGAAAGCCCACACATGTATTCCACATCAATGAGCCCCAGTTTCCTATATTTAAAGTTATGAATATTATAAATTGGGTTATTAGAAAAATTATATAAAATAGCTTCCACGAACATGTCTAGTATACATTATGCACTTATTAAACGTTAGATTTGACCAACACTAGAATATAAGGTGGCACATATTTTAATCAAAAGAGCATTGCTCATTGAGGAACCTTGAAATAACACCTGTCTTTTCAGGCATAATTACACCTATAATCTCTCACACATACATTTTTAGAAACATGGTTATTCACACTTGAATCACTGGAAAGAACTATAAAAAAATGTAAGAGATAGTAGAGAATACTTTTAATGATGTTCAACAGAAGTTTTCCTTGGAGAAAACTTAATCATTAAATCTTCCCAAGTATTTCATTATCATCTCATACAATTCCCTGAATAATCATATCCCTTGTGAATCTACTAATTTATTTTGAGGCTGAACCTAGTGACTAATTTATGCAGATGTCTTTCAAATTAATAGCAATACAATCAATTATGTGGTTTTTGTTTGACCTTTTACCATTTCTACTTTCTACCTGGTATTTATTATAAATATTGGAAAGATATATCTTAACTGAGTGGATTACTATGTAGAAGTAACAGTTTTCCCCAGCTAAACCAATACTGAGTATGTGGTTCCATGAAAGAGTTCTATTTCTGAGAAAATCTATAGCAATACTAACAAAATGAGTGGTGTATTACATATACCTGGGGATCCAACTACAAATATAAAGCTCTCAGATCTATAATATCCAATAGAATTGCCTGGTAGAGCCTAGGATGAAATATGTTTAACAAATAAGAAAGCCTGACACAGATGTTTTATTTTCCAAAATACAAATCCACTTCATACTGTTTGATAAAATGTGAGAGTACTAATTATGAGAATATATATGAAACTAAAAACATATTTGAGAAAAATAAGAAATTTAGTATCATGAGACATTTTATTCACTCAGTTATGCATTCATTTATTTATTCATTCAACCATCTTACAAATACTTAAGTACATCTACCATTTGTCATGTTCTTTCTAGACACTGGAAATACAATAATGAAAGAAAGACATAGTGGAGCATAGAGACTACTAAGGAACATACATTAATCAGTTAATCATGCTAATAAATATATTACTGAAAACTGTTTATAAGTGCTAATATAGATACCCATGGTGCTGTGAAAACACATTATGAATAAAATGTATTGTTATCTATGGAAAAGATAGAGCTGAAATTGAAGAGAGAATAGAAATTAATGTGATGAATAGAGAAGTGAGTGGGAGAGTTTTAGGCTGAGGAAAGAGAGCATGTATAAAGGCCTAGTACTAGAAGGAACATGAAGTGTACAAGGAAATAAAATGAATGCAGTGCTTGCAGAGTACCAAGATTAAGATAGGACTATTTTTGGATGAGACTTGGGAGTTATGTAGGGTCAGAATATCAAACATTTTACTTACATGTTAATACAATTTGCTGTTTATCTGAGGACAATGGGAAATCATTAAGGTATTTTAGCAGAGGGCAATATAATTGTTTTTCTATTCTCTGTTTCATTCATTTTTACTATGATATCTATTTATTCCTTCCTTTCATTTGCTATGGGCTTTATTTCTCTTTTTTTATCCAGTGTCTTAAGATAAAAATTTAGGTTATTTATTTGAGATCTTTCTATTTTTTTATGCAAATGTTTAAAGCTTTAAATATCCTCCTAATCACTGCTTTAGCTATATCCCATAAATTTTGGTATGTTGCAACTTCATTTAAATTCATTTCAAAGTATTTCCTAATATCCCTTATGATTCCTTCTTTGACTCATTGGTTATTTAGGATTGTTTTAAATTTCCATATATTTGTAAATTCCCCAATTTTTTTGTTATTGATTTCAAATTTCACTCCATTATAGTCATATAACTTACTTTGATTTCAACCCTTTTAAATTTTTTGTAGCTTGTTATGTGGTCTAGTATAGAGCTATCCTGGAGAATGTTCCATGTACACCTGAGAAGAATATATATTCTGATATTACTGTATAGCAGATTATTTCTATACCTTTTGGTTAGATGTGTGTGTGCCTCCAATTTCCTTGTTTATCTTATGCCCACTTGTTATATCCATTACTGAATGCCAGATATTGAAGCCTCTAATTATTAGTTACATTGCCTATTTCTACTATTAGTTCTGTCAGTTATTTCTTCATTTATTTTGGGCCCTTGTTGATAGGTACATATATGTTAATATTTGCTATATACTTATGATGGCTTGACCTGTTTATAAAATGCTCCCCTTTTGTCTCTAGTAACAATTTTGGTTGTAAAATCGGTTTTTGTTGTTGTTAGTATATCCATACTAGCTTTCTTATGGTTGTGGTTTCCATGATATACCTTTCTTCATCCTTTCACTTTCAATATGTTTGTATTTTTTTATGTAAAAGGTGCCACCAGTAGACAGCATGAAGTTGGATCTTGTTTCTCTTTTGTCCAGTTTGAATACTCCCTGACTTTTGACTGAATTGTTCTATTAACATTTAATGCTATTATTGATATAGCTGGATTTATATCCGCCATTTTACTTTTTGTTTTATATATCTCATGTCAGTTTTGTTCCAGTATTCTACCTTACCTGCTTTCTTTGAAAAAGAGTGTTACATTTTAATTCCTTTAATTAAATTTTCTCTGGCCTACCATTCATATCATATCAGAATCTACTTCAGATTTATACTAAATCAAATAATTTATAGAAATGTTATCTCTAATAGCTCTTTTATCTTCCCCATTTGTGTTATTATCTTTATATGTATTGAATTTATACATATTAAAACCCCAACACATTTTATAAATATTACATTATAAAATTTTATATCAAATATAAAATTTCTTCTGGGAGAAGAAAAAACAATAATATAATTATATTCATAAAATTTGTTATAACAACATTTTTGGTGTATATGAGATTGGCTCAAGCAGGCCTAGAAAGCACAAGTAAGGGTCCCAAATGCCCACGGCCCCACTGCTGCTTTATTATCTTCTTATATTCTCTTTCTTTTCCAATATCTATGGCTTCATGGTTAATTATCTATGGTCAGTTGATTTAGGAATACAAAACTTGGACATGGTTTACATATGATTCTGTACAATATGCAATAACCACCTGAAGATGGACATATGCATCACGACAGCCTCTTTCTGGGACATATCTGAAGAAATGCACCCAAAGTGCAGAACCTTAAGCAGTGAACCTGATTTTTCACTTAATATGAAAGGAGAAGAGGCCAGAGGTAAGAGCTAATATATAATTTATGGACTGTGGGCAGTCCATAAGTTTGGCTGGATGGTCAGGGACTTGAAAGGAACACTACTAGCATATTGATGACAATGTAATCTTGGAAAGATATATTTGGCTAGACTTCTGAATGGGAAAGTATGCAAAGCTATTTGTGTCCCATATGAATGCTCACTAAATGGTCACCTCAGCAGAAGAGGATTATTTTGATAATAGAATGGATAGAATGACCCATTCTGCAGATATGAGTCAGTGTCTTTTCCCAGTGATTTTTCTTATTGCCAAATGGGCTCATGAACAAAGTGGGCATTGTGGCAGAAATGGAGATTATGCATAGGCTCAGCATATGACTTCCAACTGCCATGGCCAGCTTGGCCAGAGCCACTGCTGAGTGCCCTATCTTCCAGCTGCAGGAAACAAACCAAGTCCCCAATATGACACTATCCAGGGTGGTCATTCATCAACCTGGTGGTTATATCAACTTCTTCCATTACAGAAGAAGAAGTATTATGTTCTTTTTGGAATAGATACTTATTCTGGATATGGATTTGCCTTTGCCTTTCCTGCATGAAATGCTTCTTCCAAAACTCACTTTGTGGATTTTCAGAAGGCCTTATCCATGTCCTGTGATTAAAGTCAATGAAAAGCTACAGCAAACTGGTCTGCCAATGGCCCAGACATTTCAGAAATGCCAGTTGAATTACTCCACCTGCAAAATATATTACCAGCTGAAGTGCTTTCCTAGGGCAAAGAGAATATGGAGTGTTATTTGTGGAGCTAGTTGCTACAATCGCGCATTGTGGGAACACAGATTAAGGTCACAACGGAAACTTTCAGCAAATAATCCCTTTATTGCACAAAATAGTAGAAAATGTGAAAATAATCTCTTCGTCACTTGCATGAACAGAGTCAAAAAGAGGAGAGGAATAAGTCCCATCATGGCTGGTCTCCCAGTGTAGCAGAAAACTCCTCTAGGTCTGGTTGGTAGGTAGCAGTTCCTTGGTAGATGGCAACTCCACATACCTCACTTCATGCAAGAGAAGAGAAACAAATCTATACTGTTTGAATGTGGTTTTTATCCACCTCACAGTGGGAAAGGTGCCCCTGGCACTGAAATTTCCTGTTTTGATAAGCATCTGGGGCTTCTTGTTCTCAGTTTTCAGGTTTGAGGTCTGGCAGGGCCTTTTCATTAGACTTAATATCTCCCCCAGTTTATAGAACAGCACACAGTAGACAAGGAGGTGGGGATAGCAGAAGGTTAGGGAATGGCAACCTAGCATGTATTTTTCACTTCCCCAAAATAGGAGATAAGGGTAGATGAGGTCTGGATGATGGCCACTTGACAGGTGTCTGAGTAGTGGAAGGACAAATGTAGTTAAAAATACCATCTATGATCACATGTCCAGTTGCAGAAATGAGGAATGTAATTTTTATGAGTGTCTCTTCATTTCCTTATTTTGTTATCAATATGTTCTATGTATACCAAATATTTTTCCTTCTCTTATTCCCTTACCATCCACCATAAGATTCATTAATAATAGTTAAATTTATATCACAAGACTTAGGTTACATGGTATCACAAAGAAAGAGTGAACATCACCAGGATTTTTCAGCTTTTAGAGGGAAGGGGTAGAGTATTTTGGATAGTATGCAAGAGAGTTGTATTTTGGTTGGTGGGAGTATGACTTTGTAATTTTATTTATTTGGAGGTTAACTATGGTTTAAGGAGAGGTGTATGGGTGCCAAGTTGAGAAGAAGAAAGTGTGATGGTCAGTTTTTATGTCCACTTGATTAAGCTATAGTCCCCCACTTTTGAATTAAGCACTAATCTGGGTTTTGCTGTGAAGATATTTTGTAAAGGTAATTAAAGTCCACATTTAATTGACATTCAGTAAGGGAGATTATTCTAGATAATCTGGGAGGGCTTGATTCCAAGAGTTGAGAGACACTGAAAACAAATTGGAGGCTTACTTGAAGAAATTCTGCCTGGTGACTGCAGCTTCAGCTCATGCCAGAGTCTCAGTTTGCCCTTCCTAACCTCCTGCCCTACAGATTTGGGGCTTGGATAGACAGCCCCAACAATCAAGTAAGCCAATTTTTTGCAGTAAGTCTCTTAATATATTTCTGCTACTCCTTCTATTTCTCTGGTTGAACCCTGACCAATACAGATTTGGGTACCAGAAGAGGTACAGTATTCTAAGTAGGCTACAGAAGCAAACTAACTAACTTTATAATATAGCACATGCGTAGATTGAAAGCACATACTGACAATTTTAGTACATGATTTTCCTTCACATAATTGAAATTTAAAATAATGTGTATTAAAATAAGTTCCTTAAAGACATCATGTGGAACATTGCAGGGCGATCCGTGCAAATCCCCTGGTTATTTTGCCTGGCTCAGAGAATTGGAATCCACACTAGGGTTTGATCACACAAGGGAATGAGTTTATTAAGCTGGCCCAGGCTAGGAAACAAAGTCTCAAATCTGCCTCCCTAAAAAGATAAGCCTAGGGTTTTTATTAAAGAGAGGTGGGGATAGGGATTTGGGGATGTGAAGGGATACTGACAGATTTGTATAATTAGATATGTGTATAAGCACAGGCTCCAGGCTGGCTGGATAAACAGGGGGTTACAGGTTACAGATTGGGTCCTAAATTGCTTAATGAATATCCGCTAGGGACTGACAAAGTTTGACTTGGACAGTACATGGTAATACATAAGATTGTAAATATTTTAATCCACAAGAAAATTCAAGCTAAACCTTTGCAAATTTCTTAAATTAAACTAAACAAAATGGGCCATCAAAAGTTTTGTTAAGAATTGACTAACCAGGTTCAGGTGTGGGGTTAATTTATCAGTTAAGGATTACAGAGTTATAAAAAATAATAATATTTAGAGTAAAAAAAAAATAAGTTTCAGGTATTTATCTCTAGTTACTTTTTAAAGTTAACATAAGAGTGGAAAACAGGAACTTGCTGGGTGCAGATTAGGGAAAGGAAAATGGGAATTTTCTGTGTGGTGAAAGACAGTTAATAAGTAACCGGTGTACAGGTGCATTGTTATGAATTATTGAGATTACTAAAGCTAAAATAGTGTTCATTAACAAAATCTAAAATTAATACTGCAGTGTATCATATGATTGATTTCAGTCTCTTTCGACATGATCTACAATTTATAATAAGAGAAATAAGTAGAAAATGAAATATACTTCTTAATTTTAATCTATATTTAAGGCTAGCTACCAAATGGTTCAAGTTGATATTTCTGGTTTCAAAGCAAGTTTGCTCGTTTTATGGTGTGCAGGTGCATATTTAGTCTCTTAATCAAATGGGCAAGATCTATCTTACATTTTATGCATCAGCTTTGTCTGTAATTTCTGTTTCTCAATTTTAAAGAAAGGTTTGCCTAATTGCATATTAATATCTAAATCATGTAAAAATGATGAAACAAATTTGAAAGCAAGATATTCGTGTGTTACATCTATTGGAACTGCAATGTAAAATATTTATAATTATATTTTAATAGTTGAAGAAAATTGTAACTCATTGATTCTAACCATTTTCTTGTTATAGATTTGATAATGAAAATGATCAAAGAACTCTGATAGGAAAAAACTTAAATGGTCAATTGTATATGTGAAAGCATCTCCTCCACTGAGTTAAGACAGAATTTACTAATATTCTGTTTATAGACTATGATCCAATAGCTTATTTAATACAAATATGATTCACAAATTAAATATTACTTTACTTTTAAAAAAATGAACTCATTTTTTTCTGATGAAAAAGTGTTGGAGTATAAGTTTTAAATTCAGTCATTTTTAAGGGAAACTTATAAAAGTGTATCCATGCAAAAGTATTTCTTTAAATTTTAATATGCAGCCATTGCCATATTTAAGTGATTAATGACATTTTATATGTCTACTTGTTAGTTCACATCAATGAGACACATTTTTTACACAGTGTAATGTGTTTTTTTTCCTTTAATCCCCCTGGTTCCATAAAAACAAATGGTGAAAATAGATTTTTCTCTTTCAATCATTTATATTACCGGTATACAGATTATTTATTGGTTTGACATTATATAAATATATAAATCTCCAGTGCCAACCACAATTTGATTCTGTTAGTTTAGCCCCAAGTTTTCTTTGATAAAAGTATGCTTTCTTATAATGTCTTAGGTTATAAATGGAAGGTTGACACACTAACTTTCCAGAGTGAAATTTTTGTTGACCTTGAGGTTTAGAATCTCTAATATTCAATCTGGTGCTGTCTTAGAGGATTTGTATTGCTAGATGAGTCATAGAAGAACTCAGTGACACAGGCAAAGGTTAACGTATTTTGTATTTTAGTTAATCATAAAATACAACTAGCTATTGAGTAGTGTATTGCTATTTTGTTAAATATATTTGTACTACTGTATAAAAACATGTGTTATCAAGGCAATTAATTTTTTAATGCAGTTTGCTTTTTTAAAACTCTTTTTTCCAAGAATCTGGAAGCTTAAAATTTATACCTTTACATTAATATGGAGAATAAATAACCTTAAATTTTGAAGATGTAGGGTAAAATAATTTACAGTCAATGTGAAAAGTAAAAGTCTTCTTAAAATTCTCTTTCTGTTCTCTGCTAAATACAAAGTATTATAAAAATTATAATGGGTTAATATTAGTACAAAATTTTGACAGGTTATGCAATTGAGGTTTAGAAAAGATATTTTACTCCCTTAAGACCCCAAAGTTAGTAAGTTGTGGAAGCAGTTTGACACTCATCTGACACCATTGAATATATTCTTATATATTATTGGACTGTCTTCTGTATACACATGAAGAAATAATTTACAAACTGACTTCTAAAAGATCAAACAGCACCCCAAAAATGTAACTGTTGACTAATGCTTAGAAAGAATAAGGCCAATATTTGCTTTTATTTGCTTCTGTTGTCCTTTTACTTAGCAAAGCTCCAAAGTCCTTCAGAAAATTCAATTTAAACTGAAACACTTAGGCCGAGGCACTTCAAGCTTTAAGTGGAAAGAGTCAATGTGTAAATAGCATATTGTCACTTTGGGGATATAAAACTGAAATCCTGTTTAAAGTGAATTAAACCTGTAATGTGTGAAGATAATTTGAAATTCCAAACCAAGAAATCTGAACAGACTAAATACAGAAGCATATGTCTCAAAATATGCTGTTAAGTGAAAGTTTCAAATCACTTAAATATTTATGGATCTCCTACTGTGTGTAAGGCATGCTCTGCTTAGAAGTAGAGCTTAATAGATTACTGATCAAAAGTGAAAGCTTTAAATAAACATTGTATTGGAGGGGGCACCAGAATTGATTCAAATACATATAACCCATATCATTCTCTCTTCATCTTTCATTTGGTTTCTCCCCACCTTTCCCATCCCAGATTCACTCTCTTTTTCTCTCTATCACTCTCATGAACACACACACACACACAATCGCACACACACAGACAAACATAACCACACACAGACTTTTGTAAGTAATAATTTTAATATTTATTTTGCTCTATTTCACATTAAAATAGGTATATGGGTAGTAAAACTCAGATAAGGATAACTAATCTTTTTACTTTTGCATCTTTCATAAAATTTCTTTGGACAGACCAGTCTCAACACTCACAAACCTACTTTTTAAAAAGGTATTTATTATCAAATAGATGTTGAAAGCCAAAGATAAAGATAGAATCTTGGAAGCAGTAAGAGGATAGAGACTTGTACAAGGGATCCTCAATAAGAGCATCAATTTACTTCTAATCAGAAACCATGAAGCCCCAAATCCAGTGGGATGAATTATTTAGTCTTAAAATGTACTTTCCATCAAGAATTCGCTATTCGAAAAACTATTTTTCAAACATAAAAGAAAAATAAATACATTCCCTGATAAACAAAAATAGAACTTTTCACCAGCAAACCAGACTTACAAGATATACTAAAATGATTCCTTAAGGTTGAAAGGACACCATGAAGAAATAAAGAATAAGAGTAAACATAACTACACAGATAAATATAAAAGACAGTATAACCCACAGCTAACATGATATTTAGTGGTAAAAATGGAAAGCTTTCCCTTAAAATCAGGAGCAAGACAAGGATATTCTTTTACCACCTGTATTCAACATTGTAGTAAATGTTCTATATGGGAAATTTAGGCAAGGAAAAGAGATTAAATGCGCTTTTGAAAAGGAAGAAATACAATCATTTCTATTTGCAGATGACATAATCATATGTATAGAAATCCTGAAGAATCAAAGACACACACACAAAAACCATTAGAGCAAGTGAATGAGTTCAGCAAGGCTAGAGAATGCATGAACAATTTTTAAATATCTATTGCATTTCTATCCATAATCTAGGGGCAATCAGAAATTGAAATTAAGAAAACCATTCCATTTTCAATAGCATTAAAACTGAGGAATAAATTTTTAAAAAATATGTGCAAAACACACAAAAAATATGGGTACAGAAAATTACAAACAGCATTGAAAAAAATTAAAAAGACATAATAAATGCAAACCTATTAAATACCCATGAATTAGAAATCTTAGTATAGTTAAATTGGCAATAATCACCAGATTGTTGTACAGATCAAACAATCCCTGTCAAAATCCACCAAGATTTTTTGCAGCAATTGACAAGCTGATTGTAAAATTCATATGGAAATACAGTGGAATCAGAAAAGCCAAAAATGATCTTGAAGATTAACAAAGTTGGTGGATTCGCAATGCCTGATTTCAAAACTTATTACATACCTCCTGAGAGACTCCTTGTTGCTCAAATGTGGCCTCTCCCTAAGACAAACTCAGCATATAAATGCATTACCTTCCCCCAAGGGTGGGACATGATTCCCGGGGATAAGCCACCAGGCACAGAGGGATTACTACCAAACACCAACTAGCAAAGCAACTGGAGAAAGGCCTTGACCAAAAGAGGCAAAAGGTAGAGACAAATGAGTTTATATGGCTAGAGACTTCAAAATGAGTTGAGATGTCATTCCAGAGGTTATGCTTATGCAAATCGCAGCAGGATTTCATTGACTGCCAAAGTAAATATTCCCTCAAATTGCAATGCTCCTGAGACTTCTGGAGACATCCAGACACTATAGTCAGGTCAGATAGCTCAGGAGTTTGGTGCTTTGCCAGTGGGCTCTACTTTGGATTTTATACTTCCCTGTGTGACAGAGTTGACTCAGTTATGGTTTCCCTACACATAATTAGTACTAGAGTTGACAGGTGTACATTCAAGTGACTTAAAATCTTTGGGCTGAATCTCAATGTAGTTTCAATACCTACTCTCCAGTTTATTGGACTAATCCAGGACAACTAAAAAGGAGATGATGATGGACCATGACTATCCCAAGGAATTGAGAGGATCTACAACTGCAAGCAAAAGAGTCCCATCCATTCACCCAGGGGATTGAAGCCTCCTCTCAATTAGAGGTGGAGTAGGCATAACCATCCCAGAAACCTCAGGATTGGGGGATGAACTATGAGCTAAAGTAGACTTACTGGTATTCTACTATAGACTTATTGTGATTCTAGCAACATAAGAACTTATAACATTGATGTTGAGGGAGTGGCCACTGGAGGTGCTGAGGGCAGAAAGGAAAAAAACAGGTGTAATATGGGGGCATTTTCGGTACTTGAGAATTATCCTGAAAAACATTGCAACAACAGGTACAGGCCATTATATATCTTGCCATAACCTATAAAATTGTGCAGGAGAGAATGTAAACTACAATATAAACTATTATCCATGCTTAGTGGCAGTGCTACAAAATATGTTCATGAATTATAACTAAAGTACCACACTAATGAATGATGTTGTTAATGTGGGAAAATAAAAAATACATTTTAAAAAAAACTTATTACAAAGGTAGAGCAAAAAAGGTCATATGATGCTGGAGTAAGGAGAGATAGAGATCAATGAATTAGAATTTACAGTCCAAAATTAATGTAACAGATTTTTATTTAATTGATTTTCAATAAGGATATTCATTGGGGTGTTCAATGGAGAAAGAATAATCTTATCAACAGATTTTAAAAAAATAATTAATATTTTTTTTATTTTTAAAGAAGCTTTAGATTACATAAATATTACATAAAAATATAAGGGATTACATATGCCTTACTTCCACCCCCACCCACACTTTCCTACAATAACAACATCCTTCATTAGTGTGGTACCTTTGTTATAATATATGAACCCATATTAAAGCATTGCTACAAACCATGGACTATAGTTTACATTATAGTTTACACTTTGTCCTGTACAATTTTGTAAGTTATGACAAAATATAAATGGCCTGTATCCTTCACTGCAATGTCATGCAGAACAAATCCGATATTCTGAAAATGCCCCCTTATTACACCTATTCTTCCTCTCCCATCCCTCAGAACCTCCAGTGACCATTGTCTTTGCATTAATAACAAAAGTTTTTCATTGCTAGAATAATAATGAGTCTATAATAGAATAAAAATAAGTCTACATTAGTCCATTGTTCATTTCTTAATCTTGAGGATTTTGGGATGGTGATGTTCACTCTGCCTCTAATTGAGAAGGAGCTTAGATCCCATGGGGCAGATGAATGGAGCTATCTTGCTTGCAGGTGCAGACACTTTCTGTTCCTTGGGATGGTCATTGTCCATCATCATCTCCTTGTAAAAGAAAAAACAAGCAAACAAACAAAAAACAGATGGTTAAAAAAAAAGAGTATTCCCATATGCTCCCTCCTGCCCCTTGCCATCACTCAATTCATTTATGCCTAAGCTCTCATCATGCAATATAGTTGCCATAATTTTTCTGAATAAATTTTCTGTTAGATGGAAAAAAAAAAAGAAAAAAAAAACAGATGGTTCTGGGAAAACTGGATAGTCACATGTAAAAAATGAAACACTGCCTCATACGATATACAAATATGGAACTCAAAATGGATCAAATACCACAATGTAAAACTGCAATAATAAAACTCTTAGAATAAAATATAAGTGTGAATATTTGTGACTTTTGATTAGGCAATTGATTCTTAGATATCACACTAAAAGCAAGAAAACCAAATTAAAAATAGAGAAATTTATCTTCTCAAAAAGATGACTTTTGTCATTCAATTACACTATCAAAAAAGTAAAAAGACAAAATAGGATGAAATATTTGCAAGCAATATATCTATAAGGGCCTAATATCCAGAATATATAAAGAAATTTTACAAATCAACAACAAAAAGGCAAACAACCCAATTTAAAAATGGGAAAATAACTTGAATAGTCAGTTCTCAAAAAAATGATATACAAATGGTCAATAGACACTTGAAAAGTGCTGAATGTCTACAGTCATCAGGGAAATGTTAATGATAAGCACAATGAGATATACTTCACACTAATTATGGTGGTTATAAATTAAAAAATCAAATGATAACTCATTGTCAAGGATGTGGAAAAATTGTAACCCTCATATGTTGCTGGTGGGAATGCAAAGTATGAAGCCAAGTTGCAAAATCAGTTTGGCAGTTTCTCAAAAAATTAAACACAAAGTTTCCATGTAGCCCTGCAATGCCTCCTTAAGTATATATGCAAGATAATTGAGAATTTAAGTTCATATGAACAGAAATGTTCACAGCAAGCCTTATTCATATTAGTGAAAACAGGGAAACAAAAATGTTCAACTGATGAACGGGTAAGGGAAATATGTTATATCTATACAATGGAATATTATTTAACCATGAAAAAAAATGAAGTATTTATGCATACTATACTATGAATGAACCTTGAAAACAGTATGATAGATAAAGTAATGCAAACATAAAAGGCAAAATAATTTATGATTCCTCTTACATGAATTGTCCAGAATAGGCAATCCATAGAGAAAGAAAATGGATTATTGGCTACCAAATACTGAAGAAAAGGGAAAGGGGGAGTGACTACAAATAAGAACATTATTTCTTTTTGGAATGATAGAAATGTTCTGGAATTAGATAATAATCATGACTGAACATTCTTGTGAATATATTAAAAACCACTGAATTGCACACTTTAGTGGGTGAGTTTTATGGTTGGAATTACATCTAAAAATAGTATTGTTGTAGCTTGCTGCACAGTTACTCCACTTCATCCCATATGCATATATTTTTTTTTACCCCGAACAGCATAGAATTTAGGATGCTTTTCTTTAAGATACAATGACCACCTATCTTATTCATAGTAACCCATTTTCTTTTTAAGCTATTTGCCTTTCCAGAAACCTTTTTCTCCCATGTTTTCTTGTGATCAGTGTGTTAATAAGGCACTGGTTAATTTCCATATCCTACTTGTATCATTTCAAATCATTCCCTTACTTCCAATGGTGAGGGAGTCACAGACACATCTAGCAGCCATCTCCCAGCCCTTACCTACATCCGTCTTTATCCTCTCTTGCTTGACTGTGTGCAGATGTTTCACTATGTTTCCATTCCACAGCCCCGGGACATTAGGTCTAACGGAACAAACAGTCTGATGGTACCTTGGACCAGGAACTAGAATACCCAGTTGCTTATCAGGGCAGGAAATCTGCACAAAGTTTGCTTGATGCATGCTTTTGCTCAGTGTCAGGGCCCTTCCCCTTGGGGTTTTATAGTTACTCAGCACAAGGGCAGTACATGCCAGCTCTCAGACAGGAAAAAGCATCTCTTATTTTCAATATGAAGCTAGTTGTGTGGAGCCTCTATCCACTGACCCTGACCCGAGCAATTGGCCTTGCCATGGGAACTCTTCCCCTGCTCTTTTGGATCCTTTGCACTGTGTAAGTAATAAAGCAGTCATTTGTTGAAAGTTTCTGTTTTGCCTGAGCCTGTGTTCCCAAGACGCACCGTATAGCAACTCGCACCATGGGTTCAGGGGGAAGTATCAAGTGGTTTGATTTTTTGCCATTCTTTCCATCATTCTTGTATTCCTTTTGTATAGGAGCACCTTCAGAAACACAGGACTCATGGCTTTGTGGACAAACTGAAGTGTTTGAGGTACTGACCCCTGGCTATTGGATCTAGGCACACTGTCTCCATTCTATGGGGGAAGGGCAAAGATAAATGAAACAAAGAATCCCTCCTATAAATGCCATGGAGATGGATAGTTGGTCCCATGCTGAGATCAATGGTGTTGGGGCTTCCACCACCTGGTATAAATTCCCCTCACTCATGCTCTCTTATATCTGTTCTCATTCTGGAACCAGGCACATCCATATTCAGGCCACTCAGGCTGATCTTGAAGTTAGTGTAAGGCTAGTCATTATTCAGGAAACTATTAGAACTGAAGATGAGGACCCAGAGGTGAAAACTAAAATTTTTTTGGAGAAGTAGATATGTGATACGAAAGATTGAAATGGTCAGAGACCTGGACAGGATCTCTCTGGTGGTTGTGATGACATTATGATAAGGGTACCATTACTATTCTGTCAACCAGGCTGAATGGACATCTTGGCCCCCTAATATCCAACCCCATCCTCCAACAAACTCTTAGTCAATTGGAGTTAAGGAAGGAAGAGTCAGGGGTTGGAGGGGTTGGAATGAGTGAACAGCTGACAGTGTAGCTCCTCATACTCCATGGCCACAGCCTATTTTTAATTGGATTGTTAGGGTAGTCTGATGAGTTTTTCCCATTCTGGGTGCCCTCTTCCAAGTCCTGACCAGGTCTTTGAGTGGCAGGGAGAAAGCAGTGGTCACATTGCTACAACTGGCTGTTGGCACATGGATATTCTTATCCCACAGAAGAGATTAAACCCATCATCAGATTCCCATTTCATGACAGGATATTGATGATTTTATTAGAAAGGAGCCCCCTGAATGGGGGACATGCTAGTTCTCGTCCTCATCCCAGGGTTTCCTCTGGGAGATGTGATTGAGTGGGTTTATCATGCTCTCCTGACTTGGGACAAGTACTCACATATTAGGAGGACGGCAGCCATGGTAACTGACAAAGGAGTCAAACTGTTGAGCAGTACGACCCATCTGTTAACCCAGTAAATCCTTAAACGTGCAAGGTAGACCAGCAACCACCCCTCCCACTCAGGACCCCTACTCTCTGATCTATGTTCTTATGTTTACTAGAGTAAGTGGTCCCAAAGAACACCATAGATGGGTTCTTCAGTGGAGAACTTCAGGAAAAAATATAAACTAGAAGGAGAATCACATGCTCGACAAGGTCAAATGGCCCGTGATTCCTCAATCCCCATTTATAGAAGGTAGAAGGGGATGAGTATCCTGAAGATCTCCCACCTGTCTCTTTGGCCCTGAATAAGAAGTGTGGCCCCCAAGAGGTACTTCTTTACCTAGACTTGACTAAATTGCAAATGGCCTAAGGGAGAAACCAAGTTCTCCCAGATACCAAAGGCCATATTCCCCAGTGTGTATATGATTTGGGGACAGTGAACAAACCTTTATGGCATTTTTAAATACAGGAGCCCAGGTTGCCATCATTTTGGGAGATGCAAAGGGGAATAGGTGACTAATAGTGTTGGGAAGTTTTGGACAGTCTACACGGGTATGGGGATGGGAGGTAACTGCTACCCTGTGGGTTGGTCTCTTTGGCCCCTTGGATGCCTCCGTGGTTGTGTTCCCCACTGGGTAATGCATTGTAATGATTGATATCCTGCACCACTACATATCTTAGTGATGGTTGCAGGGATATGCTCCCCCATCCAGAGAATTCTGGCTCTCGTGAGTGGAAAAGTTCTCCCACCCTCCCAACATTATTCAACAGCAGCAATATTTCCTCCTTGGTGGGGAAAAGGACATTAATGAACTCAAAAGAACCTTTTACCCATGTGTGTCCTCTGCTCCACCATCACTGCCTATAATAGCCCAGTGTGACCAGTGAGAAAGGTGAGTGGAGAATGGCAGCTGAATTATTGACTATCAGTGCTTGAAAGTAAGATTGCCCCCTTTGGCACCCAAAGTCCCAGATATTGTGACTCTCACAGAAGCCATTATGGCCTCCACCAGCATATACCAGCAATTTGGTATACATTTAGTATGTGGTCATTGAGCTAGAAAATGTCTTTTTCTACATTCTCCTCTGGGAAAAGACCCAGCAGTTAGTTAGGCTATTTGCTTACTGGCAAAAGCATAATCCTCATCTTTGTATCCTCCTGCACCCCTTATATCATATGACACAAAAATCAGGTACTTTCCACTAGGGAACAGAGAAGGAACAGGTCTTGCAAGAGGTAAAAGTGGTCTACCTCTAGGACCTTTAGAACCTGGATATCTGTTTGAGTTACAGGTTTCTGTCACTCAGATCCATGCTGACTGATCCCTCTAGCAGAAGCAAAGAGTAACAGGAATGTGCAGACTCCTGGGTTTTTGGACCAAGAATTTTCCAGATGCAGCCTAACACTGCTCTTCCTTCAAGATGCCATTTCTGGCATGCTATCAGGTCTTGGTGGAAAAGGAAATGATTACCAAGAGCTCCCATGTCCTCCTGAGGCCAGAAATCCTAAAATGTCCTGGGTTTTGAGCAATCAGAACACTAACCCAGGCAATGCCCAATGACAGAATATCAACCAATGGAAGTGGTATATTCAAGATCACATTAACCTGGTCCTCAAGGGAGTGACACACTTACAAGAGCAGGTGGCAGGAACCCCCTCAACAATGATCCTGTTACAATACCAAATGATGGCCCTTCTTTCACTGCATCAGCATATTGGGGACCCAGACTCAGGGATACCACAACAGCTGCTCAACAATGATCCATTGATGGATCAGCAAGTGGTACCCATCCAGTGTCCATGGGCAGCATCTACTGTTCCCCTTCCCTCAGATAGAATATATACCACTTCTGGCACCAGGAAAATAGAGCGATGAGTTGAAATGAAAATGGTTCTCTTATCCCTGGATCATTCATACTCCAAATACACCAAAACCCCATGTACCTGTTTACTAACTCATGAGCGATTTTCAAGCTTAGTAATATGGTCAGGTTCATGGAGGGAATCCAATTGGAGAATCAGTGTTTCCCTGGAGTGGGGAAGATACCTATGGAAACAATTGGTTGAGTGGAAAGGTACCATCTATGTTACCCATGTTGATACACATGGCAAGAGCTTATATCACAAAGAACATCATTGAAATGACCTAAGCCAATAAAGGATGCACTGAGTTGCTTTTCCTCATAAGGCTGGCAATCCTCCCACAGGAGAGGAAGAGGATGATCCCTGTCTACAGGATGAAGACAATGAACTTATCCCAGATGAAGTCTGTAAAATACCTACATTTCCATTACTGCTTCCACTGTTTGATGGATCCACCACCGAACTGGACACAGAAATTCTAACACCATGGAATTATGGGCCCAAGAATATGGAGTATCTCTTTTATTAAAAGAGGACCAATTTGCAATTTACCAATGTGAGAGATGTCAACTACAAGCCAGAACCTGAAAGGGCATTTGGGGGTTATTTCCAGAGGGGCCCCACTGGGCAACTCATGGCAATTGGACTACACAGGGCCTTGCCTACCATTCTAAGTTATGTCCTATGCCTTGATCATGGTAGACAACAGTTCAAGTTATGGGTTTTTCCTTTCTATTTTGCCATGCAAACACAGCACAAACATCAATGTGAAAGGGGTGAGGTAATAGGTCAAGGCAAGGGACAGACAGCTGGGTGACCTTAGAGGGAAAAACGAAGTTACTGCAAATAAACTGAGGAAAAGAAGTGGTTGCATGACCACTCTGTTAGAACTACCAACATCAAAGTATTGGCAGGGTTTGCTTTCTCCTGGAGAAGAATCTCTTGGCAGTCTCTCCTTGTTTCTACTCCTGTGGTTTCTACTGACTTAAGGCTTCTGATTATGGCTTCCTACAGACAGCATCTGAATTTCTTTTGCTAGTAAAGACTCTTTTCATAGGGATAAGGCCCACCTTGATTCTATTGCCCTCATCTAAATAAGATCTTTGACGATCCTATTCACCAATGTGTTCAATCTCCAACACAAAGTGCCAACTGACTTCTGGATGAAAAGTGGAAGAATCAAGTCCTGCTAACCTCACCTAATTTATTGAAAGGCTCTCAAACATCACATGAAAGGACGAGAGCTAGGCTAGAAATATAAATTCATACCATTAGGATAGAAACTTTGCAATTAGCATTAATGAATTGTTTTTGTTTTTTTAACAGCACTGCTGGACTCTAGGGACTATAAACAATTTTCAACTTTGTTACTGACCATCACCTTGAAGATATGAGAGTATATGTAGAAATATCAAATTGGACAAGCTTAGTTTATATCCTCTCTTTTTCACTGTCTGGGGTATTGAAAGGGAATATCTTATCCTTTCATATTCTATAATAATTCATGGGACATTTTGTTTCACAAAGAAATATTGGAATATTATTTAGGAGAAAACAAATGAATAAAATATACATAAATAAAAATAATGCTTACCAACATTTTAATCAGATATGTGTTAGGTGATAAATTTTTCACATTTTCTTCTCTGTAAAATGATGACTAAATTAGTGTCTCTACACAGGGCTATCGAAAGGAATACTTGACCCAGTCAATGGCCCAATGCTCATTTTATGCCCTATAAATGTCACCACTTTTATGTTCTGTTTTTAAAAAGAAATCCTGCAAGATAAATGTAATTAGTACTATTTAGAGATAAAGCATCTGATACTTAAAAATTGAGAAACTTGCTCAAGGTTTTATGACTAGAATTTGGTAGAAATGTGTTTTATAAAAAATTATTCATTTCCTGCAGAAACAAGGGGAAGAATATGGTTGCATGGATTTTTGGAAAAGGCAAATAAAGAAATGGATCTACTATGATAGGGGAGGTGGGAACATAATATAAATTTAGGTGTATGCTCTAACTAACCATAAATCTTTATGATACTATGAATATTATTCACCACACTATATTGCTGTACATTATCAATTTTATTGACTGTCCCACCAAATTTTGAGTTCCTCTAGAATTGAGCTCATGTATGACTTATTATTCTTCAATTCTTAGAACCCATATTATAGAGCTTAATTCATAATGTTCAATAAATATTTATTAAAATTAGTAATGAGAGAGTATATAAATGCAAATTCCTGTAGGTTAGTAGCATAAAAGGAATTTGAGTTAACTGAATATTTGGCATCTAACTTGCTCAATTGTTAAAGCTATCTGCTTCTCTAGGATATTCATTACCTGATGGATTAAGCATATATATATATAATCCAAGCTACATGTTTCCATGGAAAATGTAAAGTGAAAACTGCTATATGAAGCCAGGAAAAGCAAGTTTGTAGCAACTGAGTCTGTTACGGAGCTTGTATCTGGTGATTCCGCTGTGTCCATAGTTTCAAAAGGGCTTCTTTCCTGCTGAGAGAGCAGTGTTTGCTGCACGAATAACTGGGCTTTCTGAATAAGGTTAGCATCCTGCAGTAGAGTCATGAAGGTGCTAAGAGGACTCAATCTTCATTGAGTCAAGCGACAAATATGGGAAAATTGTTCTAACTTATCACTTTATGATTATTGTTTCTTGCACCAAATTGCCTTATGTATACACGCCCCAAAAGCAAGTAAATGTAACTTATTATTTTGGTATTATAAGTCAGAGTTTTAAAAAATATATTATAAATTTCAGTTTTATTGGTTCATAGGGGAAAAAAAACTAAAAAAATGTTATTTTGATTTTTCAAACTTTTGCAGATTTTGAGAATGACAGCAATTTTCATGTGTTTTATTTATTAAGTTTTTACCATCATTTTTATGATACAATCAGGTAAAATAAGTATATTTGCCCAGATTTTTTTTCTGGAAGTAAGGAAAATAGGTAAATCAGAAAGGCCTTAAGAGATTGATGGTGAGTTCAAAAGTATTTTTTTTAAGATTGATTTTTCTTTAAGGGGATTGATAAGAATTTGTCATGCATTTGCTGGTTCCCAAAAGAGATGGATACTCTTTCGGTGACTACAATTATTAACTGAGTTTTCAGTTGATTTATAGACCAGTGCATTTAAAAATATTGACCAATTTAAGTACTTTATTATTTTTCTTTGTTCATATTGACATTTTTATATAATAAAACTTAATTGTTGAGGGGAAAATGGTATACTTATTCACTGAATATAATTACATGTCTATAATTTCCTCCAGTTTCTGCAGAGAGTTATTAACTAATATGATCTCTCTATAATTTAAAAAAATTTCTTTGATGAAGGCTTTGCTCCCATCATTTGGGAGTCACTTAATTCCTCCATTTTGAGTGTCTTATACAGTCCTACTGTGTTCTTTTCTTTATATTCACTGATCCCAGCTTCTGTTTTGAACATATTCTATAGCATCACCTGTGCTCTTTTCTTCAAGTCAAGTATAAAATCTTTCCTCAGATCTCTTCCCCTTTAAATTTTCTTTACCAGTTAATGATACTCAACCTTCATCATCCCAGCTAATCCTTTGCCGCCTTCCTTATTAATACAGTCCTTGTTTCTCTGTGTCTCACTGTTACTGTCTTTTTTTTTTCCTTTAGACGTTTCACTTCATTTTGCATTCTCTGAAATTCTGAGACATTTCTCTCTTGCAACAAATTGTTTTTAATTCTCTAAATGAAACAGTGCTTTATTTTAACTCTGACTCCATATTTCCAGCTAATAAACATGTGCCCACTTGGATATGCGACAACTGCCTTAAATACAACATATCTAACTATTGAATTTATGTAGTGTCCCCCCACCTTAACATTAGAATAGGTCCCTTTATAAATTTCACTGCTTCTGAATATCCATGTGATGATTTCCTTTCCTTTGTTTCTCCAGGAAAAAAGACTCTTTACCTGTTCTCTTCTTTTTGCATCTCCTTTTTAAGAGATGCATATTAATTTAAAATATAAAAAGCCATTTTACATATATTTTTTCAGCTGATCTTCCAGCCCTTCTAAAAAGACAGCATACACTTGGGTTTTTTTTTTGTTTTTTTGTTTTTTTGTTTTTTTTTAGTTTAGTTTACAATTTAGACAGTACAGTTTAATAATTTTTGATGATATTTACCATGTCCTGTGTCCATTACTGTAAGGTAATGAAAACCCTTTCCCATGACCACTAAATATCCCTTTTAATCTTCACTGTTCCTTCCTCCCCATCCCCCTGGGGCATATGACACTCCCCTGTCTTGACTCATGGCATGACAAGATTCATAGTTACATGCCCTGGGTATTACAACCTGCCCTTCAATTGGGTTTAGAAAAAATTGTTAAGAAATAGGACTGAGATGATTTTTAAAAAAATCACTCATCCATAGGAAAAATAAATTAAACAACAGGGAAAGTTGAGGTAAATTAAAAATACTATTGTTTGGTTCAGATAGACTGCGAAACTACAAGGAAGGGTTGAGGAAAGCACAGAACAGCAGGTATTAGAATGCCTGTGTACTTCTGGGAAGGCAATTAAAGAGAAGGGCTCAAGGGCTGGTTAGGTTTCTGCTTCTGAATCTTGGATATAGCTAGAAGGGGACAGTCTTTCTTTTCCAATTTTGGGAAATGATGTGAAGAGCCTAACAAATGCAGCAGAAGAATTTCCATGTGGGAATTCTGTCTTGGCATTTCTCAGGAAATCTGTATTTTTTTTTTGGAATCCCAAATTCTGAGAAAATTGGTTAAGAAAATCGCAAAATATAGTACCCCTGTGTGAAAGTTTTAATACTCAACAGAGAGATGCTACTGATTAAAAGGAATACATTAACATCAAGTCAAAAGGAAGATTAGGATATGGTCATGTGCAGGGTCAAAATTTATGTTCAAAGTTTCTGGGATCCAGAATAGGACTGACAGGAAAGAACTGATCATTTTCAATTAGTCAGTCCTGTTTGCTTTGTTTACAGGTTATAAGTATGTTATTAGCCCTGCTTTCTGTGAAATGTGTAACATTCTTACAAACAAAATCAATATTAATATATTTATATGCACAGGATACATTCTATAAATCCTATGAGTGGTATTCCAAAGAAAAACATGCTTTGAATCAATTTAAGACCTTAATTTGGCATTTTGACACATGAATCCATATATGCTATTGGCCTCTAAAGATTTGAAGCCTACAATATTTGAATGCTACATGATATTTGCTGCAATTTTCCAGTATTCCAATATTCATTATGGGCTGTGGTCCATTATAAGTACTGCTATATTTAATATTTATTTTTCAAACAATTATATATATCCATAATAATGAGCAAAGAGTATAATATATTGGAAATACTTTAATAATATCTCATGCTTTGGAATTCCAGAAAACTCCCAGAAATTCTGATTTCACATTTCTATAGCTCAAAGATTAATTATCTGTCAATATGAGATGTGTTCTGAGTAGACTAATGAATGAGGTTCTAGATTATTGGGATTTAACTCTTACTGTAGATTTCTCTTTCTGGGCTCAGTTGCTCTGGTCTCCTCACAAGGTCAGTTGTAAACTATCAGGCTCATCTTTCTTCCCGGCCACAGGATCCTCTGTGTATCTTCTCTGTGTATCAATTTCTGTGTGTCTTTGACTGAGCATCGGTTTATATAGCCTGTCAAGAAGAAGGAGACTCAACCCTGCATACCCTAATCTTAACATAATTTAATCAAAGGCATCTCAGCTGAATCTAATACAGTCTAAGGGTATCACGCCCAAAGGAACAGACCAGTTTACATACATAATCAATATCTCCTTTTTGGAAGACATAAATAATATCAAACTGCCACACTCTGCTATAAAGATATTTCATAGATGTATTTATTCATTAGATTGTATCTATGGCTGATTACATCTACAGTCAACAAAGGAACTTGCCTCCAGCAATGAAAGTACTCTCCTGCTCCATTCAGTTGAAGGCTTAAAACTAGAACTGAGGATTTCAGCATGAAGAAAAAAAGATTTCCTGCCTCTGCTTCAGTCAATCAGCTTCTCACCTTCATTGAGTTTCCAACTTGCAGCTTGCCCTTAGGAATTTGGACCTGCCATTCCTCATGGCCTCCTGAGGTAATTCCTTATAATAAATCTCTTAATAAAAATGTATCTTTATATATCCTCTTTGTTCTGTTTATCTAGAGAACCCTGATGGATACATGTACTATTATCACTTAACTAAGATTTTTAATTAATTTGTATGTCATTGGATTAAATGTACATTTCAAGGATTATCAAGATCACCAACTCAATGATAATTTGATTATTTGAAGTGATCAGTTCGCCCAATAAGTATTTCAAAAGCACACACAAATTTAAACTAGCATAGAGTTTATGTAAAATCTGAAAATACATAGAGCCAAAATGAGTATATATGTATGAAACAAATTAACATGTTTAAATTTTTTATTGATTTTTAAATTTTTATGCTAGTTAATGCTTTGTCTTACATATTAGAAAAATATTTCACAAACTTTTAATTTTACATTTTAAGATAAAAAATTTGTGATTTTGACCTTTTTCTAAAAAATTAATATATTCATAATTTACAAACTCGCAAAATATTTATTATAAATTGCTATGCACTTTCCCTATTTAAATAAATGCCCACATCAATGCTTGTATAATTTAATGTTTTGCAATAGTAGCCTAAATATTGTGTTTTTTTTTTGAGATTCTGAGTTTGATGTTTATTCTATATAAAACTGAAAGATATAGAACTTTCTCAGGAGGAAACTAAAGACTATTTGACCCTAAAATCTAATTTTCTTCTTAAAACGTTAGGGAACCCAGTTCAATATTTCTTCAATTCTAGTACTAAGATTTTTTTCCTTAGTGTATAAAATCTCCATTAATGCAGAAACTTGATTTTCATTTTTATAATATATATTTACTGTAGCCTATTTGCTGTAATATAAGCAGTAAACTTTAATGACAAAAAAAAAGAAAAGAAAATTGAATCTGCTATGCTATTGATAGTGATGTTCCTTATATATTGATAATGGGTTATGTCTTAAATAATTATATAGATTTTAAAAATAATTCATATAGATATTAAAAATAAAATCGAATTTAGTATAAAATATATGTTCATGCAATAAATAAAGACCCATGTGTTGTGAGAGTGGGATGCATGGAAACTCATCTGGAAAGTCCAAGAACTACATCAGTTAAGGTGAATGAAGTTGTTGTTGATGTATTCAATGTTTGTCCTAATATATTTCACTATTTTAATGATAATACTGTTTTATCATTATAAACAATGATAAATATTGTTGCTGATGATAATATGTAATAGTGTATTTAATATAGCCCTATTATTAAATCTATGGATTTTTTATGATACTCATTTACTCATTAAAAATAGGTCTCTTTTACAACCTCTTTGCAGTCTGTCTTTCAGTCATTCCTTGACCACTATCTACATGTTGGTGAATAATCTCTCAGGCAAGGTTGTTGGTTCTAGAGAAGGGAGAAATTAATCAAGTATCAATTGTTAGCATCCAATGCTCACAAAAGCTGGAGCATGGGTACACCAGAATATGGAAGGGATCTGGGCATGGTCATTACATCATTCATTATATCAACCTCTGATATTGCTCAGATTATTTACTCTTCTCATTAAGTTTGCACCATTCAGGCAGAGTTTCAACAGGATTCTTTTCAGTCACAACCTCTGGAAAAATATATGACAGAGGGGTTACTAAGACAAATTAAAGCCAGATCTTTATCTGTTGAATTTGATGTCAAAATTCATGTCCCTTCTCTATCATTAATTGTAGAAACACATCCCCAACCCCCAACTAGTCTTTGGCTGAAAAGGCTTGCTTCAGGGGTCATCCAGGCTCTTTATTTTAATGGTTGTTATACTTATTTCACCATAAAACTAGACATAAAAGTAGCAAAAGATGCACCTGAATGTCAAGTAATTCATATCTATCCCTTTTAAATAACAGCTACCTTACCACTTTATGATGATCAGATTGTCTTACACCTACTAATATGGGAACCCTTTCCTGTTTCTGGTGGTTGACTGGTAAAAGAAACTAACCTGACCAGGCATCAGCCATCCCTTTAAAGGTACCAGTACTCTTACAGTGTGCCTTGGTAGAAGTGAACCCATCTGGCACCCAGGCTCTAATGTCTTAGATTTGTTGGAACTGGGAATCAAAATTTCCCAGACAGGTCCTAGATATTAACGGAGTATAGAACCATGCTTAGTTCTACTCCTTGATTCTAAAATTCATATATTTAACCTTTCAGGGTGAGAGAAAATATAATAATCTTGATTAAAAATGTATTCCTCATTATGATATATGTTGACTCACTGGTGACAACATAAGGATGGCACCTAAATTTGTGTCTTCAAGAAGCCTTTCCAATGAATGTAAATAATACCACTGAATTGTATTGAAAATTGTTATAATAGGAAATTTTGAGTTGTGTATAATTAGCACAATAAAAAGATATATACATATATATTTATATATATTATCTTACAAGAGTATATAAATATTATAAAATAAAATAAAATAAAATATAAAGAAGCCTTCCGGTGTCTTATTGGATTGGCAGAGTCTGCAAGATGCATATGGGGTATGACCAATGTATCTATGGTCACAGCCTACAGACACAACATGTATTGTGAAAGGTGGGTCTGTTTGTCAGAAGTTATGTTATGTGGGTTTTCACATCAGTAATCAGATACTGTGTAAGCTCACAGGCAGTAGTGTTGCCTGAAGTTCTCCAGGCAGAAAAGACAAACCTATACTTGCAATATGTGTCAGTCAGAATCAGGATGAATCCTTGCCTAATGTAAATAATTTACAACCAAGTGGCTAAATTTCTTCTTGAGGAATGGCACTATTTCAATAGCTTTAAAGTCTTTGAGGATAACATTAATTTTCCACCACCCCCATTAGTGATTTTAGATTTGAATTACTACCTTCATGGTGAGAACAAAGTCTTAGGCTCTTCCATTTCAACTTTACTACCAAAATAAATCTTACTTTATAAGTCAAGGAGTCAATGTGACGTTTTTGAAAATTGCTAATCATGTGCATTCCATTCATACTTTAGAAACTGGGTAAAAACCAACAGGTCAGTTTTTGGATCCAGTGGACATACTGTGAGATACATGTGGGCCTGAACTCTACCAAAATCCCTGAAAACTGAAATTTTCTACTATAAAGGGAAGGGAGGGAGTGCTATGATGTCACTTTGAATTCCTGTGTATTGATGTTAATTTAGACCCTGTATCCTACTGGCTTCAAGTGTTCTGGGTCACCTTGTTTCTGTGTTGTGAGGTTACCTAAATAAAAGGCCATAGATTACATTATGGAAAAGTCAAGGGAATCACTACCATATAAAATTGCCCCTGAATTATAGAGACCTTCCTCCTGGGGAACCAATGTCTCCTATAGTCACTGTGTCTTGTGTCTCATCTCTGGTTCATGTATGAAAATATAGCAATGACTTTTGTATTGGTCAGCCAAAGGGGTGCTGATGCAAAATACCAGAAATCAGTTGGTTTTTATAAAGGGTATTTATTTGGGGTAGAAGCTTACAGTTACCAGGCTGTAAAGAGTAAGTTACTTCCCTCACCAAAGTCTATTGCCCCTTGCTGGAGCAAGATGGCTGCCAACATCTGCAAGGGTTCAGGCTTCCTGGGTTCCTCTCTTCCCAGGGCTTGTTTCTCTCCCACCTCAGCTGCTCACCTCTCTCCACAAGGACAGCTGTAAACTATCAGGCAAACAGCTCGTCTCTCTTCCCGGGGCCTCTGCCGTATCTAATTGAGCCTTCTTGCTGCTCCTATGTGTGCTTACTTCCTGGGCTCTAGCATTAAAACTCCAGCATCAAAACTCCAACTAACTCCTGTGCTCTGCCACCAAGGGGGCAGGGACTCAACACCCTACTGATGTGGCCCAATCAAAGCCTTAATCATTATTTAATAAAGTAAAAGTGAAACCTCTGAATCCAATACAATCTAATGTGAAAACAGGCCAGTTTACAAACGTAATCCAATATCTATTTTTGGCATTCATAGATAATAATAAACTACTACAACTTTGTTCCCTGCCTTCCCATTAAGAGTCAATGCCCCGCCCCCCTTACCTAAAGAAAATGCAGTGTTCCTTACCCTGCAAGACAACATGGACCTTACTCAGGATTTGCCTTCAACTCCTTTCGTGGGCACTAAGTCAATTAACTAGGGTTAGATCACAACCAAATGCAGTTAGAGTTGTGTTGTGTGTCTGCTGCAGGAGGAAAAGATGGTATGCTAGAAGGAACTCTAGAACCCGGATAGGAAGAGCAAGGATAGCGAGCATGTGAGATTTAATTCTGAATGTGCTGGATATATGGAGGTAGAACATAAATTTCAGTTAGGTCAGATTTATGAGAGAAGGCATCAGGGTTATAGGATTTAACACACTGGCAAGAACCATAAATGATTTGCTAAAACACCTATGCAATAATTCTTACAGTCTTGAACATAGCAATAATCAACATTATTAAAGGAGAAATTTAAAAACTATCATGGCAAGTAGTAGAAGAATAATCAAAAAGCTTAGTAAGTGATTGTGCTAGAGTGAATATACCACACAAGGATAAAAACACACCAGACGACTATTTCATGGAGTGGCCCAGAGGACAGTTTATTTATCAGAGCAATAAGAGATATGCTAGTGAGATGTCTCACTGAGAATCTCAGAGATGGAACTTCTGTCTAGACCAGTATGATAGTAGGAAATATCATAAATAAACAGATCTTCTTGGTCCCCAAATAATATAATCCAGGTAGGTGCAATTATCATTATGAGCAGCAAGGTCAGAGTGGTAGCCAAGGAGAATTGAGATGCAGAAAGCTATGGCAGTGGTTAGTAAAACATAATAGACTAGAGACAAGTTAAATGGACCAGCAATACAACGTTGGCACCCGCAAAAACCAGATGGGACCTGGAGAATAAGAGTAGACTGTTGTCAATTCATTTAAATAGTGGTAATAATTGCAGCCATTTGTTTTGTTACAGCAGACTACCATGACCTCAGATACGTGGTATGTGGTCATTGAGATGGGGAAAGTATTATTTTCCATCCTTATCAGAAAAGAATGTCAGAAAGAATTGGCATCATTTGGAATGGAAAACTATATATTTTTACAATATTATCATAAGACTAAGTTAACTTTCTGCCAGCTATCATTATATAGAGTATAGCGATCTGTATTGGCTAAATATTTTCCACAACACTATACTAGTTGTTTTGATCCAAGATATCATGAAATCAGATTCAACAACCAATAAAAAGCAAGTATATTGGAGACTTTGGTAGGAAATATTAACATGCATGGGAGTTAAACTCTACAAAAATTCAAGAGACCATGTGTGGAAAGGGGCAGCCCTAGTGTGGCCTGCCACCTTTTTCTGGGACCCACAAGTAAACCTGTACCCAGGATCAGGTGTGTTAACCTGGTGGGATAAAACAGAAACTACTAGCAGATAAGGGTACATTGCTTTCCTTATTGTCCCAAGCATATGTAAACATTCACTGGAGACAGTCTGATTCTGGTGGGCATGCTTTATGGCATCCAGCTAACACAGAGGTGGAGAGGGTTGCTGTGTGTACAACATCTTCCTGCCAGGAATTGAGACCAGGTGGTTGTGGGGCACCCATGCCCATTAGAGAAGGTGATCTTGCCCTTTCTCTTTTCTATGGTTGAGCTGTGCTTTTGACCCTGATACCTTTATTACAGTGGATTGACATCTCTTTAAGTGTCTCTCCTTCTTACTGCCACTATGATATCAATAAAACCTTTTAGGGATCACGTTGGGGTATGGCAAATAATGTCTTCAAACCTTGAAGATGACAGTCTGGTTCATTCTATCAAGAAAGTCACCTTACCCAACAGAGGTAATGTCTAAGTGTAAAGTTGGGGCATTTTGCTCCAACTTTGGAATACTTTGAAGGTTCATCCCAGCTTCAGAACTTGCCATGCCATCAGTCAAGTCCTTGTCGGGATTGCACTGCTGCCTAACTCCACTTTTTTGCAAAGTTTGGCTTCCTTTTCCCTCCTCCTGTGCCCCACACTTGTTGATCCCAAGATCACTCCCTAAGAAACTTTATGCATGCTAATCTCCATCTGAAGGTCTCCTTGAAGATCCCAAGCAGCAACAGTCCTTTTTATCCATTCCCCTTCCAAGTTCAGTAGAGGCGAATGTGTTAGCACTAGGACTGTTACATCATGCCAGGCACTGACAATATCCTAGTGCCAGCTATTTTAGGTTCCTGAGAGAGAGAGACTCTGGTGAAAGTGATTTATGGAGTGAGTCCTCTCAGGAGAATGGGAGTAAGGGAAGTTGGGAAGGATAGGGCAAGAAACTTAGGCAAGGATGTGACCTTGGTTGAAGTCTGGATTTAGGATCACTGGAGCACAATTGGACCAGGGTTGGTCCCATCTTGAGGCAAGTCCGTTTTACTCCTCTGTCCATCAGTCATAAAGCTATCATCTTGGTCAAGGTGCTCTTGTTCAGTCTTTCGTTAGCTTAAGAGGAGACAGCTGGGAACCATTAGAAGTAATCACTCACAGCAGCTGGCAGACTGGTATACAAGCCTGCTGTAGGGATCTGGGTAGAGCCCCTGTAGAGTTAGATATCTAACATAAAATCTCTAATAGCAAGCATAACGTGGGGGAAGATGATACTAAAAATTGCAAGTTTAGAGTAAGAATTATCCTGATACTAACTTATCATGTAAAATTGTATGTGTGTAAATGTATTACACATATGTAAGATATATTATAGGCATAGGCATTGCTATTTAGAAAAAATGTAAAAAACTTCTTGGCTACATACATTTTATGAGTAAATGGAATAATATATAAGTTTTAATGGAAAGATGATACATTTTTAAAATACCAATTATCAAAAAATCTTTTTATAAAAGCAATACACTACAAAGAAATAATTCTAAATTTTTGGTAAATTTAGTCCCTTTGGCTAATCAAAATCTAATGTGTCAAATTTTTATTTGTATAAAATATTTGTAAAACCGGTTACCTGTGTATGCCCCATAACTACTATGAAATATTAGAGAAACTCATATTTCTAACCCTTCTACAAATGGCAATATCCAAACTCTTAAAGTATATATTCATAGCTGAATTGTTGCATCTCCTTTTCTATTAGTTTTATTATACCCATTATAGTCTTCATACTGAAGGGAAAAATTGACAACATCTATTAAATAGTCATCTTTAGCAGACAGTGAATTCATGGAAGATTATTTTCTGCCTCTATGGCACTAAAGCTAAGTTTTTCTTTTGAAATTTAATGTGTAGTTTTATGGAAACTGAACAAAAATATTAACTATATAGTTAAACAGTAGATGCTATGATCAAAATAAGTTGAGCCAGTCAGAAATTATTTCTCCAGGCAACAGTTGCAGACCAATTTGTGAATGAAAATATTTAGATGTTTGTTTGTATTAGAATTCTTACTCTAAAGTGAGAAAATCATTTGAATTTCAGGAACTTAATTAAAGAGAAGTTTCATTTCTTTTTTCTGAGTGATTAAACTATTTTTGTATATTAATATAATATTGTATTATATATTTCTCTCTAAGAATTTACAAAACTGTTAAAAAATATTAGTAATAGCATCTAAATTATTTAAAGCCATGCTTTACAAAATGGAGCTTTGAAAAATCATCTAAAGGTGGAGTCCTTAATAAAATTAACTCCTCTCCTAATATTTTTGAGAACATTTAACAATAATAATAATTTATAGTTAATGAGAATTATATTATGAATGTGGTTAAATAACATTTAAAAAATAGAACTTCCCCCAAAGGAATTCACACGAAGAAACCCTGATGGCCTGTGTGTTACCATGATTAAAAAAAGATACTTTGCCAAATTTACCAGTATTCATGTCTATATGGAAAACCCAGTAGTAGAAAGAAGTCTGACTACAACTAATCAGGAATTTATAATCAGGGTGGGAATATTAGGTAGTATATACTGTACTGTAGATTATATCCCTGTAACAATGGACAAAATTTGAAAGGCATTTTCATATTTATTTACTGTTTTTTAGGTTCAGAGAATGAGTTCATTTATGCAAACATATTCATTTATTTTGTCAACACAGTTACATTATTATATTCCAATATATATAATTCCTAATATTATAAATTAGATTGTTTCAGTACTAATAAATTGATGAGGTTAAAGATAATTAGTTTCAAAATAGTCATGATATTCTTAAATTTGCTAACTTTCTTTACATTCAAGATCAGTACTTTTATTTTTGAAAACTAGTGGTTGCTTAAAATTAATTATTTAAGATTACTGTCTTGCTCTTTTCTGCACAATGTACAGAAAAGTTTATCTCAAAATAATTGCATTTAATATATTAAAAATCTCATTCCTCTATTGCAAATGAAGTTTGCTTAGCTGCTCTGTTTTGTGGTGGTGGATTTTTAATTTAATATATGCCATTACTTCACACTACGCAAGATATGTACTGAGTCCTCAGTACTGGCTAAGGTAGCAGGGACAGACCGAGTCCTCATCTTCATAAAACATTTCCATCATTTCAATTTTAAAACATTTATTTTCGCAAAATTTATCATGTCATTGAAAACCTGTGCTTTTTTAAAACTGATTTATCATTACACAATAAAACATTTTTGATAAATATCATATGTAGTGTAAAAAATTCATTAGTGATGACAGTTTGGAAATATAGTGGATAATTCAGATCATGATGAGAAATACCTATAAATTTAGGGGGAAAAGCATTTTTTTCTTTTTTTAAGACTTTTCAGTATACACACAAATTTGTTTTAACTTTTCTATCTTCTGGGCCATATTGAGATGAGTTTATGAGTAGGTTGTGAGTTTATTTCAATAATGCTTAAATAATTTTAAATATTTTGAAACAAATTTTACTATTGATTAAAACCTTTGAGAACATAAAATAAATTTTTGTGCAAGACAGAAACCATTCTTTAGTCAGATATTGTTTGAGAAATAATATTAAAAGTAAAATCTGCCAACCCACCTAAATTGCTGCAGAAAATGTGCAAAAGAATGAAACAGTTTTATGACTGAATTAACATTAAATCAGACTGCCATGTGCATCAAGGTAACCTGCTGAAGCAAAGACAGAAAATCTCTCACACTAGCCAGAAAATCTCACAGTTTCACTGATACTATCCATTACATATCTGTCAATTTTGTTAATCCACAGGAAAAATAAACTTGTGTCTTTTTGACAAGGAGGAAGTTACAACTTGGAAACTACACATGAGCTAAATTCCTACAGAGATAGGGATACAGGCACTATCCTCCTTGATGTCACATTTCAAAGAGAAAGACTTAAGGCCCCCATGAAAGACATTTCTGGAAGCAAAACTACAAGAGGCTCATTTATCTTTCAAAAAGATTGAAATACATCTCAGTCAGGAGGACTGAGGATGATAGTTTATAGGAATCTGTATATATTTGCATAATTCCTGGATGATAGTGGAAACAAAATGGATTTCTCTTTCTTATTCAATGTGCTCAGGGATCCTAAAAGTGGGAATTGTGTATATTAATAGTGGCTTTACTACTATCTGAGCATAGGCTTTATTTATTTGTTTGTTTATTTAAACTTTTTTTATTGAAGTTTATCAGTCATACATGAATATACATAAATAATAAGTCTATAGTAAAAGTTGTGAACTTAAGAAAGAAACATGCATATCATCATACAGTTTTCCCATACATTACCCTACCAGCAACACCTTGCATTGTTGCAAACAATTGTTAGAAACTATGAAAGAGCATTGTCAAAATATCACCTACTAACTATAGCCAATATCATACATTTGGTGTATTTCCACCCTAACCCACCTGTTTATTAACATCCTGTATCAGTATTCTATACGTTATAGTTCATGAAAGAGTGTTCTCATATTTGTTCTGTTAGCCACAGTCCATCCTCCACAGAAGATTCGTTGTATTATACAGTCCCATGCTTTGTACAATCCATTCAAAGCTCACACCAGTGGCTATCAAATTCATCACAGAGTCGTGCTTTCCCCATCACAATTTTAGAACATTTTAGTTACTCCAAAAGGAAAAATCCCATAGCCCCTTATCTCCCCCTATTGTTTCTTTAGAATTAATATACCTTCTTTTTAAAAATTTATTTATTTTAAAGAAACTTTAGATTACATAAATGTTATATAAAAAAAATAGGGAATTCCCATAAGCCCCACTCGCTCCCCTTCCCACACTTTCCAATGTTAACAACATCCTTTATTAGTGTGGTACATTTGTAACAATTGATGAACATGTATTGAAACATTGCCACTAACTGTGGATTATAGTTTACAATATATTTTATACTCTGTCCCACACAATTTTGTTAGTTATGACAAATAGATAATGGCTTGTATCTGTCATTGCAACATCATGCAGGACAATTCCAATGTCCCAAAAATGTCCCCATTTTATTCCTATTTTTCTCTCTCCCTGCCTTCAGAACCGCCGGTGGTCACTGCTTCCACATCAATGATAAAGGTTCTTCCACTGCTAGTATAACAATAAGTCTAGAGTAGAAAAATAGTGAGTCTACTTTAGTTCATTGTTCATTCCCCAATCTTGAGGATTTGGGGATGGTGATGACCACACTGTCTCTAATTGATAGGGGGCTTTGATGGATGGAACTCTTGCTTGCAGTTGCAGACCCTCTCTATTCTTTGGGATGGGGGTTGTCCATCATCATCACCTTGTTAGTTGTCCAGGGTGAGTCCAATGAACTGGAAAGGAGGTGTTACAACTCTGCTGAGGTTCAGGGCCTAACTGGCACATGGATGGATCAAAGATTTAAGTCTCTTGTACACACATCTATCAAGTCTAGTATTATCTATAGGTTCAAATAGAAGGGATAGAAGAGCCATGTGTAGGGAGACCACAAATGAGTCCAGTTCTGTTACACTGGGGAGTGTAATTTCCAAGGTAAGACCCACTGGCAGGATGCCAAACTCCTGAGCTATTTGCCTTGCCTATAGTGTCTGGATGTCTCTAGAGCCCTCAGGAGCCCCACTATTTGAGGCAATATTTACTGTGGCAGTCAAGGAGATCCTGCTGATATGTGCATAAATGTAACCTCTGGAATGACCTCCCAACTCACTTTGAAATCTTTTAGCCATAAGAACTCATTTGTATTTACCATTTTCCCCCTATCGTCAAGGTCTTTTTTCAGGTGCATTGCTAGTTGGTGCTTGGTAGTAAACCCTTGGTGCCAGGGATGCTCATCCCCAGGAGTCATGTCCCATGCTAGGGAAAGGTAATGCATTTATATGGTGAGTTTGGCTTAGAGAGAGGCCACATTTGAGCAACAAAGAGTCCCTGAGGAGCTAACTTTTAGGCAATATATAATACTAGGCTATGCTTCAATTTCAAAAGAAAATGTTCATAAATACAATCAGCAATATCAAGGGCTTGGTGCAATGGCCCTTCCTCCTTCACTATGCACTGCCCCTGCACTCAAGGGATTCTTGCTTTCTCATTAGAGAACATAGCAGAACTCCCCAGGTTGGAAATTTGATTTTCTTTTGGTTATTGTGTGGATCTCCACCCACAGTGGCAAAGCTCCATAAACACTTGAACATGTTCAAATGCCTTAGAGGCCTGCCCAAGATGAACACCCTCCCATGCATTCCCCCAACACCAACACCCAGCACCAATGTTCCTCCCCTGCCAAAGTTGTGACCTTTCTGTGATCCAAAACCTCTCCAAAGATAAAACCAAGAAAGTAATCAAATAAAAATAATAAGAAAATGAAATAATAATAATAGTTTTAAAAATAACATAAAATACAACAAAATCTGAAAAAAAATTTAAATAATAAAAAAAATCTTTTTTAGACAATATGTCTTTCATCACTGTAAGATCTGTTGTCTTGTATACAGTGAGATTTTCATCTGTATATTCCCACAGTATCTTATTGTTTTTCATTTTACCTTCAAAGAAGCTTTAGATTGCAGAAAAGTCATGTAGAGAATATAGGTGTTCCCATATACCCACTGCCTCTCCCTTTTCCCTTCTCCCCTATTAATAACATTTTACATATGGATGGTACACTTGTTACAATTGATGTATAAATATTGAAGCATTGCTATTGACCATGGTCGATGGTTTACATTATGATTTACATTTTGGACACCTTTATAAATTTTGATGAAACTTAAAATGGCCTGTATTCATTATTCTGAGATCATGCAGAACAATTCTAATGCCTCAAAAAAATCCTATGTTCCATATACTCTACCCCTCCTCCCCTCAGGACCTATGGTAACTACCAAGTTTCACTTTTGAAGAATAAGATTCAGTTACTTCCAATAATATTGAGGGCTTGACCTATTGATCTATTTTCTTTTATTAGACACTCTATATGTTCTCAGGAGACTCTTACCCCTCTATTTGAGAACATAGCACTACTTGTCAGGATGAGAGTTTAATATTTTCTTGTTTAGTGTGTGGGTCTCTACCCACTAATGTAACACATTATGACTAGATGAACACTTATATGTTCCATAAAAGCTTGCACCAGGTGCACCCTCTCATGTATGCAACCCCCACATCCAACATCCTACACCAGTAATCCTCCCCTGCCATATTTGCCTAAAGAAAATTCTAAATGTTGTACTTTTAACCACAGACCTGAAAATCCCCAGAGTTCATGTGCTCCTTCCTCTGACCCTGCCCCCAGTTCCATGGACAGTCCAATCCATCCCCCACACCCTACCCCCCTTCAAAGACCAACACCACTGAACCCATTCTACATACTTTAAGCATCAGCTCCCATTCTCAATTCACATTCTATTTCCTAGTACCTATACTCTAGAGTGTACCTCCATGAATTTACTTTGTATTTAGTTCATATTAGTGAGACCATATATGACTTATTTTACTCAACATAATATCCTCAAGGTTAATTCATGTTGTTATATGCATCCCGATTTCATTTCTTCTTATAGCTGAATGGTATTCCATGTGTGTTTATACCATATATTGTTTATACACTCATCAATTGACAGACACTTGGGCTATTTCCATATTTTGGCAATTGTGAATAACTCTGCTATGAACATTAGTGTGCAAATGTCTATTAGTGTCCTTGCTTTAAATTCTTCTGAATATATTCTTAGTAAGAGGAATTGCTGGATCATACAGCATTTCTATATTTAGTTTCTTGAGGAACTGCCAAACTGTCTTCCACAGACGCTGTACCATTCTGCATTCCCACTAACAGTGAAGAAGCTATTCCTATTTCTCCACATTTTTTCCAGCACTTGTAGTTTTCTTTTATTTAAATAATGGTCATTCTATAAGGTATGAAATTATATCTCAGTATAGTTTTCATCTTCATCTCCCTAATAGCTAATGATATTGAATATTTTTTCATGTGCTTTTGGCCATTTGTATTTCTTCTTTGGAGAAATGTCTATTCAAGTCTTTTTCCCATTTTTAAATTGTTTTTTTTTTCTCTTTTTATCATTGGGTTGTATGATCTTTTTATATAACATGAATATCAAATCCTTATTGGATATGTGGTTTCCAAATATTTTCTCTCATTGAGTAGTTGCCTCTTCACCTTCTAATAAAAGTCCTTTGAAGAACAAACATGTTTAAGGTTAGGAAGATCCCATTTATTTAATTTTTATTTCATCACTCATGCTTTAGGTGTAATGTTTAAGAAACCACTGCCTACCTTTTTTCTTGGGAGTTTTATGATTCTAGCTTTTATATTTAGATCTTTGATCCATTTTGAATTAATTTATTGTATACAATGTGATATAGGGGTCTTTTGTCTTTCTTTTGTATATGGATATCCAGTTCTCCCAGCATCATTTGTTGAATAGTCAGTTTGGGCACAGCTCGGTGTTGTGAAAAATCACTGCCATAAATTTGAAGATGTATTTCTGAGCTCTTACGTCTATTCTGTTGGTCAACATATCTATCTTTATGGAAGTAACATGCAGTTTTGTTTTGTTTTGTTTTCACTGTAGCTAAGCAATATGCTTTTAATTCAGGAGGTGAATCCTCCAACTTCATTCTTCTTTTTAAATATATTTTTAGCTATTCAGGACTTCTTATCCTTACAAATA
The DNA here is from genome assembly GCA_026826555.1 of Tolypeutes matacus. Taxonomy (NCBI): domain Eukaryota; kingdom Metazoa; phylum Chordata; class Mammalia; order Cingulata; family Chlamyphoridae; genus Tolypeutes; species Tolypeutes matacus. The sequence continues at coordinate 6,330,790 of JAKSZT010010858.1, read as the reverse complement.
AATTTGATAGTTGGCTTTCCAATTCTGTATAAAAAAGCTATTTGGAAATTTCAATGGGATTGCATTGAATCTGTAGATAAATTTGGGTAGAATTGACATCTTAACGATATTTAGTCTTCCAATCCATGAACATGGAATATTCTTCTATATATGTAGGTCTTCATTGGTTTCTTGTAGCAATGTTGTGTCATTTTCTGAATATAAGTCTTTTATGACCTTGTTTAAGTTTTTCCAAAGTATTTGATTCTTTTTGTCTCTATTGTAAATGAGATTTTTTCTGATTTTCTCCTCATATTGTTCATTAGTAGTGTATAAATCTCTACTGATTTTTGCATATTAATATTGTATCCTGCCACTTTGCAGAATTCCTCTATTAGTTTAAGTAGCTTTGTTATGGATTTTTTTTTTTTTTGAGATTTTCCAGATATAGGATCATGTCATCAGCAAAGAGTGAAAGTTTTACTCTTCCTTTTTTATTTGGATGGCTTTTATATCTCTTGACTAATTGCTCTAGCTAGAACTTCTAGCACACTATTGAATAACAGAAGTGATAGTGGTCAGCCTTGTCTTGTTCCTAGTCTCAGCAGGAAAGCTTTCAGTCTTTCTCCAATGAGTACAATGTTAGCTGTGCATTTTTCATATATGCACTTTATCATGTTGAGAAAGTTTCGCTCTATTCTTATCTTTCAGAGAGTTTTCATCAGGAAGGATGTTGTATTTTTTCAAATGTCTTTTCTGTATCAATTGACATGATCATGTGATTTTTTCCCCCTCAGTTTAGTATCATTTAGTCATATTACATTGACTGATTTTCTTGTTTTGAACCACCCTTGCATACCTGGGATAAAAACCCATTTGATCATGATGTGTAATTCTTTTAATGTGCTGTTGGATTTGATTAGCAAGTATTTTGTTGAAGATTTTTGCATCTATATTCACTAGAGAAATTTGTCTATAATTCTCTTTTCTCATGTTATTTTTATTTGGTTTTGGTATTACACTGATGTTGGCTTCATGGAAAGAGTTTGGTAACATTCCCTCCTGATCTACTAAAAAGATGAGTTTCAGAAAGATTGGTATTACTTCTTCTTTTAATGATTGAAAGAATTCATTTGTGAATCCATCTGGTCCTGGGCTTTTCATCTTTGGGAGGTTTTCTATGACTATTTCAATCTCCTTGTGATTTGGTTTGTTGAGGTCTTCTTTTTCTTCTAGGATCAATATAGGTTGTACATGTGTTTCTAGTCATTTGTCCATTTTGTCTACATTGTCCATTTTATGGCATACAGTTCTTAATAGTATCCTCTTATGATTACTTTTATTTCTGTAGGGTCAGTAGTAATGTCCCTCTTCTCATTTCTGACTTTATTTATTTTTACCTTCTCTCTTTTTTTCTTTGTCAATCTAGCTAAAGGTTTGTCAAATGTATAGATAGTTTCAAAGAACCAAATTTTGGCTTTGTTGATTCTCTGTATTATTTCTTTTGTTCTTAATTTCATTTATGTCTGCCCTAATCTTTGTTATTTATTTTCTTCTGCTTATTTAGGGAATACTTTACTCTTCTTTTTCTACTTCCTGTAGGTGTTCAGTTAGGTTTTTTATTTTAGCTCTTTTTTTTTTAATGTAAATTTTGAGGGCTATAAATTTCCTTCTCAGCACTGCCTTATCTGAATTCCACAGGATTTGATGATTTGTGTTCTTGTTTTCATTCATTTCAAGGTATTTATTGACTTCTTTTGCAATATCTTTTTTGACTCACTGATTATTTAATCGCCTTTTGTTTAACCTCCATATATTTGTGAGTTTTCCCTTTCTCCACCTGTTGTTGATTTCCAGCTTCATTCCATGATGACTTGAGTTAGTGCTTTGTATAATTTCAATCTTTTTAAATTTATTGAGACTTTTTTGTGACCCAAGATATGGTCTATGCTGGAGAAAGATCCATGAGCATTTCAAAAGAATGTATATCCTGCTATTTCATGGCATGCTATTTTATATATGTCTGTGAGATCTAGTTCATGAATCACTTTATTCAAGTTCTCTGTTTCTTTATTGATCCATTGTCCTGGTGTTCTATGCAAAGATGAGACTGTTGTATTGAAGTCTCCAACTATTATTGTAGAGACATGTATTTCTTTCTTCAGTTTTGCCAGCGTGTGCCCCATGTATTTTTGGGCACCCTGGTTAGGTTTATAAATATTTATTGTTATTTCTTCTTGGTTAATTGCTCCTTTTATTAATATATAGTGTCCTTTACTTCTTGTAGCAGTTTTTAATTTAAAGACCATTTTGTCTAATATTAGCATCACTACTCCAACTCTTTCTTGATTACTGGTTGCATGGAATATCTTTTTCCATCATTTTGCTTTCAGTCTATTTGTGTCCTTGCATCTAAGGTGAATCCTTTGTAGACAGTATATAAATAACTGATATTTTCTATCCATTCTGCAAGTCTGTGTCTTTTGATTGGGAATTCAATCGATTAATATTTAACATTATTTCTGTAAAGGCAATACTTACTTACTCCATTGTATATTTTGGCTTTCCACTGACCTATCTTACTATTATCTGTCTTTTTACCTTTTTTGTTGCCCTTAGTAATAATCTTCATTTCTACACTCTTTTCCAGTCCTCTCCTTCCTATCCTTACCTTTCAGGTTGCAGCACTCTTTTTATTATCTCTTGGAAATTTGGTTCTCTTAGTGACATACTTTTAATTTTTGTTTATCTATGAAGATTTTACACATACCTTCAGTTTTGAAGGCCAATTTCTCAGAAAAAGAATTCTTGTTTGAAAGTTATGCTCTTTCAGAACCTTTAATATATCATACCACTGCCTTTTCAACTCCATGGTATCTGATAAGAAATCAGTACTTAGTCTTTTTGATCATCCCTTGTATATGATGAATTGCTTTACTCTTGCTGCTGTCAGAATTCTCTCTTTATCTCTGGTATTTTAAATTCTGAATAGTAAATATCTTGGAGTAGGTCTATTCAGATTAATTCTCCTTGGGACACTTCTTTTCTTGGATATTGATATTTATGTCTTTCATTAGGGTTGGGAAATTTTTGGTCCTTATTTCAAGTACTTTTTACTGCCCCTTTCCCATCTCTTCTCCTTCTGGTGCATCTATAATGCATATATTTGTGTGTTTCACATTGTCATTCCATTCCCTGAGACCCTGTTCCATTTTTCCATTCTTTTCTCTTTATGTTCTATCTTCTCAAATTCAGATGCTCTGTCCTCCAACTCACTTATTCTGTCCTCAACCAATTCAAATTTGCTATTTTATGCCTCCAATGTGTTTTTAATCTTATCCATTCTGCCTTTCACTCCCATGAGATCTGTTAGTTTTCTTTGCAAACTTTCAAATTTTATTTGTGTTCAACCAGTTTCTTCTTAATATCCTTAATCTCTTTAGCTATTTCATTAGACTTATTAACGAAATTTGTTTAGATATCTGTGATTAATTTTCTCAAATCCTGTGTTTTGTCCTTAATCTCTTTAGCCATTTCATTGGACTTATTAACGAGATTTGTTTAGATATCTGTGATTAATTTTCTCAAATCCTGTGTTTTGTCTATAGGTTTAATTTTTTCCTTTTGCTGGACCACTTCTTCCTGTTTCTTAGAATGGCTTGTACTTTTTTGCTAATGTCTTGGCATCTGATTTTTTTAGGTGTTTATTCTGTGCTTAGTTTCTCTCTTTAGACAATGGCTTTCTTATTGGTTGGCTTTTTGCTAAAGCTTCCCCTGTTCCTCCTTTGTGAATGTGAGTCTGTTTTGTTTGTTTTTTTATTTGGCTCTGTGAATTTTAAAACTCCTTTTGTCTTTTCTTGTTGCTATTTCCTGGAGGGCTCATTTTGGTAAAAATGTCCCCCTGGAGACAACTTTTCCAGCTCTGATTTCCAGTCAAAACAGGCTCAAGGAACCTATGAAATGGAGTGTAGATCAGTTCCAATGTGCTCTTGAGAAGAGATTCTAAATGCCTCCAATCTTCTTTTTGACATCTGCCCCAATCTACATTTGCCTAAGGTTCCAGCAAGTAGCACTCTTTATCCAGTTGTTCACTGATGTCCTAAGGTTATTCTGTGCCTTTAGTTCTCAGCTGACTTATCTCCTGTTAGGGGCATGGTAAAGGCTGAGGTTGCCAGCACACCTGGTTAAAATGATTTTACAGCTCCTAGCCCATGAGATCTGAGTTCTTTGGTTAACTTCCACCTTTTTTGCTGTCCTCCTCCCCAGGTAGGTGGGATGACTCTGCCTGCACAGTTCTGAGAGAGAGTGATCAGACCAGTCTTGGTTCCTCTCCTTCCTGGGACACCTTGGGGATAAGTGTGCAGTATCCCTTTAAGGAAGTCTGGATGAATCTGACAGCACTGCCTAAGACAGGGTGTTTCCTCTCCTTCCAGGGGTCATTGGGGCCCAGTTTATAGCAGCCCTTTAAGGTAGAATAGGTGAAAGAAACTACCTGCTCTGTCCTGACAAAGTGTTCAAAGTGCATCCAATTTCCACTCCTGCTGGGTGTGGGAGGCTAAGCTGAGGCTTTCCAAACTGGGCATGCTGACCCCTATCCCTACCATCCTGGGGGGCCAGTGTGTTTTTCAATCACCTCTGCTTCTACTCCTGCCAGGGGTGGAGACAGAACAAAGGGTACTGTCTTCCACAGCGGCTGCATCATTTTACATTGCCATCAGCAATGAATTAGTATTCTTAATTTTCTGTATCCTCTCCATCACTTGTTATTTTCCATTTTTTAATAGCAACCATTTCAATAAGTGTGAAATGGTATGCCACTTCTGTTTTGATTTGCATTTCCCTGGTGGTTAATGATGTTGATCATCTTGGCATGTACTTTTTGGTCATTTGTATATCTTCTTCAGAGAGAGTTCCACTTTTAAATTGGTAATTTATCTTTTTGTTGTCAAGTTGAAGGATTTTTTTCATATATTCTGGATATTAAGCTTTATTTGATATGTAGTTTCCAAATATTTTCTCCTATTGTAAGGTTATTGTACTACTTTCATGATAAAGTACTTTGAGGAACAAGGTTTTTTTGCTTTTTGTTTTTTTGTTTTTTGATGAGGTACAATTTATCTACTTTTTTTTGTGTGGTTTGAGCTTTGGGTGTAAAGTCTAAGAAACCATTGCTTAACACAAGGTCCTGAAGATGCTTCCCTACATTTTCTTCTAGGAGTTTGGTAATTCTCACGCTTTTATTTAGGTTTTTTATTTATTTGAGTTGACTTTTGTATATGACATGAGGTAGGGGGTCCTCCTTCTTTTTCAGGCAACTGATGGAGATACAGTTTTCCCAACACCTTTTGTTGAAGAGACTCTTCTTTCCCAATTGAGTGGTCTTTCCCACCTTTACAAAAATCAGTTGGCCATAAGTGTGAGGGTTGATTTCTGAGCTCTCATTTCTATTCCATTGATCTATATGTCTATCCTTATGCCAGTACCATGCTGCTTTGCTTACTTTGCTTTATAATAAATTTTAAGATCAGTAAGTCCAAGTCCTCAACTTCATTCTCCTTTTTCAAGATAGCTTTAGGTATTCGGGACCCTTACCCTTCCATTTAAATTTGATGAATGGCTTTCCCATTTCTGCAAAGAAGGTTGTTGGACTTTTGGTTGGGATTGCATTGAATCTATAAATTGCTTTGGCTAGTGATGGATGTAAGATGACGGAATACCTGAAAGTAACCTGTTTCTCTCCCTGTTGCTAGGCTACAAAGGAAAGAATTGTATGTAAATTAGAAGGCAATGAGATGCAACCCTCTCTTTCTGCCAAATTCGGCTTTCATTGATCAAGAATATCCTGTTGAAACAATGAAGTATGAAAACCAGCTCCAACCAGTTGGCTGGACCTGCGCAGAAGAAGCCCCTTGCTGTCCTCACATAAACTTGCTTAATTAGCATAGTAAATTTCCCACCAGGGGTGGAGTTATCTGCCCATTTTTTTGATCATGCAATGTATGTGCAAGCATGATTTCCTGAATATACTAATCATGCAGTTACATAACTAGCTACGTATGATCATCCATATGCAGAAAAGTTAATACATAATCAAAGCAGGGAAGCGGCTGTGGCTCAATCAGTAGGGCTCCCGTTTACCATATGGGAGGCCCCGGGTTCCGTTCCCAGGGCCTCCTGGTGAAGGCAAGCCCGCCCGCACAGCGTGGTTAGCTGACCCAGCGAGCACAAGCAGCAAGGGGGGGATAAATGAATAAATAAATAAAATCTTAAAATAATAATAATAATAATCAAAACAAATGCTAAATAGTAACTTAAGTATTTAAGCAAGAGCAAAGCTGCTGCATGGGGAGTCGAATCTGAGTCACTTTAGACTGACCTTGGCTCCTTACCACTGCAGACATAATAAATGTGGGTTTGCCTAACTCTAGTGATGAAGTTTTCTTCGTGCCATCTCTGGTTAGCCATAAAGACCTTGCCTTGAGGCCTACCAGTAGTATTAATATCTTAATGATATTTAACTTTCTGATCTATGGGCATGGAATGACCTTCCATTTATTTAGATCTTCTTTGGTATCTTTTAGCAATGTTTTGTAGTTTCCTGTGTACAACTCCTTTACATCCTTGGTTAGATTTTTTTCCTAGATATTTGTTTCATTTAACTGCCATTGTGAATGGAATTATTTCCTTGATTTCTTTTATAATTGTTCATTTCTTGTGTATAGAAACACTACTGATTTTTGGATGTTGATCTTGCATTCTGACACTTTGTAGAATTCATTTATTAGCTAAGGGGTTTTGTTGTGGATTTTTCAGGTTTCTCTCTGTATTAGTCAGGGTTCTCTAGAGAAACATAACTGACAGGAAATATCTATAAATAGTATGATATTTTATAAGATTATCTCACACAATGAATACATGAGTCCAAATTCCATAGGCAGGAATGCCAATGAAGGTCCTCATTGAGTTTCCCGGGAGGCAATGGCTACCTGAAAAAGAGATGGGAAGTCTCTCTCTGAATGCTGAAATCACTTCTCCTTTTAAGCTCTTCAACTGATTGGATAAGGCTTCACTCATTCCTGAAAGGAATCTCCTCAGTTGGTTGTAGGTGTAATTATGCATAGATGCAATCAACTCACTGATAATTAGAGTCCATGAAATGTCCTTGCATTACAATTATCCCAATGCTTGTTTCATCAAATGACTGGGTACATTATATGGCCAAGCTGACACATTAGCTTAGCAATAACATTCCACACATAGGATCATATCCCCTGCAAATAAGGAAAGTTTTATTTATTCATTTCCAATTTGTATGCCTTTTATTTCTTTTACTTGCATGATTGCTCTGGCAAGAACCTTCAGTACAATGTTGAATAATAGTGGTGATGGTGGGTATCCTTGTCTTGATCCTGATCTTAGAAGGAAAGCTTTCAGTCATTCACCATTAAGTAGGATGTTAGCTGTGGTCTTTTCATATATGCCTATTATCATGTTGAGGAAGTTTCTTTCTATTCCTAGTGTTCAAAGAGTTTTTATCAAGAAAGTGTGTTATTTTGTCAAATGCATTTTCTGCATCAATTGGGAAAGTCCTGTGGTTTTTTTTTTCTCCTTCATTCTGTTAATGTGGTGTATTACAGTAATTGATTTTCTTATGTTGAATCAACTTTGCAAACCAAGGAAAAATCCAACTTGATCATCATGTACTATTCTTTCAATATGCTATTGAAGTCCATCTGCTAATATTCTGTTGAGGACTTTTGCTTCTATATTCAAAATAGATATTGGTCTGTAGCTTTCTTTACTTGTGATATTTTTTCCAATTTGGTAAGAGGATGAGGTTGGCCTCATAGAATGAGTTAAGTAGTGTTCCCCCTCTCCAATTTTTTAAAAAAGTTTGAGCAGAAATGGCAATAAGTCTTCTTGGAAAGTTTGGTAGAATTCCCCTGTAAAACCACCTGGTATGGGCTTTTCTTTGTTGGAGGAGGTTTTTGATTACTCATTCAATCTCTTTACTATTGGTTTGTTGAGATTGTTTATTTCTTCTTTATTCAAGAATAAATAAATACATAAATAATAATAGATAGTTTGTATGTTTTTAAGGATTTGTCCATTTCATCTATATTATCTTATTTATTGGCATAAAGTTGTTTATAGTATACTCTTATAGTCCTTTTTTATTTCAAGAGACTTGGCAGTAATGTCCTCTTTTCATTTCTGATTTTCATTATTTGTAACCTCTCTGCTCTTTCTTTGTCAGTCTAGTTAAAGGTTTGTTAGGTTTTTTTGTTCTTTCAAAAAGCAAACTTTTTTGGTTGATTCTATTTTTTTTTTCTATTTCATTTATTTTAGTTCTAATATTTGTTATTTCCTTTCTTCTGTTCACTTTGGGTTATTTTGCTCTGTAGCTCTAGTTCTCTAGAATTCTCTAGAATTGCTCTAGTTCTTCCAATTTTGAGGTTAGGTCTCTGGTTTGAAATTGTTCTTCTTTTATAATGTAATCCTATAAAATTATTAATTTCCCTATCTGCACTGCCTTTGCTGCATCCCATAAGTTTTGGTAGGTTGTACTTTCATCTTCATTTGCCTCAAGATATTTCCTAAGTTTGCTTCTGATTTCCTCCTTGGTTGTTTAAGAGTATGTTGTTTAATTTCCACATATTTTTTAATTTTTTATTTCTCCCTCTTTTTTATTTCTAGATTTATTCCATTGTGGGTAGAGAATAAACATTGTATGATTTAAATATTTTTGAATTTCCTGAGATTTGTTTTGTGACCCAACATACGGTCTATACTGGAGAATGATCCATGTGCACTCAAGATGAATGTGTATTCTGTTTTGTGGGGTCCCATGTTCTATACATCTGTTAGTTTTAGTTGGTTTAGTCACTAAACATTAGTGAATCATTCAAAGACCTGTACTTCCTTACTTATCTAATGAGTAAATGTTCTAAAATGGCTAATATTTACTGAATACTTACAACTTGTCATACTTTGGTATATATTCATGATCTCATTTAATCCTTACAATAACCCTATCATCATCTCAATTTTATAAATAACAAATTGGAATTATTGAAATAAAATAGGGAATAAATCTTGCATTGGGACATTCTTTCAAAAATAAGTAATGCCACATGTAAAAAGGACAACATGTGTAAACAAATTCTTTAGTGGCCACATTAATCACATATTAACCAGTATCCAAAAATACATGATTTATTACTAAAACTGTTTAGAGTATTAAAAAATGAACTGGGCCACTGCCTTTTTGTGGTTAAACTTATAAAGATGGAGAGTGTGTAATAAAACATGTGAAATAGTTGCCAATTCCTTTCTTGTTTCCCCAAATTTATTACTTTGGAAAGTTTTGTTCCTTGAATTTACTTTTTCTGTTGTTTTCAAATTGGTTAAATGATGCCTTCATATCAAAATAATTTTGATGTGTCATAAAATAGTTGAGTGTTCTTGAAACATCTTAGGTCATCAATAAATGTCTGTTTCTACTCTCTAAATATTTTTGTCAATACTGCCTACTCCCCCTACTCCCACACTCGACTAGTTTCATTGCAAGGTAGTCTCAAATTACTTTGAAGCCAAATTAAAATCTACCAGTAAGTTTTTCTCTCTTTCTATTGAAAATATAGCAATAGAATCACCTATTTTGGGGTCTACAGGGACCCTTTGTTGTCATGTGGAAAGTAAGTCCTATTATACCTTACCTTGATAAATTATCCAGGAGTACAATGTCTTTGATAACTTTGCTAGGTGTGTCTTAAAATATGTGTGTGTGTGTGTGTGTGTATGATTTCCAATGCAGAATTATTTAAGTACTTTTTCTATGCTATCAGTATTAAGCAATTCTGTACCTAGGAATAAACTGGGAGTTTACTTAGTTGTTCAAGGAAACATCTGAATTAACTATGGTGTTTCTCTTTTCCTACAATACTTCCATGGTAAACAGTCCATGGATGACACGATTCCTGTGTTCTGTTACATTCTCAAGGAGTCAAGCTCCTTCCATTAAATACTTCAATATGAAAATAAGGATCCTCAATTTCATGGTATAGTATAGTAGCTAGAATTCAAGCCATCTCTTCTCTCTTTTTAACAAAAAATGTTAGAAGAGAAAAAGAAGTTGCAAATGACACATTTCTAGTTAACTGTAAGGGTTCCTGGCATCTACTGTTTGCCACTTCTGTTTACATACATTTGGCCTAAATTCAGCCACAGGTGCATGTGTCAGGAAAAAGCATATTATGATATGTAAATCTTATTCACAGAAGAAATATATACTTTTAGGAATTCTATGAAGGAAAGTAAAACATATGTTGGATGAAAATAACTAGGTATATCTGTCACAATGTGATATCTATTTTCTCTGGTGGAATTGCCCTTATGTTTGATATTTTTACGGCTGTTTCTTTAATTATGCCAAAGAAAATATCTAGACTTGGTTAGAAGAACCATTCAAAAGGATTATTAAAAAGGGGGAAGGGAGAGATTGCATTAGAGGGAGGGCTCTATAAGGAGAATGCTCTGGCTATAAAAACCTGCAAGCATCTCAAGATTTAGGCAAAAAGAAATTTGCTTTTAGATAGAGGAAAGAACTCGGTGTGTGGAATTGGAAAGAAAGGCTCATGATTGGATAGTAGATTTGAGCAAATTTTATGCTGAAGCAGCCTATTTTTTAGGAGTAGCTCTGAAAGTTCAGAGTTCTGGAGGAAAGAGAGAAAGCTTTACCAAAATTTTGGTTAACAAGCATTTTGTTCTGATCGATCACTGGGTGCAAGCAATTCAGCTAAACATTTTTGAGACAAAGAAAGTAAATGTGGAGGGTCTGGGTCTGGACTGTCATTGATAAACATCTGTGAGTCTTTAATTCATATGGCAAGGGTAATTCTTTGAAGTAAGCCATTTTATGGAACAAAAAGCATTGGAGTATTACTTAAAGTTTATTGTTTCTCAGAAACAAGAACTTGGGTCAAATTAAACATGATCAATTATCATTCACATCTTAGCATGTGGACAACCTTATTAGAGAGGCCTCCTTGACCAAACCAATCTACATTTGCCATTCACTTGTTATCACATTACCCTATTTTAATTCTTTGCAGCCTGTGATTCACTGATACATTTTTCACTAGATTATTTGATCATTTATTCATTTTGCTTGTTTGTCCTTTCTCAGAAGAATACAAGCTTTTGGCTAACAATAAACTTGTCTGTCTTGTTCAGACACGCATGCCCAATTCTTCAAGCAGCACTTGGCATATAATAAACAACAGAGTTGAATAAATGCACCTAAGGGCAATTCTTTCTAAATATTTTTTAAATAAGTTGAGAAATTCCATGTAAATTAACACCCACCTATTTGATTTCTCTAACTAGTTCAAGTATTTTGGAAATACATTAGGTTAGAAGTTACAAAAATGTATTTTATATTATACTAATGAAGAAAAATTCAGTGTTTTGTACACTTTCACATTTGAAATTACATTGTAAATTGAAACATAATAAATGGATGCAAAAAAAAAAAAAAAGAGAAAAAGTATGTAGCTGCCAAAAAAAGGAAATTTATTTTCAGAATATAAATTTATACATATTAGAAAATGAAACTTTGAGGATACTTAGTGCATTTTTCTATCAAATTGAAAAAGTGTTCCGTTTCAGAATGAAGACAACACAGCTTAAATATAGTTACAGCTAATAGATCACTTTCCACAACATTAAACCTCCAAATGATTTTAAGAATTTTTGATGCTGCAGTACTTTTAAACAACTATGATTCGATTAATTTCTACCATACAAATAGTTAGCTAATAACCATGGAGGAACCATTCAGACAGTTATATAAGAGACAGATATGTAGAACTAAGTAAATTAGAAATGAAAGAAAGTTTTGGGGAAAAAAGAAAAATCATTCTTGCTTGAATGTAATATATGCAGACTAAACTGAATCCAAAGCACAATTTCTCTTGATATTTTTTCAAATTCATAAACCCAGAGTTGAAGCTTATACAAAACACACACACCTCAGTCTATTCTAAAGTTCTTATAGGTATACTGACCCAGCATGATATCTTGAAATAAACTTGCCTCAAAATTTGGAGGTTCCATTATTCCATAAACAAATCTGGAGATTTTTGTACCCATGCAAATTACCTCCTGCTGCAAAGTGTTTTCTTTCTTTTTAAGTATTCATTTCTCTTGTTTTAATTGTTGTACATCATTTTTTTCGTGCATTTAACATGACCGGTAATATATTCTTTCCTTCTCCAATTTGGATAACTCCTTAACAATATTTATAGAACATATTCATATTGCCTACATTTCTATCAGATTATCCTATCCTACCCTATCCTATCCTATCCCATCCTATTCTATCCTATACTATACTATATTATACTATACTATACTATATGAATTTTGATTTGAAACACTTATTGCTAAATTGTCTGATTTTTATTTTCTCTAATTAGGTTTGGGTTTATTTAAATGGCCAAGTTTATGTTTTCACATATTTTAGATTAAATTCACACAAGTCTTAAAGTGTTCAGCACTCTAAAAATGTTAATTCACTACTTCAGTTGTCAGTACCTTTTTCTAATATATAACTTTAAAAGTGGTGATACATAATTGTAACTCTGACCGAATTAAGGATTCTTTGTGTCATTTTAAAGTGGGTGACTTCCTGAAAATGACAAAGCTGAGTGGGAAACATTTCAAATTGTGGAAAGCCTCTTCCCTGGTGCGTTTTGTGAAAAGGCACATTGGATCATTTGCCTTACTCTATCTCTTCAGTCACTTCCTATAAACAAATTGGATTTTCTCAAGGAGCTTGGCCTGTGTGCAGCTGATAAGTAATGTGGCAGGCTATATATGTATTTGGTATTCCTTCTGGAACTTTGACTTCTTTCTTTTCCTCCAATTTTCTGGTTATTATAGTTTGTACTGATGCTTTTCCTCTTCTGCCTTTGCTTCCCCATTTACTCAAATACAATTTATTTTCCCTTTCAGTGCTTGAATAATAAGTTGCTTTGTCAAGCAATACTAATATGCTGTCTCTAGTCACACTGCTTGGAGTGACTCATCCAGCACAATGGCATTTTGCATTGCTTGCCTCCTCCAAAATAGATAAATAGCTACAAGATCTTTCGGAAATTGGGCTAGTTTTTAACATTAAATTGCAATGAAAAAAATTTGCATTAACTGTATATGATTTTTAGTTCTCCATTTAGTTTTGAAGTTAAAAGAATAATAAATTTATAGATCTATAGACCAGTAAACATTAATTAGGTTTGAAATATTGGAGCTACCAAGTGATTAAAAGAAAAATAAACAAACTCCAAAAAAGTATATAAAAATAAATATGATGGCAACTCTATCTATTGCTTACTGTCCATTAGTCACAGTCCTAACTGAGGGGAGAGTTGAACCAACTTAACTAATGCTATGAGCCAAATAGGAAAGAGGCTGGTTTTAAACTACAATAGATTCAAGAAATGGAATTTAAAACATGGCACCATGAAACCCATGGTGTGGATCTGGCCCAGTTTTAAACACATTTTTTTATTTATCTTTTCCAAGGCTTACAGATTTTGGTGAAGTGATGTTGCTGATCAGTGAGTTTTCAATAATGACTTACATGTTTTCTTCATGTTAATGTACTTACTGAGATTAAAAATATTGAATGATTGGAATTGACAGTTCTGGGTGTTATGAGAATTAATTAAATGTCATAAAACATAATTTCCATTAGGCAATTTAAAACAGTAATTATAAACATTGCATTGTTGAGTATAATGCTGGATATGATGAGGCTAATTAAAGGTTATATGGAAGCCCTTTATAATTTTTAGAATCAAATCTATAGGTCGTATACATTTGCATTAAAATGTGTTAAAAAAATTTATTACTAAAATATAATTGAAACAATAAGAAGGACAAAGTGATAGCTTCTATTTTGTATATGAAATACAACTACAACTGGAAAAGGGATTGGGTAACCTCCTTGCAAAATACCCACCTTTAATCCAAAATATTTAGCTTGAAACCATAGAAACAAAAAGCTTACATTTAAATATATATATAAACACATTGAAAAATATATTCACTTTGAAATATGAATATGTTCTCTTTGCTGAATGTGTTTGCTTTATTTAAGGTTATCCAATGGGAAGTATTATGTAATAGCAGAAATTGCTTAAATAGTTTAATCAACCTGTATTAGTCAGCCAAAGAGGTGCTGAGGCAAAGTATCAGAAATCTGTTGGCTTTTATAAAGGGAATTTATTTGGGGTAAATGCTTACAGTTACAAGGCCCTAAAGAGTCCAGCTCAAGGTTGCTTTCTCACCAAAGTCAGTTGCCATGTGTTGAAGCAAGATGGTGGGCGGTCTTTGCCTGGTCTCTCATGCCTTACCTGCTCAGCTGCTCTGTTCTCTTCAGCTGCAACTATTAGGTGAATGGCTCATCTCTCCCCATGGTTGCAGGATCAAAGTTCTCTGCTCTTCCATGTCATACAAAGTTCTCTCCTCTGGCATCTATGGAGCTCTTTATCTTTTTTCCTGCATCTTCTTTTATGTCTTCTTGAGTGAGTGCCCATTTATTTCAGCCCTACAAGGGAGCTTCTCTTTTTTGGAATTCATAAATAATATCACACTGCTGCACAAACTGAAATAAATATCATACCTTTAAATTAGGCATTTTTCCAAAGACTCTAATTCCTATGACATAAGCATGTTGATATTGACTCAATTTTATGTGGACAGAGCAGTCAATACTAAGCAAGAAAGCAACATGAATAAGTTTGCTCAATCAAGAAAACAGAAGCAGATACCCAAGGAAAGAAGAAGGGAGCTCCACAGACACGGAAGAGGATCCTGTGGCCCAGGAGAAGAGATGAGCCTTTCACCTAGTAGTTTGCAGCTGAAGAGAATAGAGCAGCTGAGTCGTATGCCAACCTACAGCTGAAATGGGAAAAAGCTGGGCCCACGGAACCTAAAGAAGAAAGAGGAAGGCTGAACTCTCGCAGATATCCCTGCCATCTTGCGTAACATGTGGCAGCAGACTTTGGGTGAGAAAATACCTCTTATGGTACCTTGAGTTGAACTCTTTAAGGCCTTGTAACTGTAAGCTTTTACCTCAAATAAAAACCCTTTATGAAATCCAACAGATTTCTTGTACTTTGCATCAGTACCTCTTTGGCTGACTAATACACTCCTGCTGTTATTTGGAGAATGGAGCAGAGGTGAAAAGTTTAATGACAAAAAGAGAGCTCTTTTTAATTTTCTGGAGTGGTCCAGGTAAGCCATGATGGTGGTGTGGATCAATTATATGGCAGAAAAACTCTGCCCCAAATGTGGAGATTAGGTAACTATTCTTTTATGTTACATCGTTTAAATATATCTCACATTGCACATTAATGAGATCACAGTTTTTAAACACATTATTTATGTACTTTTGTTTTAGATTATGTGTAATATAAAATGCATTTAACTTTGTGCTATGTAGATTGTTATGACAAGCTTTAAACTAATATAAACATATTTGACAACTGAATCATAAACTACAAGAGAGTAGTGTTTGAAAGAGAATAGAAGCATGTTTGTATTTTTGGTTTGTTTGTTTTCTAAGTAACTACACTTTTATTCCATTTAAATATTCAAACTAATTTCTAAATAACTGTGAAATTGGCAGCAGTGGACTTCTGAACAGTGGGAATCATAAGAAAGGCAAAGACGTCTGGAGGTGGAATCTGAGGCAGGAATGGCAATTCCTGGAGGAAGTGGTCATCAAGCAGGGGCCCCTCCCTTGCTCCTGCATCCTTAGTGCCTCCCTGCTGGCTAAAGAAGCAGTTTAACCTCATATGGTGAATTCTGTGGATTGATGGGTCTAACTTCATTCCATTCTTCTATTTGGAAAAGATTCAAAGTACTGTAGATTCTGGATGTGAATAATTTTCCACAACATAGCTACATTTTCATGTAACTAACTAGGAGGAAGTTAAATGGACATCATCTTCCTTTCCATTTTCAAAGTCTCTTCTAGCAAGCAAAGTCATTAAATATAAGGTTATAAAACAATATAGTTCTAATGCCTGTTCTCTGCCTGTGTGTCCAAAGGCAGTTATGGGAATGACTTTTAATTCCAACCTTCTGATCCTTGGATTTCAGCACCAGGGATTTCTTCATGAGTTCATAGCTATAGTAGTGGGTGATTGGAGACCTAACTCAAAACTGTTCCTACAGTCCTCCCAATGCTTTATAACTCAATTCTTTGTATATTTTTTCATTCCTGCTTGAAAGCCTTAGAGGGCTAAATGTGACCTACATAAAGGAGCCTCTTCTGATATATGAGGAAAGTAAAAACATCAATAGAATATTGATAGCATATTGGAGATTACTCTGTGTCAGAAGGTATGGACTTTAACTGTTCTTAATTTTATTACCAACTAACCAAAAGATAAAGGACAAGCCACCTAATTTTTCCAAATGAATTTTTATTGTCTAAAACTGAAAGATTGACTGTTTATATTCTTATTTTTTGTATTTCAAAAATTATGTTTTTAATATGATAAAATCAGGGCTTATCTTTCTTTTTACATAATATAAAATACCCAAATATATTTTCATCTATACTCATAGTTAACTATGTAACCCAACACAAATGGTTTGCATTGCACCATTTGAAGTAGCACAAAACACAAAGCATCAAAATTTAACTGTATAATCTGTATAATCTAGTGTAGTTGCATTATAAAAGTTTTTTAACACTGGAAAATAATTTTAAAAATTGAAGAATACCATCTAATAGCCTCCTTGTACTTTTTCAGTGAATCAAATGTTAACAATAGAAATATATATGTCAGCCACTATAATGCTATATTACAAACTACACTATAAAGCTCATTGGTTTACACAAGCAAATATTTTTTTCTCATACTCATAGTTCTGTGCTTTAGGCTGAACTCTTCTTGGCAACACTAGGCTTGTCTTCATGGTATGGGTTGGTTTTAGGTATTCTACAAGTGCATAAAGAGATTAAAAATGTAGCAGGTAGCTGAAACTGGCGCTATTTGTGATGAATCACCAGAGAACAACTAACAAACCACAAAAGTGCATTTAAGTCTTCTGTTCACATGATGTCCCCTCACATTCCATTAGTCAAATAAAGTCCATTGCCAAGAATAGACTGGTAGGAAAATATACTCCACCACCAAGGAAGATGGAAAGTGAGTGACTGTTGTAGAATAGTACTCCAATTGATAACAGGCTTTCTTCATGTTAAAAAAAAAATTGCTTTTCCTTTTACATGTATAATAATACAATTGTCCCTTTCTCAAGATACACTAAATGTCTACTTCAATAATGACATTAGGTGCAACATTCAGAATCTCTTGATCTATATCAGGTAAACTATAATTGGCTTCTCTTGGAGTAGAGACTAAAAACTAAAACACACAATTTATATGTCTCTCACAGAGCCACAATATACTGGAAAATAGAATCAGGATAATGACAATATACATTCTAATTCAAATGTGTAATAATGGGAGGTGCAGAGAATTACGTTATCTAAAGCTATTCTAAAATCCCAGTGAACAACTGTTGTAAAGCCTTCCAATCCTGACAATAAAGAAATTATCTGGATTAGGCACCAATTCCACTTGTGGGGAGCTACTTCCTAATTTTTTTCCTGGACTCTTGGTTTTCTTCTTTGGAAGATCCTTCTTTTCCCATTGTTCTTGGTACTATCTGAATATAATATTGGAGAATATGCATTCCTAGTGATGGAATAATTCTAGAAATTTGCCTATAGATACTAGACCCAGAATTCTATTTGCATTAAGCACAGTTACAGTCTGTTTTGCTAATATATGTTTCTCAAAACAATTGCTATTTTTCTATACATTAGATTTCAGTTAACTATGTCAAAAGTACATTCTATATTAGAAACTCTCGAGGTAGACCCTACTGCAGCTGATTGAGGCTGGCTTTGGCTAGGTGGCAATGCTTTGGGCTGTCATTTTTCTGGGTTTGGCTACAAGCAGAAATTAGTTTAAGCTTTTCTCCGTATGTCTTCCTTTTGGAACCTCAGCTGAAGTAGTAGCAGCATTCATGGCACATTCTTCTCATGTCACTGAAGTACAAATAACCAATCTAACTTTGCAATCATATTTAATGTTTCCTCTTGTATAGTTTCCACTTATATTATATTGGACAAAGCCAATCAATGTATCAGCCTGAAGTCCAGAAGCCAGGGAACTATACTGCTGTCCAAGGAGGAGGATGCAGGAGGAAATATTTCATGACTATCTTTGCAATTGCCACAAAGAAGCCTCAATGCAATACTCTTGGACCTACTACCTTAATTAAGACTTGTTTTTTGAAAATTTCTGAAAGTAAGACATAAAATTTTACATAGGAAATTCAAGAAGCAGTTCTTTCATTTTTGGATATGCATTGCACCTTTTGAAGTAACACAAAACACATTTCATTCTCTATAAGGTAGCCCTCCAAGTATCTGAAGAGGAATAATATGCTTTGTTTAATTTCCAAGTGTTTTCACTGAGTCATGGTATGAGATAATATTTAGTTTTCTTTGCCAGGAAATATTTCAGTGTCTTTGCTACTCAATGTGTAATTCCAGTCATTCCCTTTTAAATACGGTATATAAAATGAACTATAACATTTAATAATTAATCAGCATATGACAGAATATAGAATGACCATTAATTCTTATCTTCTGATCGCTATTAAACAGTCTAACAATATGTTAATTATTGCATCTGTTACATTTAAAATGTGACCTATTTTTGGTAGGAGAATAAATGTACAACAATTTGTTCATACTTAAATTGTGCTTGAATATTAATATTTGATCTAGTCAATATGTATTATCTCTAAAAAAATTCTTTTGGTTCTAAAGCTTCCTTTCTTCCTCTTCCTCTCTCTGTCTCTCTTTCTCTTTCCATACATACACACTCACACACACACACAGTTTCTATCACATGAAGGGATGCATAAAAACAAAATATAGCTGAATTATACGTACTGACAAATAAATCATTGTCAATAAACATACTAAACATTTATTGATAATGAATGGGAAAATGTTACTTTTAAAAATAGTTTTAGATGTATTTTTTCATATTGTACTCAAGGATATATTTGCTTACAATAGTTTCCCTTGTTGTAAAGACAGATTTATCTGAGCAAATAGAAGTGCAAAGATTTTGAGCATTAATTAATAAACATAAAGTTATATCTGCTTGTGGCGGTCTCCGTAGCAGGGCCAGCCCGATTTAGGTAAGAGCCGAACAGAGTCAATCACACAGTCACTTAGCCACACAGCACACAGACATGACTCTGGAGACCAGGTTTCTTCAGGCAGGTCTGTTTTATTGAGGAAGTGCACAGTCTTTTATAGGCAGGGTAGGGGTAGGGGTGCGTGGAGGTGTTGGATTGGCGGACCTTATTGCTGGGGTTGGAGGCAGATTTGAGGTTAGCGCGCCAAAGTGAGCAGCTGCCAATTCCGGGAAGACCTTCGGCTACAGATCAGGCCATTATGTGTCACTCTGTGCTAACCGCAATAGCCATGTTGGCTAGGCATAGCAGTCTCTCCAACATCTGCTGAAAAAATTATAAAAACTTTGTTACTCTTTATTTTCATGAGCATAATAAATGTTTTTGTTATTTTCTATTTACCCCAAAATTATTAATCTTATAAAAATAAACTAAACTACCACAAATTCTTCTAAACCCTAGCATTTCCCCCTGGGATGTAATATGACTAACATAATCACAACAAAATATTTTCTATAATTTCTGCTCTATAAATATAGAGCCCCATTTACATTATTCCAATTTTTTTTCTTAACATGCTAATGAAAGAGTACATATTAAGAACACCAACACCTATATTTTACAAATTGCTAGTTCTGTATTAAATCTTAATTTTCCTTTCAGCACGATTTGAACAAAAGCTACTCACAATTTCTTGAAAAATGCCCGTCCCCATGCATTGGTGACAGCAGAGTATCCCGGTTATATCCTATCCTTTCCTATTGCTCAGATTTCCCTTCCAGACATCAAAATACTGGACTGTTTTAGAATTTTGTCTTGAACTTGTCAAAAAGCAAATTGGATTCAAGTTTGCAGATTGTAGCATTTTATTTGGGACTCCAAAAGTTTGCTGCAAACTTACATGTATCACCTGCATAAACGTAAGTAGCATCGAACTTCTAGGGATGGCACACACATTTTATAGTCATAAATAGGAAGTTACCTTGATGCCTTTAGATTGGACAGGAGTTTGGCCATCTTATAGGGATGAGTTTAAGCAGGTAGGCTTTATTATGTATTGGTTCAAATATAATGAACTAGGGGCTTGATTGCCTATCTGGGTCAGCTAACTTGTTGGTAAGATATCAAGAGGAAACTCAAGAGGTAGTTCAAAGAGGAAGCAGGGCACAAGGTTTTTTTGGTGGGGAGGTGTCTAAGGGGTCCCAAGGACTTTCCTACATGATTTTATCAGGCTTTTTTCTTCTTTTAGTGGGCAATTTCACTCAGCATCAAGCCATTAATATAATCTATATTCTGATGAATGTCAGATTTATAGCTACAGACTCATATATCCACCAGATTATTCAGACTCTTCTATTGGAAATGTAATAGGCATCCATATTTCACATGTTCAGAAGAGGACACTTGGATTGTACCTCATTGCCTTCTTTCCATAATTCCACAATTGATCCGTTCTTATATTATGGCACCAGAATTCTGGCATGACACAAATCATCTAGGATTTATATATTCACTTACTGCCTCTCAGGATATTCACTATTTTGAATTCATCTCCAAAATATTTTCCAAACCTCTTCTTTCTTTCCATCTCCACTAGTTCTACTTTATTATACAGTCATAATTTCTCACTTGGACAAATAAAAGAGTTTCACAACTAGTTGGACTTAGAGTGCTGTTTTGAAAAGATACATTAAGTCACGTCAAACCCCTGATTAAAATCATCTAAATGCTTTCTACTGGAATGGGAACAAATTTAACCTTCCATTATGATTTAGAAATCTGGCCCTTGCCTTCCTTTGACAGTGAGATTCCTGCAGCCTTCCTTTCTATGCTGAGCCACAGTAGTTTTCTCCATCCTCCTGGAATATGCCAGGTTCATTTCTTCCTCTTGGACTTTGTGTTGCTGTTCCCTCTGAATGGAAAGCCATTTCTAAGATGTTTGCATGGCTGTGCCTCTTTATCATTTATCTTTGGATGTCAATCGTTATCCTGATTGTTCTACTTAAAGTGCCCCCCCCATTGGTTTTCTCATGATAATTTATCCTCTTAAAGATCACTCCTTGAAATTTCGTATTTATTTTTATGTGATTTATTTTCTGTCTCCCCGGCTTCCCATTCACATATTGGAAAAAGAATCTTCATGGTGGCCAAAATCTTGTCTGTTTTGCTCAATGATGCATCTCCAGGGCTTTATACAATGATTGGTATATTGGTAAAACTTTCCCTCAGTAAATATCAGAGGGATGTCAACTAATAATTAAATTAATGAATGAACAATTTAATTTCTCAGAAACAATATTAAGCTGCTACTTACAAAAGATCATTTTGTTACTTTACTTTTTAAAAAATACTATCGTATTAGTTTAATGACTAACATGCACCAGATATTAGTAATACACTATAGCTCAGCTGACCCTGGCATCAACCTGTGAAGAAGATAACCTCGTCTTTATTTTATATCCAGGAAGCAATTACAGAGAAGTTAAGTTCACTCATTAATAAATAAATGATACTTGTTATTATTGTTATAGATCAGGCAGTTTAGTATCTCTACTGTCTTATAGCTCTCTTTCAATTTAGTATGCTAAATAATTGAAAAATCACATATTTGCACAAGCAATTTCCAAAAATGTTGTTTTATGTCAATGTTGTCTTAGAATATATTCAGAATTTAAATTTCTGGGGAATGTTTAGATGATGGCAGGCTTATGGTTTTACCACATCATGAAAATATTAAAAGACATCATAAGAAAAACAAAGCACAATTTTAAATTGATGAAATAGAAAATATTCTTCATCATTTTATGTTTCTATTATTCCAGGAGTCAGTATTCAAGCAGCTATTACAGATGCTATCAAGCTCAAACTTCATTTTGACATGTTAACTTTTTAAGTATCAACATAGAACTGAATAGGCCGTGAAAAAAAAAATCCACGTTCTAAAGAAAAATAAATTTAACTTATCTTCCTAAAAATACAAGAACACATATTCAATTAACTAACTTATATACCGGTCACAAAGGAAAAATACCCCTCAACAAACCCTAATCATTAAAACATGAAAAAAAATATGTTAGCTAATGGCATATGAGTTAACGTTATTAACAATAAATAAATCATTTAGCAAACATATTCTAAACTCAAATAAGTTGCATTAGAAATTTAAAATTATTCTTCCCAACCAAGGAATTGAATTATTTTTATCACTTAATACAGTGGTTCCCATATGTATTCAGAAGCACTCCTAGAATCTTCAGTGAGCTTATTTGTGTGCCGCAAGGCATTTTAAATTTTTAGAGGACACACAGAGCATCTGTCAAACATCATGTGAACTAATATATTGTGTTTCAGACATAACTATTTAGTAAAATCACTAATTATTTGCCAAATAAGTAACAGAACTGTTATATATTTCTTTTATGCTAGGGGTGGACTGAAAAAAATTACTGACACACTTAAATGCTCTGAACCCAGAAAATTTGGGAACCTCTTGCTTTCTATTTGGGTTTAAAAATAGTTATCAAAAATTTGTTACTACAGCATAGCATTATCTAAGTAACACATTAATACAGTATCATTTTCAGAGATTCAAATAATACAAGACATAGAGGAAGTAGAGTGTATCCTCCTTCCTCTCACAAAGGTATTTCTTTCTTTAAAGGTAAGCACTGTTAACATTCAGTCCTTCAGTTACTCAGTAAGTAAGCAACAAATATTTATTGAATGTTTTAACCCACAAGGCACTGTGCTAGAGAGAAAGCATTATACAAAATAGATAAGGTAGCAGTTTACGGCGCTAATATTCTGGTATGACAGGAAGGGAGTTTGATGTTTATCTTTCTACTCCTTTTAAAGCATTTGTGTAGGTATATAGCTACAGGCATTTTTTTTCCCATATAAATAGGATCATGCTCTCCATATTTTTTATTTATATTCCAGAGTGAGTATCACAGCCAGCCTTGGTTTGTTGCCAGGCTCAACTGCTCAGCAGCCCTTCAATCTTGAACAAGACCCATACCTTCTGTGACTCAGTTTTCTCATTTGTGAAAAGAGGTTTATAGTTGTGCCCACATCACATAGTTATGATGAAAATAAAAGTTTTAATACCTTTGAGAAGTTTAGAGCAATGTTTGACATGGAGAAAGAATCTGATACACACTAGCTAAAAGTACAAATGTACTTAATACTATGTCTTAGACTATCTTCCAGGCCAGGAAGATTTACAGAGGTTACTTCATAAACATGTTTTTAAGAGTTGTATAACATTTCCCAGAATAGATACTGCATAATTTATAATTCATCTTTAAGACTGGTTTCTATGTTTTGGTACAGTTCACGAAAACTGTGATGAACATCTGTGTACATCTCTCTACATATATGCACGAACTATCAGAGCTAATGGGATGCATAGTGTGGCAGTTTGAAATTATTTTATGAATCCCCAAAAGAGAAATATTATGTTTTAAACTAATCCATTCCTGTAGGTATGAGACCCATTTGACTGGATTATGTCAGTGAGACATGATTCATGTTGAAACTCTGCCCTCTTGCTGGGTCTGATATAAAGGAAGACACAGAGACTCAGACAGACAGAGGGAAAAAGGAACCAGCATATTTGATTCTTCAATGTGAGAGATAGGATTGCTTAAGCATGAAGCCCCCAAGAGACTGGGCCCATGGAGCAGCTCAAGAGGAGACCAGCCCGGCTATATTTGCCTGATAGCTTACAGCTAAGCTTCAGAAAAGAGCACAACAGCCAAGACTGATATAAGATGCCAGGAAAGAGACAAGCCCTATGCCTAGTTGCTCAAAGCTGAGCTCCAAGAGTTGGTAGATTCTGGAGGGAAAGGCAGAGATCTCCTCAGAGATTGGCGGCCATCTTGCTTCACTCTATAGCACTGATGCCAGGATCAACAGAAGCTAACTTTGATGAGAAAGCACCTCTTATGGTGCCTTGAGTTAGACTTTTCACAGCCTTGGAACTGTGAGCTTTTACTCCAAATACCGTTTATAAAAATCAACACATTTCTGGTACTTTGCATCGGAAGCCCTTTGGCAAACTAAAACACATAGTATAGGAATTTTGATAGATAATTATATAATTATTTCCAAATAAAAAAGTCTACTAGAAATTTACAGACCCAGCAACAAAATGTGAGAGCTTGTTTTCCCTGAATCATATTTTTCCTTCACATCTTACAATTCGGGTTCAGAGGATGTAACATTTTTGGAGCTTTGCATTTCTTTTCCTGTCAAGTATGATTAACAACACAATTTTAAAGTCTGTTTCAAAGACTTCCCAAGTCTACATATTTCTCAAACGTTTAACTCTCTCTTTATTCCTGTGGCTTATATGGCCAAATGCCTTTTCATATAGGTGCAGATGATTAATATAATGACAGATGCCCTTTACAATTTTAAGATATGATATTGGTTTCATTTCTTGTCTTTCTCAGAGTTAACTATAATTTAATATTGGATAAAACTTGTGTGTTTATTTGTAAATTTATAAAATAAAAGTTTTAGTTTACAAATTATAAATTAAAAGTGAAAATTAAAAGTGGAAAATGTTTTGTACTGCTATTTAAGAGTACACAAAGATCATTTTTGTGGGAGTGAAGGAAAAATGCTTTTGGGGATGCTTCTTAAATCACAGAAGACATGTAAATTCTTACTTATATCTCTGCCACAGTATTCTTAAGAAAATCATCAAGAATAATATGTGAAAGGGCTCAAAATGTTACAGTTCACTCTAGTTAAGCACCTACTATTAGCCAGATTGGAATACACACATGTCAATGTCAAGTATCATTATACATATTTGAAATGATGACTATATTTCAAATCATTTTGTGTTCTGCTGTAGATTTACCTACATTATAGCAAATTATGATTTCTTTCCAGTTTCTTTTTACCTCTTGTACTACCCAAATTTTGGCAACAAAGCACTCACCAAATATTCTATTTGCTCACCTATATTATCTAGACCTCCTAGTAATTAGGCAAGGCCCAGTTCCTTTTTCTGGCCAATAAGCTCTGAAGGGTAATGATGTAGAGTTTGTCACTTGCAGCAAGACACATTGAAATTTCCACATTCAAATTTCCCATCTGTCTTTCCCTCTTATAGCAACAGAAGAAGCTCACATGTTCCAGATGCTGCCATAACAAGGTGATGGATTTATGGTCCACATGGATCCCTGAGCCTCTGAGAGCCCCCATCATAGACAGTTTTAGAGTGTTTATTACTGCAGTATTGTCTCTTCTACCCTGACCACTACAGAGACCTTAGTTTAAAAACATGAAATCAAATATAGTCTTGAGAGGCGGATTAACCTAAAAGGAGTCTCATTCCCTGGATAAAGAGCAATCCCACTGTTAAATTAAGTAACGGACAATTGGAGAATCTTGGTGTATTGAGCACCATGTAAGCAATTAGGACTAATTTGATGGAATAAAGTATTTTGCTGGATTGCCTACTTAAAATAATAAACTTTTATGTATATTTAATTATATAATGAATCTAAAAGGTTTCAGGCTTTGACTGTTATCAGCAAAATTTAAGGCTTTAAATTATAAGTAGAAAATCTGCTGATTGGAAATA
The DNA here is from genome assembly GCA_026826555.1 of Tolypeutes matacus. NCBI lineage: Eukaryota > Metazoa > Chordata > Mammalia > Cingulata > Chlamyphoridae > Tolypeutes > Tolypeutes matacus. The sequence goes on along the minus strand of JAKSZT010010858.1, from coordinate 6,304,905 downwards.
TGTAGGATTTTACTTTAAAATCTGCAAATTGCAGTTTTATGTAAATAAAAGCCTGAATAATCTTCAAAGTAATAGAAATTTACTTAAAACCTGACTATGTATCATCATCTTAAAGAAGAATAAAATCTTAGAGTGATCTATGTGTAGTGTTTTATTGAATTAAATGAATGTTAGCCACTTTCTTTCCTCACAAATCAGAATATGTACAATGACATTTGATCTCTCTTATGATGATAAAACTATGGGAAACTTAAGACAGTTCTTCCACAGACTCTGCAAGGTCTATTCTGTTGATTCAAACTAGCTACAATTATTCAGGAAAGGGTGCAATGAATGGGCAATCACAATAAATTGAGGTTTTGATCTTTGTGGACATAGATTGATGGAATTTAGCTTCAGACCACATGTGTTTTAAACATAATTATAAGCTACTGCTGTAAGAAAGAAAAGAATACTTAAAGTTGCATGCCAAGTCTCTCCAGAGAGATGGTTCTAGGAAATAACATTATATCTAAGTTAAGGTGTAAGCCTAAAGGACAGCATTTGTAGAACTGCATTAGAATTATCATACAATGCAAGTTTATGAAAATATTTTTATTTTCCTGATTCCCATAAGCACAGACCTTATGGTAATATTCCTTTGAATTCAGTAGTTTTACAATACACATGAGAAATAGGTTAGTACAATTAATGTATTTTGGCATATATATTATATTCTGACTTTTTACTTTATTATCACATAAACTCACCTAATAATATACCATCCATTAGATGTATATTATATTTACTTAAGTTATTTTGTGGGCTTCCTATGTAAATAACACTTACATAAAGATAATTTATTATGAATAACTTAATTAGCTCAACTAAAACATAGGAAATTGAGTAATCATTTATAAGGTTTTTAAAATATCTCCTGCACTCATTTAATCACTGCTGCGCTACATAAGAGCATCTTATAACAAAGATGGAATACACATTTTTTTTTTTTTTTTGTAAATAAAACTAGGAAGCTTTAGAGTTCAATGTATAACATTTAGGGTTTCTAATTATTTTTTAAAATCTATAAATTTCATCTACTTTGTCAGTGGAAAAAGGACAAAAAGCAAGTTCTTGTCTGCTGATTAGCTGATTGGAACAAATTGAAGTTTCCCTCTTTTTGCATACTAACTCATTAATTTAGATGTACATTTAATAAGCATTAGCTGGACTTTTGGAGGTATATTTTAGAACAGAAATAGAAAGTTACTTTAGTTTCCTTTTAAAAGTATTAATGCTGACTACCTTTTTTTGTTTGTGTTAATCATAATTACATTTTATACCACACACATAAAACTTACCTTCAAAGCTGGTCTGCTATGCTATATAAAAATGGAATTGTTCTAGGTAAAATATAGAAGGTTTCTTTTATTAAAGAGCATATAGAAACATCAGATTGCACTGAATTGCAAAAAGAGGGAGGCAGGATAGAATGCTCTCTGATGGATGTTCAAGTTTCTTGTTCTTCCATGTTTTTCATGGATGCACAACTTGCAATGATACTATAGAGATGGAGTGAGTCATCCAGTAGGCAGGATAAAAACCTCACATCTTCCCATTTTCAATGATCATTTTATACTCCTAAGTCCTTCTGCATTTTTGATACATCCTAGCTTTTGACTTGCTTGCTCACCAGTTGTACATAACTTCTACAATAGAAACAAGCTCATCTCTCATTTTTCACTGTGAGAATGGGTGACTCACATGTCATTTTCCCTCTGTATGATTTCCTCAGGAAACCAGACTTCAGCTCTGTTTGAAACAACTTTCAAATGAAAAATAGTAAAAATAAATGCACACATACATAAAATGAAATAAACAAATGTAAAAACGTATGTCAATTAAATATTATTAATTGTGAGATTTAGCATGTTGTTACCTTCTCATCTTTGTGTATTTATATGTGTGTGTATATACTCAAAATCATGGATTCTGTTAAAGAATTCTGAACATACATGAATGCTAAATATATGTAAACATTCAAGGTTTGTATAAAAGAGCATATTGTCAACATATAGAATCTTTTTTTTTTCAGTAAGCATCTATTAAAGAATGAACCTGTCTCACATAATTTGATATTATTATATTTTGTTTAAAATAATTTTGGAATACCATATGCATAGTTCAAATGCTAAGTATAATACAATATATTGCAGTTGTATTATTGAGAAATGAAAACAAATATGTGAGATATGAAGTTGAAGAAAAAGAAGAAATCATTCACTTTTCTTCATATAAATGTTTTAACAATATCAAATCCAAATGACAAAAAAATGACAATCAATTAGGTGGCATTGAACTCAAATGGAATAATAGCTTTCTAATTCTTTCATGAGAGCTGTCCCCTTTCTTTCATCAAATCAGATAGTTTGGCTGAATTTGTATTGGAAAACCCTTATATTTTTACATTGAGTATTTAACCACAAGGAGAAATTTTTGTAATATATTTAAAATAACATGTAATAGAGTACTTGTCCAGAGTCTTTTGAATGTTGGTTAGTATTATATTTATTGGTAAGTGAGCATAAAGAAAATGATTAACTATGTAAAAATGGAGTGCCATGCATACATGACTAAAATTAGGTTATTTATTGAAGTTATTTTTGTTTTCTAAAAAATAACAGCACTAGAGAAATATTCTAGAAGATTGAAAGGCTTTATTTTCTTTTTCTTATTTTAAGGTTGGTGTTATCCTATAGTTTTGCACTGATAATGGAATATGATAGGGTTTGTATATGCAACTTGAAGTGCAGATACATTTCATAAGAAATAAGGATAAAAGCAATATTATCTCTGTCTTTCAAAAATAACAAAATTCACTGAGCATGATGAAGCACCCTAAAACCAAAAATATGAAGTAACTATAACTACTTTTCCATCAACAGGAAACATGACCTGCCACCATTTATCCAATTAGACACATTCCAGAGGTAATGGTATTCTTGAATTATTTTTCTAGCTTTCAAGCCCTACTCATGAGAAGGGCAATATGGAATCGAGAAGACCTGAAAAAATGTCTCTTTTCTTCTTAAACCATTAATCTCTGTGGGCAGACATCAATAGCTATTACATTATCAGTATGAGTGCTTGCTACACATACAGTAAGATGCCTGATTTCCATTTTTTTCCCTCAGCTTACCTCAGTTAGAAGTTCATCAGCTCCAGGGATATATAGTGGCTTCCTACTAGCTACACTTGTGGTCCCTCATCTGACTTGAACATTTCCCATAAAAGCATAGTCATTATGCAGTGAATTAAGGAATCCCTGTGAACAACCCATTCCCATCCTTGCTAGTAGATTTGCATTTTAAGAGAATGACAAGCAATATCTTCAGATTCTCACTCCATGATATTTCTCACCATGGGTGACTTGATTGAACTGCTATTATACATCTCTGATCACACTTGGATTCCTCCAGAGTTATTTTGTCTTCTTATAAAGACAAATCCAAATATGTTTCTTTAAAACCCATCCTTAGAGGGCTATTTGAAATGCATTAATTAAAGGTCTGTACCCCTCCCAAAACTAACTAAAGTGCATGAACCAATTGACTATGCTTCTGTGAGTGTATTGAGAATATCTGAACAGAGAATAATTCTTAATTTAAAGGTTATTTACCTTAATATTGATATTTCAAGCATAGTGTACTAAAGTTTCTAGTGAAAATAAATAGTAATGACCCCATGATTTCCTAATATTTATGATATTTTAATTATTTCTAAATTATTACTTAATACTTAAAACAATAACATATAGTTACATAATCTAAAATCATAATGATAATTCTTATTATTCCTTCATAAATGACCAAAATTAAGGATAATAGCATTGGTCTAGACTTTTTTAGTCTCTTCTTTGTTCTTCCCCTTGGTCACAATTAAAATTGATTATGCTTCCAAAGAATCCTAATCAAGCATTTATTGCTCAATTGAAAATTCTAGATAGCTCTAAAACTGATTAAACATATCTATTACATAATCTCAAAAGTACTCACGAAGCATCATATATTAGGTACTTTTTTTCTGTTTTTTAATTCATGCTCACTCAGAGAAAGTGTTTTATTTCTCTTAGTTAAACCAAAAAGAAAACTAAATATGAGTAAGTAAAAGTAATTATGTACATAAATTGGATCTTGATCCATTAAAATGTATCTATGATGAAAGCAAGGAAGTGGTCCAGACACTTAGTAGGTGCTTAGAACACGTTTGCTATATTCCTATTATATAAATCATATTAAACTTATTTCATTATACTCATAACAATGCCAGAAAGTAACATTTAATAGTTATAACAGCCATATTTCCAGTCAATGGAGTCATACATTCCCTACTTAAATCCTTTCTTTAGTTAGTCTTCCTACCAAAAGACTTAGACTTTTTTTTTTAGCTCTATCTCTAAAGCAATACAGACAGAATGCCAATGAACAAGATCTAAGAGATTGTTAGAAAATGGATACCAGGTTTAGAGATAAAGGAAAAGCTGAGAGATTGAGCAAAAAGAAAGTCTACTTGCTGTTTATCAATAACATGTGGAACAGGTAGCATGTTGCAATATCAGGAACTATAAAAATCATTGCATATGTGACATATGTTAGCAGTCTACAAACATGTGTGAAGAGGTTGAAAAATTTGAGTGATTGAATCTCATGTTCTGTGTATAAATGAAAACTGTTTCCTAGGCTTTTTCTACCCAGTGCTTTGGACTCCCTCATTAGGTCTATTCAATTCATTTTTCTATTTTTTTCACTCATGAGGTATTTGAATCTTCTGTGTCAGGATGAATCTCCATTGAATTTTCACTTTATTTTGCTGGCATAATACATAGGACATTTAATGTCCTTTAATACTCTTCCACTGAAATCCAACTTCACATATCCATGTTCTTTGCTTATATAACACAAGTTGAGCCTTTCACTGGTAAGCTGGTTTACCCTTCATTATGTCAGAAGAAACATTCCTCTGATTAAAGAATAAATCTCAGAATATGGTTTCTACTTACTGAATGTCTATTTCTTCAAGCTAACAGTAAAATATGCAGCTCTTTTAGCTTTCATTATGAATTTTGTTCCTTTGATCTTTATTGTATGTAATTTTTCATTCATTTATTTATCTAAAAAGAGTTATTAAACTCTCTGCAGTATCAGGGAAAGAATGTCCATACCTTTATACATACATTAATTAATAATATAATTATGGTATCAATCTCCATGATTTTACAATATAGAGTGTTACACAAGCAACACATAATGAGCACATTATTTTATCATATTCTTGATTATACTGATTTTAAGAAATTGAAGGCTTTCACTTTTCAGATTTATTTTGATATTTGGATCCAAAGGAACATGACTGCAGCATATTCAGGGGAAGTAAAGGTAAACTCACAATTTGGATTTCTGACAACTGGAACTACCTTGCTAAAATAAGAGGGCAATTTTATCCTCCAATTCTGGATTATTAAATAAGGCAACATACTAGCATGTACCCTTTAGCCTCTAACACATTTTTGTGTTAACTCAATTAATATTTATTGAGGAACTGCTTATGTTATGTGCTGGAGATATAATATGTGAATATGAAAAATCCTCCAATTGTCTTCATGGGGTTTTTATTACTAAAGAAACCATGTGAAAATGATCATTTTAAACCATATTTAATTAAATAGAATAATTAATTAGGTGCATTTATCTGGAAACCTGAAAAGGAGAATTAGTGGTTTTACTTTTGAAACTCTCTTTGAAGTCAGAATGATTATTTGTCCCCCTAGTGGGACATTTTTCAAGCGATATGTACTTTTCCTATGTAACATAGAAACTTTCACAGTAAATGTGTTTCTACACATACGCTGAATGTTAGATACCTGAGTTGATGTTTGCAAACTATTTATTCATGGGAATCTTTCTGAAAAACTGCATCTCAGAGGAGACCAGCAATTCTGCCTATTTAAATAGCTGAAAGAGTTGTTAAGCATCATATAAAAAGAATGACTCCTTGGTGAAAGGAAGTCTTACATTCAAACAGACTTTTGGGATAATCAGATGCTGGAGCACACTACGTAGCTTTAAAAGTTGTCCTCAAACATTTAACATACCTTTTAGATTTGCTTCAAATTTATTTTTATTAACATTTGTATGTATTACCTGAATTAAAATAACAACAAAAGTATAGTTATTGGTTGTAACGGAAGTTTTGATATATTTTTAATTGATGTTTTTGGGATGCCCCAAATACTCCTACAGTGTAAGTTAGATCCTTAAGAGGAAGGACGAAGTCTATTTTTTTTTTTTTTTTTTTTTTTTTTACTGTGACAGACTGCTCTTCTTTCCTCAATATTTACTCTCTCTTTATCCTCTATTTAAAACACTATCTCAATATTTGCTAGGCATATGACCGTCCAAAATAAAGACTAGTTTTCCCATCTTCCTTTTCACAGGTTTGTCTTTCTAATGATCTTAGTCTAAACATGATCCTTTAAGATTTTGTAAACTGCCCTTAACCTGAAAGGCTTTCCCTTCTCCTTATTTTTGTTTCTTGCAGGTTGAAAAGCAGATTCAATCCACCTTATTGAATTAGAAGCTATACACTCTCCTATTGAAGAAGATAGAAAATAAGAGCGTTTGTCCCTGATGATCAAAAAAAAAAAAATGCACGTATTTATGTGAGGACTGTATGAACTTCAATCTTTTTAAATTTCTCTCTGGAAATCATAAATCTGAAATAATGATGTCCATTGTACTGCAGAGGAAAATCCTCCCAAGCCAAAGGAGTTAGCTTCATGCTTTAAATAAAATATAAAGAAAATTTAGAAAACATTCATTTTTATTAAATTTGTAAAATTCGAAGTCACCCGTCATTTAGAATTATCAATTGAAGTCAATATTAGTTCATGACAAAGGATATAGTTTCGCCATATGTAGAAGTGGGTCTAAATACTGTACTGTCCATCTGGGGAAAGTGCTTTGCTCCTGTGAGCCTCAGTTTCTTTTTTCATAAAAATGAGGTAATACTTTCTATATCAACTGTTTTTGAAGGTTATATGAGATAATAAATATGATGACCTATATAAATGTACAGTAAATGGTAGAAGCCTTTAAAAAGTGCATAATAGATTATAATACTTGGACATTTGCCTACCCTTGTTATTAAGTGCTGGCATTGGACTTAAATGTTTTATTCAAACAAGGCAAAAAGCCAACAGTTCTCCATTAAATGCCCCCCTTTTCCCTATATTTGGAATTTTGCCAGATACTATCATTTTAAAACCTTTCACTTCTTAATAATTGAGATTTCGAATTTTACAATGAGAAATGAAATAATTAGCTGCTGGCTAGAGTGGATCATCAAGATCACAGTAGATTATCTTATCTCAAATCACCTTTCTTTACTTCAAACCCTAGATCACATTTTGATCCAATTTAAGATTATAATACAAAATATAAAGTTTTAAAACGAACACATCTCATCTTTAAATCATTTCATATTCTACTGATTTCTACCTGTCTTTTATCAACAAAAGTTCATAGTTGAACTGTCAAATAGAAGGTAAAATTATAAAAATTTGGAACAAATTAGTATTAAGATAATGGTTTATAACCTTTATTGAATTTATTTTCCCTTTCTCTTGAATCATATTCTAAGGAAAGAAAAGAAAAGCATTCATAACACATCTGAAGTATCTATGTTATCCTTACAGGTCTTCTTGACCTCAAACCTTGAACAAGATATATTTTAAACATATATAATATATAAAATATAAAATATACCTTGAACAAGATATATTTTAACACCCACATTACATAATAATGCATATTTATGAAAGTGGTTTCTAACAAGCATTCTGATTCAGGGATTATTTTCTCTGTAGCACAAGTTTGGTTCTCCTTTATACATTATATTCTTATTTTTTCTTTAGTGTTATTTCATGTGTTCTTTAAGATTATGACTTTTTTACATAAATAAAGTCTTCATTGGTATTATAAGTTTCTGGAATAAATTTCTGAATATATTAATTATAAGGAATATTTGAAAGAAGTTTCTTCTTTCTCATGTCCAGATTAGACAAAATTGAAAAGCAGAATGAATCTGTATATATCATCCAGTTATGTTTGCATGATTTATCTTTTACCATATGATTACTTGTTATTTCAAATGCCTCCAACCCTACATCTATGCAGAATTTACATGGAATATTATCAGATGGGCAATATATATAGGTTCAAATTATTTGAGATTTAAAATCAATGAAGTTGTCACTTAATTTTTCAAAAACATTTTAATAATCCTCAAATTTACATATCATCAGAGCTGATTTCTTCAAACAGCAAGCTTCTATTTTAAAATTATCTTATTTAATTTTATTTAATTATTTAAATATCTAGGTGTTGTTTTAAGGTACACTTCTCCTCTTCATAATGTGTTTTTCCCCAATCATTCCCATTAGAAAAGCCTCCCAAATTTTTCTTGCTTGAGGATCTTTATTCTCCGTGTCTTACTTGCCACATTACTTCAGGAAATTTTCTCTGCTTCAAAAATATTTTCTCTTTTCGTCAAAAATGAGCTCTTTTATACCTGAATGAAGATTTTCTCAGTGACCTGCAGATCCTAACATTTCTGTAATGCTGAGCAAAATCCAGATTTTGTTGGATTCTATTGCCCAATGACTTGATCATCTTACCCCTGTGAACATGTAGGTGATTCTGAATGGGGTGTCACAGAAATTATGGTTTATTACCATGAGAAAATAATGACTTTGCTTTGCAGACCCTAATTTTAATTCAGGGACATTTACTACTTTGTGATTTTGGCAGGTTTTATATTTTCAAATAAACCAAAGGTTCAAACATGTGCCTTGTACAAGAAGGCCAGAAAGCATAACAGTGTATAATTTTAAATATGTTATACTTCTTAAGCCTGTAAAGAAGGTGGAGTAGAAGTCCAGGGAGAATACACAGAAATATTTTAAAGCATCCCCTCCCTATTTGCATCTATCAAGTACTCCTTTGCTTTAAACTGTGTAATTACTGCAGAAAACAAAGTGAAGAATTAGCCTTCCCTCAAAGAACTTGTAGAGAAATTGGCAAAACACAATGACAATGTAGTGAAAATAAATTGTGATGGTTAAGTTCATGTGTTAACCTGTCCAGGTTATGGTGTCCAGTTGTTTGGTCTAGCAAATACTGACCTGATTAGTACTATGAGAATATTTCATGGACTTAAATCATCAGTAAGTTGATTGCATCTATGGCTGATTCCATCCATGATCAACTGAAGAGATGGCCTTCAACAATGAGAAAGGACTCATCCAATTAGTTGGAGTCTTTAAAGCAGGTATTCTTAACCATTTTTTTGATCCAGGGACCCCTTTGCCAGTCAGGTGAAGACCACCGACACCTTACTAAGTCCACACTATCCAGTGTATTATTTAATAAATATATCACATCAGCACCAACACGTCCCCACAAGAATAATGTTTTATTTTTTTGAATTTCAATTTAAGCTCACAGACCCCTTGTTAAGAACTCCTGCTTAAAAGGGGGAAGTGATGATTTCATCAGTCAGAAGACAGACTTTCCATCCCTACTTCAGCCAGCCCAGTTTCTCCTTCATTGGAGTTCCCAGCTATATTCTTGCCTTATAGAATTTAGACTTGGTCCTCCCCACAGACACATGAGATAATTCTTACAAAAATCTCATAATATTTACATTTATCTTCATGGGTTCTGTTTCTCTGAAGACTGCTAATACAAAAAGATATTGATCAGGAAAAACAGAGTATGAGCCCCAGTAAACAGCAGGGTCACTAATCCAGAGTGGGATTTTCAGGAAAAAAACACACCTCATATCTGGGGTATGTATGTAGACAACTTATACCTATTTTTTTTTTTTTTACATCATATGTGATTGTCCATCTTATAAACATATTTTCTATCAATCAACTTTCAATGGGCTATAGGGAAAGGTGAGCCTTACCATTGGAATTTTTTGTTTGTTTGTTTTTAAATATATGGAGCAGTAGACTATCACTTAGCTCTAAAAATAAATAGCCAACTTGCATATACATTTGTTAGTTGCTCTAAGGCTTATTTGTCCCACATAGCTAGTTCACTGCCTAGTCATAGCACTTGAAAGCTTTATCACATGGTAATTCATTATTTCAAATAACATCTGCTTCATGCTGAGAGCACTGCCTTTGCTAAGTTTGTGCTCTTCAAAAGGATAGCTAGGAAATCCCAGTTGGATATACTCATTAACTGGAAGAATGATTGATCAGGCTGCCCTTTACTGTTAATATGTGACAAAGAATGTGTTTGTATATTAATATAATGAACAAACATGCTGCCACTAAGTAAAGGCAGGTGAGTGCATAGGGAACATATTGAGAGAAAGAACCAGAGTGATACATTGTGGGAAAATGAATGGGGCAGGGGAAGTAGATGTAAAGGTTGTAAAACCAGGAAGTGACAATAGGGCACTGGACATCTAAAATGAGGTGCCAAAAAGATGAAAATAAAGATTCACCTGGTGAGTTATTTGTAACTGCTATAAACAAACTTTAGCCATTTCCTAAAACTAGCATATACTTAAAAATAAAATGTAGGAGAGGAGAGAAAGAATTGGAATTTGTAGTTCTATTTATCTAGAATCAAATTGATTATTTGGTTTGAGGAATAACAAAAATGGCTTTAAAATATTATTTGCAGTAAATGAAAAAAAATATCTCCTGCTAGGAATAGTTAGGTATTTTGAGACAGTCTAGAGTAACCCAATTGATAAAATTGGCTTAAGGTCTCCTGTGAGGCATAAGTTTATATCATGAATGGCAAAAGGGATCAACTTACTTTAAAATAGAAAAGCCATAAAAGGAAAAAAAAAATCATTCATTTAAAACACAGATGCCTCTTTGCCACTGAAATATTTATACTGAGATGTATAACCTGAATTATATTGTATATATATCTAATAATTTTAAATGATAAAACAAAAAAGTTACATAATTGTTCTATCTACCTATCTAATCTATTTACACATGGAGAATGGTGTCTCACAGTTTATGAATTTACTTTTAAAAATTGATCTGAAAACATTTTCTTACATTATTTGCATTTAGTACTTTTTTATTACTGTAATAATGTTAGATCGTTTTTTATAAAACAATTGAGGGTAATCACAATTCTTCATATACCAAGCTAAAATTTGCATATATGTGAAGGAAAGGGAAATACTGTTTTCTCCTCTGCTCTGCTCTCCAGCATCAAGACACATAATGTGCCTTTGACCAGTTTGGCTTACCATAGAAGCAGCTTCACAGAACTCATTCAATATGCCTTGGCTTTTTTGGTATTATAGATGATTGATGAAAAGGATGAATATTGGAAGTTCTACATTTAAATATGTTCTCAAATACTTTCTATATTATATTGACCATTGTATCTCCTTTTGACCGAGTGTCATTTGTTAAATTTAGGGTAGAAAAATTGGTTTTGTAGAAAAGAAATGAGAGACAGTATATAAAGGTCTAGAATAAGAGAAATGTGTTAGGTCTTCCATTATATTAGCTATTATTAATATATTTTGTTATTTTTTACTAGGTTATGTTAAACATGTGGCTTTTATTATTTAAACATTCCCTATTTTTGTTAAGTATAATGCAAATTATTTTTATCTCTTTCAAAATTTTAAATATATTTAAATTAAGTCCTTTTCATATTGTGGTATAATCTCCTATACAGTGGGTATGAATTCTCACATTTTGGTGATGAGACAGTGCTTTTCATGATTTGGTCTTTCTCACCTAATACATTTGTGGTTCTCCGCTATGACTTTATGTTACCTGAAAAGCATCTTTCTCAACAGGTGACCCAGCATATGCCTCTTGTCATGATGGTTTATATTTAGAATGTGTGTGTGTGTGTATGATCTTGCCCAGTTCTTGCGCATTCTTCTGCCCTGAATCAGCTTTTCTATGACTTCAAGCATATAATTCATGACCATGGTGAAAAATGAAACTTGCGTTTTGCAGCAACCATGACTGTGTTTTGGAATTTAGCTTGGTCTCCATTTGTGCACTCTTTCCCTTTTACTTGTGACAAAAAGTACAGAATGGGCTCTATGTGGTTCTCTGGGGTGGTGGCCCCGGCTCATCTATTGCAAGGCCTTGAAATCACAGGCCCCGTTTTCGAGGTTGACACTGCACACATCTATTTCACTACATTTCTCCTACATTCAATGTTATAGGTTTCCTCTCCAAAGGAAAGATAAAGACTTATATTTGTCATCTTTGCACTTGGAAATGTGCTTAAACGTATTTAAAAATATATTCTAAGTACATTAATGTGTTTGGAGCAAAAAGAGATGCGTAGATCTCAATGTCTACTCAATCTTCTAGCCTGTCATTGAAATTGACAGTTGCAGTATTATTTATTTGTTTATTTTCAAAAAAAAAGTCTTATGAAAGGTTGATATGTCATATGGCTATCAAATTAGAGGCACAATTAGGATCGTAATTATAGGAATTATAATATATATCCCAAATTTACTGATTCATGTGAAGTGCTATTTTAATCTTAAGAAATTGTCTAAGCTGAATTTAAAAGAAACAGGCAATATAATTTAATTTTGTTGCATAGTGCTTTGAGGCAAATTGATTTAATATGTTCTTCATCTTGATAGGAGGACTAATAATAGTAAAATAACAATATTAATAATGTAATCATCCAACAATCATTGAGTGCGGATCTCTTCTGATTACTTCATATTTATTATCTCACTTTATTCTTATAGCCATCACATGAGGTGTTGTTTCTATTACTCTATTCCACAGTTGAAGAAACTGAATGCAAAAAGGTCAGTATTCTGCTGAAGGTCACACAGTCAAACATGAAGTAGTTGGATTGGTTTCAAAATTTATGACCTTATCCTCCAAGCTATAATTTAATATTGAATTGTACTAATAAGAATGTTGATTTATTTTCTACATCTGCAGAGTAATCCAGACTCTATTCAGAGGCTCATTTGGCAATGCCTTGTTTTACATAGCTTTAAATTTCATTATCACATGCTTTGACAAAAGCTAAGAGAATGAAATTATTCCTACTTTAAAGTAAGATGATTTATATATTACATGGATTATTTTCCTGTGTAATCATTGAAGAAATTATATTTAATTTTTATAGAAATTTCTGAATACAAGTAGCATACAATTAACATTTCTCTCTTGAGGAAAAAAAAGCAAAACCATTTTCATTTACTAACAAACCTAATAATATGCATATTACCGGGAAGAGATTCTGTTTATCAGACAGTGTTTGGGACATTTTTAGCCTTTTCTAAAGATAAATGACATTATACACACCCAGTCAGATTGCTATTCTGTGGCGAATAATCTGCGAGAGTTTTCAAAGTACGGAAACAACCATAGTAGCATTTAGATGGAGGCATTACTGTCCACCAAAGGAGGTTTAGCATTGTCTTTGCTTGACGTAAATCTTTGTGCAACAACAAATGAGCCTCTATTCCTGCTGTTTTTCAAATGCAAGCTTTGTTCCCTTTTGCTTTTTCTAAAGCAGATGTATCATATGAGGGGGCGGGAAAAGAAGGTGAAAACTCAGAAAACATTCTTGGAGTGAATATTGCTCACCCAGAGACAGACAATGCAACCATATTGCATTACTAACCCCAAGATTCTTCACTTTTTAATGAACTCCTAAGACAAGAATATAAGGAAAAGTATTAAAACTAGTTTAAAACACAAAATAATTGGATATTATTCTCATGGAATTAATTTTGAACACTTTCAGTATAATTTTATATTTTCCTTATATAGTGGTGAACAATTTTTGTTAATTTTCCTCGGTATTTTAACTTCTTTTGTTTTTTATTGTAAATGGGTCTTTACTTCTATTATATATTTACATGATATGTAAGTGTGATAAACATGCACATAAGATTATATAAACATATGTGTTTTTTAATAAGTGTTTATTGAGAGAATGTATGAATGAGAAAGAGTGTTGTTTGTTTTTTCAGGAGGTACTGGAGAATGAACCCAGGACCTTGTACATGGGAAGCAGGCACTCAACCACTGAGCGACACCAGCTCCCCAGATTTATATATAGTATTTACGACATGCACACACACAAAGGGTACAGAAGTCTATTTATTAATTTTACTACTTTACTTAATTCTTGTTTTGTTTATAGTAGTTTTCACTGGACTCTGAAGATTGTTCCACTTTACAATGTTATCAGTGATGAATAGTAACAGTTTTACCATTCCTTCCAATCACTACATATTCAATTTATTTCCCTTGTTGGATGCTGGCTGATACAGCCAGTGGGATGTTAAATAATAGGGGTACTAGACAGCCCTACTATTGTTTTGCTCCAGACTTCAATGGTGTGTCTCAAGTGTTTCATTGTATGGTGACGATTCTGAGGTGAGATTTGTATAAATCTCATTAAAGGAGTTGTTGTTCATTTTTCAGATGTTTATATCCAGCCCATGTGTTGAAGTTTGTCAAATGCTTTTTCAGTGTCTGTGAAGGTAAGCATATGACTTTTCTCATTAAATCTATTAATATGATAGGGCATTTTAATATGTTTTCCAATATGAGCCCTCTTTACATTTCTGGAACAAACTAATTTGGTCATTTTCTATATGTCTGATACATTTTTTGCTAATGATTTCAGAATTTTGTATCATATAAGTAATTTGTATTGGGATGTAGTTATTTCTTTTGGGGAACAATCATTGTTTGGTTTTAGCATAAATATAATACATTATTGAAAAATCATTTTAAAGTTTTCCTTCTTTCTGTGTTTTCAAAGTGTTAATAAGGTTAAGAATTCTCTAATATTTAAATGCTTATTTTTCCACTGGCAGGCTTTTCGGAGGTCAGTTCTTTGAGAACTTTTCTATTTTCTCATAATAAATAAGCCTGCTAAAGGTTGGTCTTGATAGCATATTTTTATAGGAAATTATCCATTTTATCCATGTTATCAAATATATTTGTGTAGAATTAAATAAATTAATATACTACAATCTTGCTTTATTGCCAGTGCTTTGAGGTATTTTTCTTCATTTAAAAAATTTATTAAAATTTATGCATTTATCTCTTGGTTTATCAACTTAATTTTATTCAAATAATTAGCTCCTTATGTTTTACTTAGTGATATTTTGTTTTTATTAATATGCATTCTAAAAATATATGTTGATTTCTTTATAATTAATATCAAACCCAGATATAATTATTGAAGTGACAGTTATTTTTGGTCTTTGATCCTTAGTAATTCTACATTATGTTTTCTTTCTATAAACATGCACACACACAAAATATATAGCAATTTATATCGTGTTCTATTTGCAGTAATTTACATACATTTTAGAGTGTGTGTGTTTATGTATATATGTATAGTAAAAGGTTAATGCAGGGAACTTGGTGTGCTCAAATTCTGCATAGGCCAAAGAAAGGTCTGGTTGTGCATTTGTCCCTGGGAGGATAACCTCTAAGCCCTCAGAATGTTCTGTCTGAATAAGACCTTCTGGATCTGGTGCCTGCCTTGGGCAATGACAGTTCACGGTAACAATGCAAGTCGCAGTGAATGTTTGATTCTGTTTCCCTTGACTCCTGAGCGATGCTGTATTAGCTAGACATCGGTGGGGAGCTGAGGTGTGCTTCTCTGGTTGGCCATAATACTTCATACTTGTCAATGCATATCATTATTGGGAGAATTCAGCGCTATCTCTACTACTTCACTGGAAGAGGACAACTCAGAGACCCGGCTTGTTTCTCTTAGACTCTGCCCCATGAAATTTTTGCTTTTTTAAAAATTTTAATCTGTATCTTTTCACTGTAATAAACCATAAATGTCAGTATAGCAGGTTTTGTGAGTCCTGTGAATCCTTCTAGAAAATTATTTCTCCTGGGGCTAGACTAGGGGGTCCCCAACACAATAGAAAATGTGCTTCAATATCTATTTCCTTCTTTCCTTTTCTATTAGCTTTTTTTGCTTTTTGCTTTTCCTCTATTGTCCTCTTCCCCATTCAGTTGTAAGCAAATGCATTATGCTTGTCTTTATGCTATTAAATATGCTTGAAATCCTTCAATTTGATTTACCATTTTTATATGATTCCCTATGGCTTCCAATTTTAAAAGGAAGCAATAAGCAAGCTTAATTTATGTTCTACCTTCTCCTTCCTTTTCTTCTGTTCCACTTTTTCCTGCATCATGTCAACATTGGTTGAGAAAAATAAAATACTCAAACACATTCTATTCTGTCACAGTTATGTCACCTTGATTTTTATCTTAGAACTGCAGTTAAATGTATCATTGCCAGGATCATTTGCTGACACTTTACAGTTTTGTGTGGAGACAGTTCGTATATAAAGTATTTTCCTCAAGATGGGTCATGGGAACAATATTTCTTTGTATTGTTTTCTGAACTGTTTTAATATTTGAATAATTGCTTGCCAGGATTAAAAAAAAAAATACCTTCCACTTTTTTCCCATTGAATATCCAGTAGTTACTTCTTATTAAACAAATCAATCTTCTTGATACATATTAATGAAGTATACAATTCATCCAAAGTGTACAGTCAATGGTGTTTGGTATAATCACATAGCTGTGTGTTCATCACTGTTAGAGCACTTTCATTATTTCAATAATAATAATAAACAAAAAACAAACAAATAAACAAGAAAATTTCTCACATCTCAAACTCTGTATGATTTATTTCTTCTGGAATTTCTATATTCTTGTGGAAAGTGTGATGGTCTGATTTTCTTTCCCCCCACCTATTAAATTCACTTTGTTCGACTCTCCAAAGAATTTATGTTTTATGTCCAGGAACTTGAATAGGATACTTAATGTGTACAGTTGTCTTTGGGTCATATTAGACCTATTAAATGTATAGATACAATACATATGATTGGAATTCCCAAGAAGTACACCAAAATAACGAAACGAAACTTTTTAAAATATAATGTAAAATAACGTTCTAGATGTTATTAAGGAAGTTAAACTATTCTAAATCTAAATGATTTGTCTCTGGTTTCTTATAATCAGAAAAGCATATCCTGGTAACTAGGTCTTTCATATTATTTTTATTTTTTCTTTTAAAATTTCTCTTTCTTCTTCTTCGTCCTCCTCTTCCACCTCTTCCTCCTCCTTACTTTCTCCTTCTCTTCTTCCTTCTTTTCCTCCTCTTCCTCTTTTTCCTTCCCCATTCTTCCCTTTTTTCCTCCTTCCACTGCCTTCTATTATTTCATAAGCACCTCATCTTCTACCCTTTTTCTTCTTTACCTTGCTTTTCCTTTCTCTTGTCACATACTTAAAAATAATTCCTCTGTATGTATTTGGATATATTGTACAAGGGAAAAGCAATACAGAATTTATTACAGTTTATGTTAAGGCCAAATTATTTGGTTTTAAAACAAAGTTTACACTGAGGGACACTGGAACCTGAATTGCCATATGCTTATGACAAGAGGAGTGAAACTGTAGACTCCTTAATGAATGTAATTTGTAATATAATCACTTAGAGATTATATTACAAATACATGAAATATAATCCTGTTTAGAACAATTGCCACTATTAATCAATGAAACAAATTTCTTTGAGGTTCATTTTGAAGTTGAAGATATGCTAATATGAAAGAGCTTGCTATTTTATTTTAAAATGGACAAAATAATTTACACACAAATCTCTCTGTATGAGAGTCTACAGCTTGCACATATCTATTTATCTGTAATAAATGTTTTCTCAAATTGAGTTTCACAGAATCTTGTGATGATGAGTTAAATGATTATCTAAAATGTATTATAGGCCACACAATACTATATACTTAGAAGCATATTTGTGTACATTAATATGTCTTGACACCAAAACTAACAGAAATTGTCCTGTGCTTATATTGAATTCTACTACATCTTTGCTCTGATAATCCTCACTCAAAGTTATTTGTATTTTAATCCTATAAAGCTGTGTTATTGAAATGCTTTGTGACACAGTGAAAAAGAAAATGTGTCATAATTATATACTCTAAAGGCAATAAAAGTTTGTTCATTTTAAAAAGCAAATGGTGCAATGACATCATGCCATGCTCTATGAAGAGAGATTTTATAGTAATCCATATAGCAAAATATGGGGAAAATATGTTCATTGCACAGAATTGGCATTCATGTAAAAATAAGCTGGTAGTACAATATCCACAAAGCCAACATATTTAATATGATGATTCCCTGTTTGCTCATATCCACTTTTAATATTATGTTACCATTAAAAGTATTGATAAATATTTTATGTGTTGGAATTATTTCTATGGCTTGTAAATGAAAAACAACTCAAGCAAAATTGGATGCTTAGTGGCTCATGAATCTAAAAATTCCAGAGGTGCATCTGAAGTCAAGCATAGTGGATTCTGGAGGTCAGAAATGTCACCAGGACTCTGTGTCATATCCATTAGCTCTGTTTTCAGGTGTTTTGACTTCAATCCTAGGTAAGCTATGTCTAGCTTGTAGAAAAGATTTCCACTAGTGTCTCCAGAGAAAAACAAGTACTTAACTGGCAATACTTCTATGCAGAATCATCAATCTCACTCTAATCTGGCAACTTGGTTAACTAGACATTGCCTAAATGAGGCTCTGTTCCTAGGGGGTAAGAAGACATTTAACAGGCAGAACTAGATAATAGGCCCATCCCTGGAATAAAGTTATAGACTCAGATTGACTTGAACCACCTGAACCATGAATGAGAATATTTCACCCAAAAGAAACTAAAAGTGCTGCAAGAAGAACAGGAGATATGTGGTGAGCAGCCAAAATAACACGTGTGTTAAAGCAGTCAATGAGTAAATAGTCATGGAATACCATTCTTTAGCACACCATTCTGATTATTAAATATATTGCTCCTTCAAAGTATAACAAATAATTTTCTATATTAACTTACTGTTAGAAAGGAAACATTTATTGGCATGCAATAATAATGTCTATTAATATAATGGTTAATCATCAACCAAATCAATATAATCAGGTCAGCAACAAGCAAATGTTAAAAATACATATGCATATTTTCTCTATTAAACTCATATTGGACAATTAAAACCATCAAGAGAATACCATGCAAAAGATCATAATAACATGTTTAATTAGATTTCATGACTTTTAATTTTATGTACTTTATAAATTAATGTTGAATTAAAATTGTGTAAGTGCTAAGATTTTAAGATCACTTTAATGTTAGTGAACATGTAATTAAAGTTATTTTAAAAATTATGTCAGCATGTGTGCTTGAGGATTTTATTTACCATTGAAGATTACCATCATATTATTAAAATTTTAGATCCCCTACATGGTACTTTAAACAAATGTCCATAAACTCATCTTACCCTCCAGTGCTTCAATAGACCTTTCATGCTTTGCTGTCACTAACTCGTTTCCATGAAAAAGCTATGAAAAGATGTCTTGTTTAGTTTCTGCAAAAATCAAGACTTCACGCAGGGGAACTCAGTAAAGATTTAGCACCAAACACTATGAATGTGAGTGAGGCACTCTTTTGTCATATAGCTTCATTCTAGCCACAAGATATATGCAAATGAACTGAGCAAGGCAAGCAGAAGAACTTCCTAGCTGAGCCCAGTGCAGCCAAATTAGCTGACTCAAAGACTGTAAGAAAATTAAACCCTTGCTGTTTTAAATTTTGCAGTGGTGAGATACAGAGCAATAGATATTCATACACTCTGCTTTAGAAGATGGGGGCTTTTGTCAAATTACTGTTTTTTAACAATCATTTTGAAAGAAACGTAAATAATGAAAGGTGTAAAACTGTTGAGATATGAACTTGCATTTTTAAAACTTAGAGTTAGATTTTAAGGTTTTATAAAGTTATTTTAAATTGTTTTGATTGACAGCTATATATGTGTTTGGTCTATTATTAAAAATTGATGTACTATTTTATCTCTTATCTTTATTTGTTTGATTTGTTATGATAAAGTATTTAAATAAGAGACATTCTTTTCTTCCATGATTCTTTAATTCAAGTATAATTATCAGTTTATTTTCAAATATAAAGTGGTATACAAGTTTATTGAGTTATGATTGACATAGCTTAAAATAAAACATTGGAGTAAATAGAATGTCAGTTTTAAATAGTAAAAATAAGAGTGCAAATTTTAATTCCACAGTTTAATAAATTGATTAAAGTGCAGTTCCCTTTCATAGGTTTGTAAAAGGAAAGATCATTAATGGAGTGAGGAAGGTAGAAACAAATGTTTAAGACTCATTTGGCTTTTAGAATTTATTTGTGATTAAGAACATTATATAACTAATGAAAGTGATTATTTCTAAATCCTCACTATGCAAAACTATTTTTAATAATGGAAGAGAAAAAAAAAGGAAAGCATGCTCTGAGCCAAAAATATGGGTATTGAGTAGAATTTATTTTTTTTCTGATAAAGCAGGAAATATGTTATATGGAAATAATATATCTGTAAAGTTTCAATGCATAATGGGGGAAAAAGCAGATTTTTTTAAAAGAATATAAATTTGTACATATTTAAGAAATATTTTTCAAACCACACATCAGGAAATAATTCTATTACAAAATATTTTTATGCATATAAAGAATGGAATATAAGAGAGTATATCATATCTTATAAGTTATGCATATTTTCATCCAACTGCTACTCCACATTTACCTGTATGTGTGCATTGGTGTTTATATGCATATGTGTCCGTTGGTGCATATGTTCCAATGATAAATTTTTATTACTTATTGTAGACTTTTGTAGCAATTTGATATTATTTATGAATTCCAAAAAGAAATATAGATTATGTTTGTAAACTGATCAGTTCCTCTGGCATGGTAACCTTTTGACTGTATTAGATTCAGCTGAGATGTCTGTTTAAAATTATGTTAAGATTAGGGCTATGATACAACCACGTCATTAGAATGTAACTCAACATTGAGTCCCAGCCCTTTTAGGGATAAAATAGATGCTCACACAGAAAAAGACACACAGAGGAAAAAACAAAGGCAGATACGCAGGAAGAGAGAATGCTCCATACACATGGCCCCAGGAAGAGAGATGAGCCTGATAGTCTACAGCTCACCTTGTGGAGAGAATTGAACAGCTGAGCCCAAAAAGAAATGAGCTTTGGGGAGAAAAATGAGCCTTATACCTGCCTACAGCTAAGATCAGAAGAGCTGGGTTCACAGAGCCTTAACAGGAAAGAGGAAGGCTAAACCCTCACAGACATCACCTGCCATCTTGCGTCAACACATAGCCATAGACTTTGGGTGATAAATTAGTTCTTATGATACCTTGAGTTGGACTCTTCAGGGCCTGGTAACTGTAAGCTTCTACTCTAAATAAATACCCTTTTAAAAAGCCAACAGAGTTCTGGTACTTTGCATCAGCAACCTTTTGGCTGACTAATACAAGTGTCATCAAAAAGTATGGAGTCCACTTATTTAGAAGGGTATGGGGCACATCTATTTTCATGTCCATGAAACAAATAGTAAAGAATGTTTTTATGTCTACATAGAAAATCACAATGGATATAATAAAGGAGAATTTGCATAAGTTGTCTTTTTTGAATATAAAATTAAAAAGCCATAAAAACATAAATCTAAACCTTATTTACCAACTTATAAATTCTTTTATAAAAATAAAATTTCTAAATTACAATATAATCTCTTAAAATTGACTGGATCAGGGAATAATAGTCATAACTTTGCAACAATAAAATATGTGACATAGCCCAAGCTAAATTTAGATAAAATTATAGAATAAAATGTTTCCTTATAAAAAAGTTACAAAAATAAATTTAAAAATCAATTATTTAAGTGAAGAGAATAAAAAAGTAAAAAATACCAACTCAGTGAAAATGTGTAGAAGTTAATAAAGGTAAAAACAAAACTTTTTAATGCAAATAAGTGTAAGACACAGCAAATTAATAATTACAAAATGACATATCACATCATTGTTCATCAAAAAAACACAAAGTATACAATAATTAGTATGAGAAAAGTTAGTGAATCCAAAGTATAATGAAGAATTTCAATTGTGAAAGTGAAATCTAAAATAATACCAATGAAGCAGACAATTATTTTTGACAGTACGATTTTCTGAAAGTGACTCAAGTAGGCACTAAATAGGATTTTAATTATAGGACTAGGCCCCCAAATGTTACTTCTGATCATTTAAAAAGAGGATGATGATAGAAATTAATTTTACATTTTGCAGAGTTGCACATAGTCACATTATCTGATTTCATTCCTGCAAGTATATTTTAGGAAGGCAAATCAAGAATTGCCATCCCTAATTTACAGTGAGGAAGCCAGAAGCTGGACTTAGAAAAGTCAAGTGACATTGAGAAACTCTACTAAACTTCTTTTAATCATAAGCAACATGAACGCATACCATATTTAATTCTAAAATATATTCCTTAAAATTGGCCATACGACGAAATAATCCTTACAACCATTTGTAATGCATACCCCATCCCTTTTATATGTAGTAAATTTATTAATTATTTGGAACAGCTTCACGAGATTATTTGTATAAAACAAATATGAAATCAATCAAGCAATATGCTTTTAGAGTCTTTTGGTTATAATTTTAATGCATCATTTTCTATTGTACTTTAAAAGCTTCCATGAGGGATATCTGTTAAAGTATTTTTGAAACCACTTCATTTTTACATAAGGGAATAAACCTTTTAGTGCATATGAATAATAGCATACCTATAAAGCTTACAGGTTACAAACTGTATTTACATGGATTATCATTTTTATTACTCAAAATAAATTATTTGGGCATGATACTAAATTCATTTAAACATAAGGTAAGAAAATAATCAAGAGAATCAATTTATTTTTCACCCCAAGCTCATGTAGCTTGAAAGCTTCAGTGGTCAGAACTCAAATGTAAAGTTTTAGTTTCCACCTCAACACAAAGCAACAATGGAACAACCTTTTTTTCCTGCATTAACAAAAATATGAAGTTTGTTTTTAGATCTAATATCTAAGGAAGCATCAAAAAATATACGAAAGCAAATGGATTTGAGCTGAGGGTAAAAAAATTAAAAAAAGGTCTTAATTCTGACCAACTAGCTGGTTTTTTTAAAAATTTTGCTTTACGTTTAAATATCCAGTCAGTTGTTTAGTTTTTAGGTAAGTAATATGCTACTAGTGTAATCAATAAAATAACTCCTTTATTTCTTTTAGAAATTTAATTCAGACAAGAATTCTAAAATCAAATTCCTATCATAGTTGAAATGTGAACAGGAAAATAATTGACTCACTTGTTCATGGTTCTTTTAAAAATAATTGACATGAGTAGGAAATATGTTATATTCACACTCTACCAAAAGAAACTAATTGTAACATGGTCATAACATCACTTGGAATTATTTAGAAATAATATGTCAAAATTATCTGAACATAGTAAGGTGTTTTCACTTTCACATCTTTTAAGAGAAGTTTGTGAACATGGTGTTTCATCCATACATTTAAGTTATAGTTCTAGAAAATGTGTTAGTTCAAATCTATTTTAGATTAGTCCATAAATAAAATAATAGTAGTGAATAAATAATGTTTAATGTTTAAATTCATAATGAGTAGCGAAGTCACACAATTCTCAATTTCCTAATTTACTTGAATGTTGACTTCCTTTAATTAGAAGAAAAGTAAAACTAATGTGATTATTGTTTCTTTCATTGCTAATTGCCAGATAGTTATGTTTTTCTCTTACCTTTTTATTCTACAATGTTGTTATGCAATTTTAATTACATTTTTGATTTCCTGATAGCATAAAATTAATTGTGCCTGCTGAGAAAATGAATAAAATCTAAAATATATTAAATACACATTTTTTCATGTAAATGAATTATGTGTGGTTTCATCCTTCAAAAAACAATGTTTTCTTTTACATGAAATAAGTTAGTGGTTCTTTGCCTATCTAAAATAAAGACTGCTATTTTTATTTCCCACTATATATCTCAGAAATTAAGATACTAGTATTTTTATTACAAAAATTTCAATGACCTGTATTTTTAAATACATGTATTTTCCACTAAAGTTTTAGTTCAGCTCAATGTTAATGTAGAGATGATATAAATTCAGTCAAATCAAATTGATTTTACTTTCTATTTAATCTGTGTAGATTTACCAAAAATAAAAGTATAATTTCTATGAAATAATATCACTCTTCCCCTAAATTATATCCCTATAGGGCATACTTCTAAACTGTCAGTGTGCATACAAATTTTGGTACAGTTTGCCATGAGAAATGAGATCCAGATTTTCTGACAAGTTCCCAGGTCCAAGGAAACACTTTGAATAGCAAGGTTCAAGGTTTAATTATTGAATTCGGAAAAAAAAAACCCTGCTGTTAAACAGTTCTTAAAAGCTGGAAAATATTGGAATGGAGTTTCAAGCAATTGAAGCATTTATACTAAGGGACATCACTCCACAATCATCTCAATGAAAAATCGGTGAAAGTATGGCAGAGAAGCTTCTCCTATCACAGGTCGAGTTCTTAGTTGTCTGTAAGAGTTTACTCTCTTTTAGAAGAAGGGAAGAAAATGCTAAGTATTCACACATCAATAAATCTTAAACCTCAAAATGTCTAAAAAGAAAACCAAAACAAAACTCAACTATAAAAGAAATCTAAATCTTGTCTATCAAGGATGTTTTCTTTCACATTCTGAAAGATTTGTTTCACATTAAAAAGCATTACTGTAAACCTTGTGAAACCAATTCCTCTTTATTGAAAAACCACGTCAAATGTATTACTCTTCCTTGAATAAGTATGGTTTTTGAATATACATGCATAAACAATGTCCCTTGCCTTGATGTTTACAAGAATGAATTATTATCTGTATTCTAGAGCTTTTATTTTTAGAGGAAAATTAATAAATACAAATGTATTAATTGTGGTCATTTTTTTTTCTGATTTCCTTTCCTTAATTCACCATAAAGCTTCAATGTTCACTAAACAACCTGAATATTTTCAATAATCTAGGAATAGCCATTTGATTAATGCTAATGACATAGTCTTCCATTGTAATGCTGGATTAATTTAATAATGAACATATAATTCCTGTGAAATATTTGATAGGAGTAAGTGGAATTTTGCTCTAGTTAATCAAAGTATAGTGTAGTGAAAAATAATTGCTTTTTATAATTTAAATGTCATTTAATTAAAAAAATTTTAACTATCGTTTTTAGGCCAATTTATTTTATTTATTAAAAGAAGTTTTATCTTCCTAATTCTCTTTAACAAAGTGAGAGAGTAGTAACATTTTTACATCATATATACTGTGCAACCTCAAAAGCTGGAGTGACTATAAAATTATTTTGAATATCCTAATGATAAAATATTGAAACATTTTAATGTCCAATAATTTTTTTGCATAAAAGAAACTTCAAATATCCAAACTCACATGAATTTAATATCACATGTATAAATTATTGAACAACAGAAAATTAACCAAATGCATTTGTCCATGCTTTCAATTTAATCATAATAAATTTCTCTTAATACTCAATCAACAGGATGGCTTAGTAGAGGCAGAAGCAATCACATATGACTCTTTATTATTTTTTCTAATCCTACTAATTATGTTTATTATTACAGATGGATATTCCAAGTTTCTTTTTGTTGAGCTCCTTACAAAAGTTAGCAGGTAAAATGTGCCAGTATATGAAAGAACTATAAACTAACAAAGAATGCTCCTTGGAATATAGCATCTAAAGGGGAAAAAAAAAACAAAAAACAAAATCTACATCCTGTATCTACTCTGCCTGTGTGTACTAAAGCTAATGGAGGGTGAAATTTGTTTCTTTAGATAATTTTCATTGAACTGATTACCATCATCAATTTATCTTCATGATTATAACTTTTATTTCCTGTTTTCTGCTTATTCCCTTCTATTTGTCAGTGCAGTGTCTCAGCCACATAGTGTTTCATACCAAAGGGATTGGGAAAATGGGGTTGAAATTATGAGTATCTTAAAATGATCAAAAGCTGCTGATTTTATCCATTTCTTAAGTAGTTCAAAGATAAATAAGCTGTTCCTCATTTTTAAGGCTGAAATGATTTTAAGTTTATTCTTACAAAATGTAATTTAGGGAGAAAAATGATGGCCAAAACAAAAACAAGTCATACTTTGTTTATGTTTGAAAAAAAAATTGAAGTACATTTTATGCATGTCCCTGAAGTCATCCTCCTACAGAATGTTTCAGTCTTTCTGATTTTAATTGTGGAAGTCTCTCTTTCTAGGGTATCACGTATAAATATTATAAACAATTGATAGGAGAAAAGAGAAGCCAATGTCAATTTATGTGGCTGGATAAGTGTTTCAAGATGGAAAGGGACAATTTGGCAGATACAAAAGTACAAAGAATTGAATGGAATAGTACTAACAATTAATCACATATATGAACATAATTTTGTGCTTAATAATACTCAGTTGGATATTTCTACTTTCTACAACAGTGAAAACACTTCCAAGTCTTCATCACATTAAACCTCATCAGTATCAATTACTACAACAAGAGTTATCACATAGCTGTCATTTCAGAATATGTATTGAAAGAATGAAAAAGTGAGGAAGTCAATGGAGAGTGGAAGAAGAAAAAAATTAAAAAAAATATTTAAAAGTGAGTTTATTTAAATGCAGCTTTAATTCCTTTAATTATTGTTTAGTCCTTATAACTAATGTGCAAGCAATTTTTCTGTATATCTTACACCTATTTTCTCATTTGATCTTTATGAAAATCTTATTAACTTTTTGTATCATTATTCTCATCTTTACAAGTAATGAAATTGAGTGGTAGAGAGCTTAAATATTTCCCACAAGATCACAAAGTAGCAAGTGGCAGAGCCAAAGTTCACACGATTAGCAAGCATTCAATGATACAAAATTAAAAATAAAGGACTGTGGAAATTAAAGTTGGAATTGGCAAATGTCAGTTTCTTCTCCATCCCAGACAGATAAATCTAAAACTACATTTCCACATAAATTATTGAAAATTTAAAAATCCATTTTCAAGACCTCCCACAACAAAAAACTATAACCTTTTTCTTTTTCACAATATATTAGAATATCATCATTTATAATTTGATCTCATATTCCAAAAGTGGTGCTATCACTTTCCAGCTATTAGATACTAGGGACTATTCACTCTAAAAGAAGATTAATTACTTTGGTTCTGACTATAATACCAAATAACATAATTGAAATCCTTTAATAAAAGTTGCTTGCAGTAGGAGTACAAAAATCCTCTAATACGTTAATATCAAAGCATTAAAATGTTGGTAGGCAGGTTTCTTTTCCCAAGAGAAAAGAACCTCTCTATTTAAAAAAGCAATAAAATAATAAAATATGGTACATGAGTATCATGTTACCTTTTAAAACGCAGTCTAGTAAATAAAAGATATTACGCTGGGAATATTTTGTTGTTAACCTAGACTTACACTTCACGTGATATGCAGTTCATGTATTTTATTTATTCATGAAGTTTATGGAATTGTGAACATACCATGTTATTACATATACAAGAATCTGAAGCTTATATTATTTTCATAATCAAAATAGATGCCTTTTACAATTCATGAAATACGTTGGTCACATTATATTAGTTCCCAAACCTTTATGTATCTTATTAAAGTTCAAACAAAGATGCCTTGAAAATAAACTGTTTTAAAAATAGACATTTTTCAATAATCACATTCATTCAAACATCTGTTCAATATAAAATTTTGTTATTTATCACTGATAGTGGTAAACTGTGCCCACCATCCCTTAAAAAAACAATAAAGCACTGATATGTAGCATCTGCCGATGTCATGAAGTAAATACTTCTGCTAAGGTGGATTTCAAACTAAAGAAACGATATCACTCAAAGAGGAGTTGGGAAGAGATGCACAGGCTGAGCTCTCTCAGGCCCTTCTTGGTTCCATGAGCAGCACATCACTGAACATGTTCATACAATTGTGACCCAGCAGGGGCACACGACCGTCATGGTGTCTATCTCCAGGGAGACATGAAATATATTCCATTTTTCTGAAATACACTTTGGTAACTATTGCTTAATATTTATATTATTTAGTAATCTTATTTAATAGGAATGACTATTTAATTGGCATTTTTTTCCATCTAAATGTTCACACACACACACACGCACACACACACATCCCACAAACATTCTCCGTGTAGTCTATACTTCAAAGGTTTCATAAAATGTATTTGCCTAATTTATCTGAAAAAACTGTGAGAGTATAAGTCTTCTGTAACTCTAGATGGCAGTTATAAAGGGGAAAAATATTCCAGATAAAATGGAAACTATAGTGTATGGGAGAAACAAAAGAATTATAATATTTTATACTGTAATCATCTGAATTTTTATTGACTTCCATATTTTGATATGCAAAGGAACTTTGTTGTAAGGTTATTCAGAATAATTTTGAGGCTTGTAAATATTTATATTGATAAAAGTGTGAACAAAAATCATAATTATCTAACAGTGAGCAGAAAGCATTAACAAATCTGAGAATGCATGATAAAATGAAAATGTCCTTTTCTTTTATTGTTGCTTTGTAAAGAGCAATAATAAAAGACATTTTAATTCCAAAAAAAAATTCTCTGTCATTTTTCATTAACAACAACAAAATATAGGCATCTGATAATTGAAGAGTAAAAATATAGCAGTAATGTAAACATTGTAAACTAAAAACTAAGCAAAAATCCCCAAATTTTCTGTTGATATTTTTTATTTGCTCTTTATTTGAATGTAACCCCTCAGTAGAGAAATAATAAATAAGTGATCAAGGTGTGATTATGTATGCGGTTAAGGACACAATTTGCCATAATCAGTCACCAGTGGTCAGAATTACACCCGAGTTTGGAAAATTTTTCATAAGGATAATGTTTTCAGGAATTTCAGACTCTGATTTTCTTTTTTATCATTCATTGGTTTGTTTGCTGCTTTGTAGAATAGAGGTACGTGAGTCAAGAGGATGGATGGAAAAACCTCTGTTAGAAGAGTATTGTTTTAGTTCATTAAACCCTTTCCAGGCTCAGTTCGATTTCTGCACTCAACCCCAGCAATCTGAATAAGAGAACTAGGGTTCTATTTAGTGGCTCTTGTGACAGAAGGAAGAGGCAACTAATATCTAACCTCTATTCCCATGAGAAGTCCTAGGCAAACTGTTCTATAATCATTGTTTATTTTAGGTCATTTGATACATTGTTAAGGAATTACTACACACCAAACATTTTTAATGGTGCTAGGGGCACAGCAATGAAGAGGGATAAAAAAAAAAAAAAAAAAAACACTACACCTTCAAGGTACCTATGTAATAAATAAACAAATACATATAAAATATGTCAAATAGCAATGTGTTAAAAAGGAAAACAGGGTGAAGGACTAGAGTGTGGTGGTGATGTCTGTTTTATGTTGGTGGATCAAAAAAACATGAATGAAGGAGCAAGCCACAAGGATATATTGAGATGGAAAACCCACAAAGAGAAAATAGCAAGTGTAAAGTGCACATGGTGTAGACAAATTTATAATGAATCAGAGTTTGAAGAAGAATAGGAGATGAGGATGGAGGAGTCACTAGTAGTCAGGTCACATGGTGTTTTCTAAACCATTAAATGGGATGGCTAGGAAGCTAAGCAAGTTTTGAGCAGAGGACCAAAATCAGATTTATGTAAAAATAAATATTTCAATCTGGGTGGTAAATGAGAACAGAAAGGAGGATGGGAAGCAGCTGGGTAATGCAAAACAGGAAACTATTCCAGTGGACCAGGCAAGACAGGAAAGCAGTGATGGAAGTTACAAATATAATTTGAAAACAGAGAGCCATTAGGACCCGCCTATGTTCTAGAATATGAGAAAAAGAGGAGTCATAGTTTTGCCAAATTTTTTGGCCTGAAAATTTGTGGGAGTTAATTTAATATTTCCTGAGAGGGAGAGCACAGGTAGGTGTATTTCAGTGGCAGCGTGAATTAACAGCTTAGATTACTTAGGTAGGAATGGACTGAACAGGAATAAGGTTGTAATTGCTTCATTTTAGTTATGATATGACTCAGCTAGGTGTCCTGCAAAAACCAGGACAAAGATAGTCAAGCCAGTTTCTGACCAGGCATTAGGCAATGCAAACCACAGATGCTTTAAACAATTTTCAGAATATGAGATGCACACATGCACATTAATTTTTAAATCCTATTTACTTCATATAACAGCAAGACAACTTCTCACTGGACCCTATGTAAGTGGTCTTTGCTGATTTATTTCTAAGATACATGCAGAAGAATGGAAATATCACTATTTGTATATCTAAGAACTCATTTAAAGAGATTAACCATATATAATGCCAATAATCAGAATTAGTCTATGTTATCTGTAATGGGCAGTACTGTGTTATCACTGATTTACTTCACAGTCTTATGTTCTTAAAAAGAAAAAGCAATTATTCTTTAACCACAGCAAGTAGCAACCACTGAAGGGGGCTGAAACCATCAGAATTAATGACAATTTTCCCTGAGTAATTGTGACATACAAAATGCAATTAACCAGTGGCAGTCCCCCTCTTCTGAAAGGCTGCCCATACTAAAATCTATGCTTCCCATCACGCAATATAAGATTAATAGTAAGCTTGGTTCAGGTAGAAGATGTTCTACAATACATATCTTCTTCAATAAGCAATAACTTCAGATTTTTATTTCCAATATTGAATGGTAGCCTTCTTCTTTGATAATTGGAGCTTCTATCAAAATTTTTTGAAAATTATTACATGAAGGATTGCATGGAAACTTTGCATGTACAGACCTGATCATTAGATGCCTTAGCCCATATTTGATCATTCTTACAGGCAGGTACATCTTCTTTACCAGCAATCTCAGTTGTGACTTACTTTATTGACTGTCTTTATTGAATTTATTTTGTTACTTTAGGATTTTTAAACAAATAGTTCTTGCCCTTGCAAGAGGGGAAAAAAATAGTAAATGAACTACATAAGTCCGTTTGGGAAATCTTTTCATTAAGGGTAGATTGGAAAAATTTCAAAATATTGGGGAGAGAGTTAATTAACAGGACTCAAAAAATAGAATCCAAAACATTTCAAAAACTGTTCTATGGTAGAACCAATACCCAAAGTAAATGAATTATTGTTCTCTTTACCATAATGGGATGAGATATGAAAAAAGAGAATCGGTTAGAAAATTAACCTAGAACAAGAAATTGCTAGATTAGAACTTCAGAAAATTTCTACACATTTTCAATGAGCCCTAAAAGGAAAAGCAATATGGAAATAAAAAATAAGTTTCAAATAAAATCACTCAATATATAATTCAGAACCTACAAATCCCTGAGAATAAAAAGAACTAATTTATCCACTGCTATCCAAGAATTGGGAATTGATAAGGACAGTTATATATATTATAGGCAGCCACCCCATAGAGAAAACAAGCTGAAGGGACACTGCAAAACTAATGCTTATTTTTGATTAAGAAACAGGAGAATGGATATTCAATATCCGTAAGATGATACCTATCTGAGGAAGATCTTAATTCCCAAAGATTTCCTATCATTCCTCCAATCTACCTAAGAAAATATGTCATAAATATAGATGCACAAAACCACAGGTTTCTCCTTGAGGTGGGTGCCAGTTTATCTAGCCGTTATTACATCAACATCACAACTTAATGATAGGAACAAATTTAATGTGCTATTATGGAAATACCGCTAGGCTTTATAGATTAACAGAAAATGTGGCCAGTTCATGGATCAGTTATACTCAATATATCTCAGGGAAGAAAAGGTAAAGGTGAAATATGGAAAAATGCCTGGAAACAGTTTCAGCATGTCCAAATGGATTTTATATAACTGCCTTTATTTGTTAGGCAAATTAGCATGTACTATGGATAGTATTTTTATTTTCTGTATATACTGGTGCAATCTCATCTACTTAAATATAAATATAGTTCTCATGATTTTTTTTTTCTTTCCTGAAAGCTGTCTAAGAGTCGATCAACATAAAAACTAAGGATGGGCTTTTGGTGAATATTTTTCTCCGTCAAGAATCAAAAATATAAATGTGTACAAAGAATTTTTAACAAGAGTTAACAAATTCCTGCTTTTTATATTATTAAACAAATGGACAAATAATGAGTATAGATCAGCCAGTTAAAATGATAAGCTGAAGATCATGACTCAGGCTGGAAGGGATCTTAATGTGTCCTGTCTTCTCCCCCTTGAATCTGAATGTCCTAAGTGCAAAGAGCTGTCCCAATCTGAATTATACACCTAATTACAAGAAGGGAAAAGAAAACAGATGGAAAAGACCATAACCAGGCTTGAATTAATGGAAGCTATTTACTCCTGTAAGTATTTTGGTGTTTATAAACAAGAGCTTCTCCTTTTAGAGACAAGCTAAAATGGGGCTAGAAAGAGGGGTGACTGTTCCTCCTTATATTCTTCAAGTTTTCTTTCCTTCCACACATTCCCAAGCTATTAACATGTGGAAAGAACAGTTGACCAAAAATTCTGTGTGCTAGCATATCATATCTTATCTTATCATATCATATCATATCATATCATATCATATCATATCATATCATATCATATCTTGGAACTAAATTTGAGCCATTGAAACTCAGCTCTTCTGTGGGGAGAAGTCAGGGAATTTCAATTATTGCTTACCAACCCTTAAACTAGTGAGAAAAGAGTATAATCTGTATTTAAAAAGTATATATTTAATGACCTGAGGAAATGCTCATCATGTATCTTTTGTGACACATAATACTACAGAAAACAAATGTGTAGGAAATATAATGTTTAAATGATATATGCATGTGTGTAAATACATAGGTCCAGAAACATAGCTAAAAGAGCAAAATTTCAATATTCAATATCCCTGGAAGATGGCCATATAGTTTACTTTTATTATCTTTATACATTTCTGTGGCTTACAGTTCTTTCATGCCAAACATATATTGTCTTTATAAGCAGAAATTATAAATAAATGTTATGTAAATTTAAGTATAAAATTCTTAATGAAAATGAAATATTGCAGGTTGATAAATTAATACATTTCTTATTTTTAACATTAATGAGTTTGCTTATAAAATATTTAATATTTTAGTATATTCTGCAGCACAAGAAACTCTCAATTATATAAAGTGGTTGTTTTATCATGAAAAATAGGGGAATACTTATGCAAAAACTTTACAGCCACTTAAATACTGAGCGAGCAAGATGGAATATATTATCAGTTCTGAATCAGCCAGAATTTAAACACAACATTTAAAAGTTTCATGTTTCTTTTTTGTTGCTGTTGACTAAGAATACGTTTTCTGTGTATAATTTACCTTCATAATGATAAATGAAGATACCCAGTGAGAATAATGATTCCCTTGTTGGGAAAACTTAAAGGTTTAAATTCCAATTAAATTTTTCTGAGGAAAATGAAATTTACCTTTTCATTGCAAACAATAATTTATGAATATTATGATAATATTAGGTTACAATTACCTATAAAAACAGTTTTGAAAATTGATGTTTGCTAATGATATGGGTGTACAATTTAGTAATGTTAAATATTATCAAATGAATCTAAGTTTATTGAATTCATTCTAATCTGAAAATCTTTACTCCAAATATTTCTCTAGAATACAAAGTATTTGTTATGTAAGGGGAGGGAACTAAAAAGTAGTGTGAGTTATGGATGTTTTTGTGTGTTTTGCTTATATAGAAGAATCAGAGAGGCAAATGGGAGAGAGGGAGGAAGAATCTTTGTGAGTGTGGGAGAGTCATGCCTGGTGGATGTGAATGTGTCTGACTTTGCATGAGCACGAGGGTGTGTGGGTACAGGGGTGTATAAAAGGGAGACTGTGGGTGTGAATGTGTTATTCACTACACTGTTCTGTAAAAATTGAATCTATGGCTAAGTATGGGAAACACTCCCTCTTGCATGTTAATATGAGGGGATCTTATACAATGATTTTGTTTAAAGTTAAATCCAAACATACTAGAACAAGGGATTTTCATATGCATGCTCTCCCTAGTGCCATCCACTGAATTCGGAGGGAGCACACTTTGGTAAACCTGTATTTATGTATGTAGAATATTTTGCCTATTAGTTGCAAATATTATGTTCAAATGCTCTGTCCTGAGAAATTTTGAAGAATCAAGATAAAGAACAGTGTATAGTTCTCAGAATATCTACTACCCTTTCACTTATAGTCTATGAGCTGTTTGTATCACCCAGAATTGTTGAGCTTCTTTGCTCTGCAAGGCACATTTCTACTTTTATTGTGGTCTTGTTTTAATTTTATAGAACTTTCTCTTACACTTGAAAGCCTTCTTGTGTACCAACTCTCCAGGAATCCCACAGTGTCCTGTATATTTCTCCACCATCACCTTAACCTTATTTACAAGCATTATTTAGTTCTAAAATTCTACATATACACACATACACACCCTAGAAATTACTTTACTTGGAGTACAGACTCTCTTATCATCTTTGTGTTCTAGTCAGGGAGCATATTACCTGGCAATTACAAGCCACTCAAATATGTTTCTGGAATGAATGACAAATGACTGAACACTATTCCACACAACTTCTTCCATATACAGAAAGATTAGTGGACATTTCATTTGTTACTACAGTTCCAAAACATGAAACTCTCTGAGTGTTAGCAATTTCTACATCAAAAAGTCACCTTATCACCATCTACAACCCACATCATAAATTAGACGAATCAACTTTCAATCATAAACTATGAGATAGTAGACTCAATCTTCGATAAATTCAAACAAATAAGAAGAGAAATGAATTTTAAAGTGACTGGTAGGATTGCATTTATTTTAAATAGAAACCATTCAGTCATAGACAGGAGTTAAATTAATTTTCACCAAAAGATTTGAGTTTTAATAATGACCTAGTAGTAATATATTTATTCTAAATCTTGGGCAAATCTTTTTATCTCTCACAGATTCATTTTTTTCTCATCTGTAAAAAAGTGAAATATTAATATGTACTTCTTAACTTTATTATGTGTGGAAAAACATAGGAAATATGTATATATCTTCAGGTCAGAATAGTTCTGTTGCATGTAAACTTCATTTATTAAAAACCTTAAATTGTTTTTGATTCTATCCTATAATATACATTGACTGTCTGGGCCAATCTGAAATTTACAGAAATATTCATCATATATTCTGTTTAATTGAGATAGTTAAAATCTAGGATGGATAAAAGGATGTTCAGAAATGACCATAACATTTCAGAATATTATAAATTAATTCAAAGCACTAATGTCAACAATATCTCTTCTACAAAGGATATTAGGTATTTAAAATAGGGTATTTCATTCTGTTATAAGATTCCATGCAGAAGGCTTAGAGGAAAATAAATTTATATGGCCATAATTATTCGAAGGGAGAAACTATACCATTTAATCTAAGCAGAGCCTTATTCCTAAGCATCAAATTCTAAGAAAATAAAACAAATGCTGGGAATGTTTATATAAAGGACTGAATGAATGACAATTGAACAATGTCTTCAAACTATTGATATTAATGCAGAGGCAGATCTCATATTATCTTTTGATTTGGGGTGATTTAGTAGTAATTTTCCAGAATACTTGATAGAATATTGAAACTCAAGCTTGTGACGATTGACGCTACAAGTAAAAAGAAGTATGGTACGAATGTGTCACCTTATAGTGAAACAACTGATCCAAGAATGAATGTCAGAGTGCCACGTATCTAATGCCAATTTATTTAAATATTATTTATTTCATTTGGCATTTTTCAAATTACTTACTATGGCAAGGAAATGCAAAATGATAGAATTGAGACTGCAGCCACTAGCAGCCTGAATGACATATATCATAAAGTTGTAAAAAGGTACATTTTTATTGAATGCCTACAATGATAATACTTTGTAACACAAAGAGTATGAACACATCTTGGCAAATCTAAATGTGTAGTTAATTTGGCAAACCATGAAAGTACATTTGGTGGTCTTTCTGTTTATCCATCTCAAATACTTCCTAATGACAGAAGGGGAAATTTCTAAAATATTCAGAATGGAACTTATATAATATCTACAAATACCAATTAATACTGACCATTATTAAGAAGTATAAGTGAGGGAGCAAAACAAAATCATTTCCTTTACCACTATATGATAATTTAGCATTTGAGCAAGAACAAACTTATGAGAACAAATGAATGAAACTCTTGAAGTTTGGAAATGTGTCTTCCTACAAAAGTCCGTTGACTCTAATTCAAGTTTTGATAGTTACTACAATGTAATCTTAATAATTGCCAAATGTATAAAGAAATAACTACTCTTTGCTTAATCTTGATAATTTGAGGCCAAAATTAAATCTTATTATGTGAAAGTTCTTTGTAAATTAGAAAACATTGTATTTTTGGAACAATAATACAAATTATAAAAAGCATGGGATAAATAAGAGAGCAGAGTAAAAATCAGGAATTTTTCATCTAAGAATGATAAAATGTTATGCTTAGAGGCTATACAAACATGGAAAACATAGAACCATAATCTACAACATTAGGTACAATTAAAATAAATTGCTGGAGTTATATATGGAAACTGCATGACTTAGAATTCAAGAAAGAATAATGAGTGTTACTATAATTTTATAGAGACTGGACATATGAGGAGCTTTCTGATTCATGTTGCATTAATCACTGAAATCAATCTGTTTTGGTGTTTGTCCTTAAAATTGAGGCTATGCATATGGAACATGTCCTTTCAACCCTCTAATATGATTATCTAATTACTTGTCTGTTGTCCACAACAAATCATAAACTCCCTAAGACAAAATGATAATTTAGCTCGATTTTGTTTAGGCCAAAACACGATGTCATACCCATCCGCAGTTACCAGGATAGTAGGCTCAAATAAAACATTCCTTAGCTCTTCTTGAGCATTTCCAAAAGTACTGCTTCCCATTACTTTGTGAAACTTTCCCTATGGTGTGCCTCTCTAGTCCCCTCATTCAGAGCGATTCTACAAACCTGGTGACTTCAGGAGCCTGATGACATTGACTCTTCTCTTGTAATGGATAGCATTGCCGGCCCCCAGGACAGGGACATTCTGTGTTGCTTTGCCCTGACTGCAAAAGGTCAAATTCTTCCTGAATCCTCTTTTGGCCAACTAAGACTAAGCTATTAAGTTTAGCAGAATTTTAAACAAAGGTTTTGTGAATGAATGAATGAATGAATGAATGAATGAATGAATGAAAAAGTAAATAAAATAAAATCCTTGATTGTAATTATTTCTCTCTCGCTGTCATTTAAATATTCTTTTCAAAATGATCGCGATGCACGACTTCTAATATAATGATTAAAAATCACGTCTCAATAGTCAGTAACTTGTTTATGTAAAACATTTTACCGATGATAGCCACAGATAGTTAATTAAATGATTGAATCTCAAAAACTTAATTTGACCAACATTTTTAAATTTTCTTCCCACAATATTTTGTTGTATAGAAGGTAGATTTTTAAAAAAATATTTCCTATTAAAATGCCAAATCATGTATATTTTGGAACCCCTTTCCCCCAAACACACAACATTGCCCTGAAAAAAAACTTCAATAGAGGGAAAGAATATGCTGCAGTTCGAATTTTGTAAAAACTGTGCATTAGGGAAAACTAACCTCTTATTGCTTGAAACAATGTAATAGCTTATGAAAACAAGATTTTAAACAATGAAATTAGAACTTCTACTTAGAGTTTGTATCTCTTGCAATGGCTACCAGAGAGACAGAATTCTTACCAATACAGGAAACTTAATACAGAACTAAAGAATACTTTCAAAGAATCTGGGCCTTAGCTCTGGCTTTATAAGTAATTGTGGTCTATAACACTCCACATATAGACATATTGATATAAATAAGTACTGATTTATTGGTATTTGGAGCCTGGGTATGGCTGGGGATATTTTGGTGGATACCTTGATTCTCCATTAATAGGAGCAGAAATGCCTTACATGAAGATGATTAAGGGATAGATATAAAATCTTAGGCATTAAGCTCAAGTGCTTCTCTTTAAGTCATTAATTGATGGCAGAAAAAGGCACATTTTCTCACCCTGACTTGTTACAGCTGGGAGGCTTTAAGGTTATACATCTCTCTTGAGAGTTATAAGGTGCATGATTACACAGTGGAATCAAAATGGTATTCATTTGCTTGTAGATGACAGCTACCATTTTTAACCTCTCTTTCACTTCCTTTTTTATCTTTCAGAGCGGTTGGGAGAAATTTCAAAAGGGATTGTGCTAAATCAAGTCAAAACTAGTAGCTAAGCAGAACATTGATTTGTAACTTCCTTAAACCGACCCCTGTTTGCCCTTGCCAGTACTCCTTTAATAACATCTCTGGCCAAAATGTGAATACAAAAATCTTTTCACCCATAGTAAGGTGTTTCTACCAGAATAATGCTTTTACCTAAGCATGCCTCAAAGTCTGTATTAATGTAACTCACACTTGACTAATCTGCCCAACTCACTGCAGTGTTGTGTTGTTTTAGAGCCCAAAGAGCTATAAGACTGAGCTTCTGCAATCATAGCAGCAGGTCAAGAGTTTCTTCTCCTTGTATACCTGAGATTGTTGTGGAAATGCAGTATGGTACAGTAACCAAGATCAAATGTCTTTCCTCCTTCGTTAGAAGAGTGAGTTTCATAAAACATCCATAATTTCTAATTGGCCATCAATTCAAGATGCAAATGGCCGCAAAATGTCCATATCTCAACATGGGGTATCTAGATTACTTGACACTCAAGCAAAAGCAGCCAATATGCCCTCCTCTCACTCCACAATATGCTTTACTTATTTTTAATATCTCAGCTAAAAAAATGTTCAGTGGTGATGCCATAAGAAAAAACAAATAACAAAAATCCAAAACTAACAAACTTCTCTAAAATTTAAGTTAGGGTAGAACCTAAGAAGACATTGTAATTAACTTAATAAAAGAGTGACAAGATATCTATACAGGTAAAATTTGAGGTACTGCTTGATTACTGACATCCAGATTTATTAACCATAACATGTCAAAAGAGTTAAAGTACCTTTTCAGTAAAGTAGAAGATAGGTATGCTTCAGACTATAAGAATATGAGAATGAAATTGCTTTGTGTTAATATTTCGGATTAATATTCTGAATTAGGGGTAAAATTACAAAATTATTTTATTTCTAATTTTCTTATTGTTTTGGAGGCTGTAAATACTCACAAGAATGACAATTAATAATGCATTTTCTATTATTTGATTCTCAGTTCAATAAGAAAAAATGGCTTAAAAGAAAGAGATGACAATATTTACTATTCCATAAATCTAGGTTGCCTATGATTGAAACCATTGTGGGCAAAAGTCACTACAAAATAAATTTAAAGGCTCAAGGAGAACAAATCCCAAGGGTAAGTTCCTACTAGTAAAAATTGCAGTGGATTCTGGGAAGTTCCATTATTGTGACAATAAGAGGTTTTCAGCCAATTTGAAACTAATTCAGCATGTTATGGAGGAGAAAGGCAGTTGCACAGATAACATCAGTTGAAACTGAAAGTTGTTGCCTTAGGAGAGACAGTAAGAAATGGGCTTTATAGTTTGAACTCCACGGAAATAAAGAGGATAGTGATAAAGAGAGAAACAAAGAAAGGGACAAAATTATATCATTCACGCACTCTACAGTTAATGCTATAAGTTGGAACTACTCAGATATTATAATGAAACTTGATCAGTATAAATAAAAGGCAGTAAAAAAAATAAATCATACATGAAAACAATTACAGTAATATGGTTCAAGGATAATAATCTGTGAATACAGAAGATATGTATCTGAAAGAGAATGAAGCAAAGATCTGCTAATTAGTATGATGGAACTCCCTCATTTGTTCATGTCTATGTTCAAATCCCATGTTGTGTGTTTCTCTTCTACCTCTCCCTGTTGTTAAAATTGTTCAAACTCTGTGATTGTAGACATAGGGTTCCTAAACAATGTATAAGAAACATAATAATCTTGTAAATATGTTTACAAAGAAAAAAAAGAAGCTGTATAAGATGAAATATTTAAAATAAAAAATATTTTTATATTCATAAAAAACAAATGGAAACAAAAAATAATTTTAACTATTCCAAATATGCTTTTAAGGTAAAATTAATTTTATGAAAGAAAATTTACACTATTTTTCTTCTGTTAGGTTGAGTAATATTTTCTTTTTTTGACCTATGAACAAGTCTTAAATTTCATAAGACACCGATCTATTACATTTCAGCTATTCTAGTCCATGTGATAATGTTAATAAATAACATAATATGATTTTAAATCTTTTATTAAGTTCAAGTGATGTTGGAAAAATATACAGCACAATTTATCAAAAAGAAAGTATTAATATAGGGTGCAGCAGAACTCAATATGAAAATACCTGCATGAGAATATAAGGTGTCTTTTTTTTCCTAAAGCAAGGAGTGAGGATTAAATTCTTTACTTCTGCATAATATTCCAATGTCATTCTTGATTCCGTTTCTAATCTGGATACAAAGTGCTTCATTTCTAATCAATTCTATCATTTGTTTATTAATCTCTTCTTTTTTTAAAATTTATTTTATTTCTAGAAATCACTTTAGCCAGATATAAGATATCTGGAACTGATGCCTCAATTTTGTCTTTTCTTTCCAATTTTACATCATGTTCTTTTCTTATCTTCTGAAAAATAGGGTTCAGCAAAATATCACCAGTGGGCCAAGCCAGTCTTCTGCCTGTGTTTGTAAAATTTTATTGGAACACAGCCTTATATTTGTTACTTAATGCTATTTCTATGAGTGTTTTTCCTCCAAAACAGCAGGATTGAGTAGTTGGGGCAGATGCCATTTGGCTGGCAAAGACTAAAATATTTGCTAGTTTGTTCTTCACTGGAAAAAATAAAAAGGTGCTTTAGATGCTAATCCCAAATTTGCTTTTCATCTCCTTTTGATGTGTGATTTTTGTTTTCAATTTCCAGTAAAGTTTTTCACTTCTTACTGTTCCTTTAAAAAATATGCTTCTCTTGCTTTATAGAAACAATTCTACTCTCTGCAAAGAATATTATCTATAGGCTTTTTTAAAAATTAATTTTCTGTTTAACTTTTCTTTCCTTGCCACTGTTACCTCTGAGTTATTTTATTCCTTTTTATTCTGGCTTTCACATCAGAACTTTTCTTTTAAATGGAAACTTAGTCCAGTCCATTCATTACTAAGAGTGAAGCATTACATTTCTGATAGAAAACTTTCATGTGTGGATGATGGTATATATGCAATCATGTTGGGGGATCAGTTAGCACTCTTCAGCTAAACTGTTTCTCTTTTGGGGGGAAGAGAGTCCAATAACATGTCAGCCTTGTTTTGTATCTCTCTACAAATATAATTGTTTGTTGTTTTTTTCTTTTTTTCTGAGATAATTCATTTCTGCAAGACGCCAACCCTTCAACTACTTGCAGTGTGCATGGATCTTGGGATTCAGGCAGAGGAAGAATGGACCACATTTCAGACCAGAAGACTAACTTGCTTCAGGTTAGCCTTTTATTTTATATTCAGAGACACATTGCTACCCATTGCTCTTCTTGAAGTTGCTACCTCCCCTTAAGAGTAAAAATAAAGCAACAGCAAATACCAGAGTACCAGAATATCAACCTTCTATATATTACGTTTTTTTTTTTTAAGGGTGTAAGTGGTGGTGAGGGGAGAGAATCATCCAAAGATCCCTGAAGGCATAGTTACTTTCTAAAGTAGCTT
The DNA here is from genome assembly GCA_026826555.1 of Tolypeutes matacus. Classification (NCBI taxonomy): domain Eukaryota; kingdom Metazoa; phylum Chordata; class Mammalia; order Cingulata; family Chlamyphoridae; genus Tolypeutes; species Tolypeutes matacus. The sequence continues at coordinate 6,263,050 of JAKSZT010010858.1, read as the reverse complement.
TGTATCAATGCCCCTGTTTTTCACACTATGTTGGATTTATTATCTCCAATACATGAAATCTCCCAGGGGAAATGGGGGTTGCAAGAGGCTTGCTCATGGCTTGCTCTTGGTTACATTGTAGTTTGCTTGTGTCCTGTTCTTATAGCATTTCCTTCTGGAGCACTTACACATGTCACTTCCTATAGTATGTTAATTTCCATACAACCCCACTTCCTGCTTTCCATCTTCTAAATATGGCATTTTATCTATTGCTGTCTCTCCTCTACTTTTTGTATTCTTATAAACTTATATTGACTGCCATTTTAATCAACTCCTTATGGGGAAAAGGGATTTGGAAAAGTCGGGTTCAATCCCTATAGACATGCTCTTCTTCTTTAAATAAAAACTTCTATAATATTTTTGAGTATCACATAAGTAAAACAAATTAAAATTAACATTTGTGTGGATAGCAGATTTTGGGAATATAGTGGACTAATTGTATCTCCATTGTCCTAATCTTCCAAAATCAAAAAACAGCTCTCTTCTAGAACAAACAGTAGCTGTGGACAGGAGGCCATGAATGAACCTTGGGGTCTTGAAGAAAAGAATCAATATTGATTCTTTTCTCTCTTGCAGTTAGCTACAAATCTGGAAACCTAGGAGTAGAGTGAGGATTGCAGGTATCTCTGGAATTCCAGAGATGTGTTAGTTGGTATTGTGTTCTGGTACCATTTAAGCTTTTGTAGCCTTTGCTACATTGCTTCAGAATGCCCAGAGCACTCTGGGTAAGTTTGATTAAAATAAGGTACACCTAGGAACATATTTAAACTTAAAAAAAAAAGTAAATAAATAGTAAATCTTAAAGGCAACCGGAGAGAAGGAATATGTTATTAAAAGTGCAGAATTATCTACAGCACTGAAATTTAGAACTTCAGTAGAATTATCTATGGGCTCTTAAATGGCAACTACTGCAATCCAACATTCATTTTCCTGGTCAAGAGATATAGAAAGTGATTTTAGATATATAAAGGTTGTAGGTATCTTAATACTCAATCACCTCTCTGTTTTCACCTTGTGTTTAGTGTAGTCCCTGGGAAGAGAGAGTGTTTTTCTATGTTTCTTCTACATTGTTATCCCTCACCACTCTGAATACTTTTCCATAGAGGTGATCATCTGCTCTTGCCCTCTTACTTGCCTCGGTAAAGAGCTGAGGATGGTTGCTTAGTAATAGTCTCATAATTGGCAGGTGGACGTTCTTGCTTCTTCTCATCCAACCTTGTATTAATTTCCTGTGGCTACTGTAACATATTAACACAAACATAGTGACTTGAAACAGCACATATTTATTGTGTTGCAGTTCTGGAAGTCAGAAGTACAAAATTAGAATCTCTGGGCTAAAGTGAGGGTGTCAGCAGGGCTGGTTCCTTCTGGAGGCTTTATGGGAGAATCTGTTTCCTTGCCTTTGCCAGCTTCTGGGGGCTTCTTGCATTCTGTGGTTCATGGTCATTTCCTTCATATTCATAGTCAAGAGCACAACATTGCCACATGTTCTTTGCAGAATCTTCTTCCATCACCACATTATGTTCTCTGCCTTTGACACACACTCCCATATCCCTTTATAAGGACCTTTGTTATTGCATTAGACCCACTGGGATAATCCCTAAAAATATCCCCATCTCAAGATCCTTAACTTAATCACATCTTCAAATTTCTTTTTTTGACATGTAATATATTCACAAGACCTAGGGATTAAGACGTGGACATCTTTGGTTATCATTACTCAGCTATCACAAACCTCAATCTTAGGACTGGCAGGTGGTGTTTTCTCAGCATTCTTGCCCCTCCCTTTCTCAGCAGCCAAACTCTGCTTGCTGTCTCTGATGAGGTTATGACAGAAAAGAGTTTTCTGCTCTCTGTCAGTGGCACAGGACCTCTCTTTTGTGTTGGTGCAGAATCCTGAGCCCAACAGATTTGCATGTCTCTTTCTTTCTCAGGATAAGCTTCCCCTACAAGCAGAGTGGCTCTTTGCCTGAATATCATCATAAGGAGAGTTTGCTATAGTAGCGGATATGATTTGCTTCTCCACCTTCTCCTAAAGTAGTGGTTTTTTCCATGCTCTATGGAATGAGGGTTTGCTGCCCTTTCCACATCAATTTAAAGCTTTTGAGTCATAGAGAAGCATCTAGGGAAATCAGTGACATTTCTGCCTGTTACATAGTTGCAATCTTTTACCACTATAAAATTCAGGAGTCCCCCAAAACATTCTCACCTCTGATAATAACTTTAGACTTTGGGGGTGCCACGATCACCTCACTACTCACACCAACTCTAAGTTTAGTGGTCCCCAATACCACCCTCATTTCTAACATCAATTGCAAGTTCCGGGTGCCCAAGACCACACTCAGGTTTGATAATGCACACAAAATTCCTTGTAAGCTGATATACTTGCAGTCATGGTTTATTACAGTGAAAGGATACAGGCTTAAAATCAGCCAAGGGAATGCAGGGTACAGGAAAGTTCCACACACATAACATCCAATTGTTCCCTTGAAACAGCACACATTTATTATCTCGCAGGTGTGGAAGTCAGAAGTTCAATATTAGAATCTCTAGGCAGTGGTGTCACAAGCAGTGCTAATTCTCCTGAAAAGACTTTGTGTGACAATATGCATGAAGTATAGCCACCAATCAGGGCTGCTCACCAGAGCCTTGGCATTCATTGTTTTCACTGAACCTCATTCATGTAGATATGGTTACCTGCCCATGTTTTGACCTTTAGTCTCCAGCCTCTCCCAAGTTCAAGCAGATATTTGGTTACCCAAATCTCCCACCAAATTGTTAGATGCTCTAGTGTGGCACAATGCCACCTAGGCAGTCAAAGACACTCTTGTCAGTCAGAAAATTCTAAGTGTATAGATGTCACCTTCCAGGAACTGAGGGCAAAGGTCATTCCTCTCTTTGGAAAAAGTTCATTCTTTACTACATAACCGCCAACACCAATGCTCCTCCAAGACATTTGCACAGGGAAGGGTAATTCTCTCTGATCCTCCTAGGTCCTCTTGGCCCAAAGTTTCTAAACCTTGGCACTACTAACATTTTAGATTAGGTAATCCTTTGCTGTGGGGGCTGATCTGTGCATTGTTTGACATCATCTGATCCTTTACCCATTAGATGCCAGTAACACCCTTTATTATTAGTTTTCTATTTCATCATAAGAGATTACCAATAATTTAGGAGCTGGTCATTCATATTTGTTATCTCACAATTTCTGTGCATCAGATTCTGGGCACAACTTAGCTGTTCAGAGTCTCATAAGGTTGCACGCAAGAAGTAGCTTGATCTGTGCTCCCATCTGAAGCTCAGAATCTTCTTCCAAGCTCACATGGTTGGTGATGGAATTTATTTCCTTACATTTGCAGGGCTGAAACCCTCAGCTCTTAGTAACCACTGACAGGTCCCTGACATGGGGCCCTCACCACAGGAAGTTCACATCAAGGCTGCTAGTTTCTTCAAGGCCATCAGGGGAGAGAGAGAGAGAGACTTGTTCCCATCTGCTAAGGTGAAGTCTTATATGAAGAAAGTAGTCACAGGAGTGGCATCCATCACCTTTGTTATATTTATTGGTTAGAAGCAAATCACAGGTTTTGTCTACTTTTGAGTGTGGGGTAATACTAAGGTGTGACTCATTCAGAGTCACCTTTGGGTGTGTCTTTAAAACTCCATAACCTCAGACATGACGACCAAAAATGTGTCTAAACATAGCCAAATATCCCCGGGGGACCTGTTTCCCCTGTTTGAGAACCAGTGCCCTAAATTGATAAAGCCATTTAGACTTTACTAAAATTTTAGTTTATTTTAACTTATTTCTCTTTTATGGTGGCTACCTCTTGCTCCTATTGTCTTCCAAAGTCAAAGCAGTTTGTGTGTTCCATCTCTCCTTGGAGAAACTTGTTACTATTCATGGAAATTCAGTTTGCTCGGTTTCCTTGTGGCCTCTGTTCTATTAGGTTGGTGCAAAAGTAATTGTGGTTTTGCATTGTTGAAACTTGCCATTTGATATTGGAATACATTCTTAAATAAATGTGGTTATGTTGTACATCATTTTAATGTGTATTTCTCACTTTGTTTTTTTTTTTTTTTTTTTTTTTTTTAATGACATTACTTGCTGTTTATTTTATATTTATTTTAGACTATGGAATTGGTATTAGACAAAAAGCAAATTCGAGTGACTTTCTTATTTGAGTTCAAATTGGATGGTAAAGCAGCAGAGATAGCTGCAATGTCAATAATGCATTTGGCCAGGAACTGCTAAGGAACCTACAGTGCAGCGGTGGTTCAAAGTTTGCCGAGGAGACGAAAGCCTTGAAGATGGGGAGCGGAGTGGCTGGCCATCAGAAGCTGACAATTACCAATTGAGAACAGTCATGGAAGCTGACCCTCTTACAACTACATGAGAAGTTGCCAAAGACCTCAGCATCGATCATTCTATGGTCATTCGACATTTGAAGCAAATTGGAAAGGTGAAAAAGCTCGATAAGTGGGTGCCTCATGAGCTGACTGAAAATAAAAGAAATCGTCTTCTTGAAGTGTTGTCTTCTCTTAGTCTATGAAACAATAATGAACCATTTCTCTATCAGATTGTGATGTGTGACGAAAAGTGGATTTTATACGACAACCAGTGACGACCAGTTCAGTGATTGGACCAAGAAGAAGCTCCAAAGCACTTCCCAAAGCTAAACTTGCACCAAAAAAGGTCATGGTCACTGTTTGGTGGTCTGCCGCCAGTCTGACTCACTGCAGTTTTCTGAATCTTGGCGAAACCATTACATCTGAGAAGTATGATCAGCAAATCGATGAGATGCACCAAAAACTGCAAAGCCTGCAGCCGGCATTGCTGCCAAAAAGGCCCAATTCTTAAGGGTAATGACCAACCTCATGTCTTACAACCAACGCTTCAAAAGTTGAATGAATTGGGCTACAAAGTTTTGCCTCATCTGCCACATTCACCTGACCTCTCGCCAACTGACTACCCCTTCCTCAAGCATCTCGACAACTTCCACAAGCAGCAGGATGCAGAAAATGCTTTCCAAGAGTTTTTCAAATCCTGAAGTAGGGATTTTTACGCTACAGGAATAAAGAAACTTATTTCTCAATGGCAAAACTGTGTTGATTGTAATGGTTCCTGTTTTGATTAATAAAGATCTGTTTGAGCCTGTTTATAATGATTTAAAATTCATGATCCGAAACTGCAATTACTTTTCCACCAACCTAATAGATGGGTTCAATATAATTTATAATATTGTAGATTACTTGTCATTTCTAATAAAGGAGCAAAGTTCCCCTGTGGCTTTTATATCCTAAGTGTAAGTAGAACTTCCGTGAAGTATGAATTTCTAATATTTCTTCTCTTAAAAAGTGAACAGCAAGCTTAACTATTGTTCGAACACAGAAAATGCCCGTTATTTTAATGTTCCAACTACCATTTACCAATAACTCATTGAAGTTACTATATCAGGTAGCAGGAGTTAAATAAAAGACAAGATTTCTGCAATCAATAAACTAATAATCTGAAACTTGTGATCACTATTGTAATATATTCAGAAGAGTAACTCACATAAAGAGGAATGCTGCTTCACTTGGATTTTCTATATGACAGAAGTATGAAATTGAACTATGATTTTTCTGTGCTCTTTTTGATAAAAATTATACTTTACAATTCAAACTACTCAATTTCAGTTAATGATAAACCTTGTTTTCATGGATCATAATCAATTTATATAAAAAGAATTAGTATGTTTTAAAAATTGTTATATGTTGAAAGCAAAAAACCAAAATAATTCTCATTAGAAAATATCTTATTATAATAATATCTGATTATAAATTCCCTGATATCTATGAACTCCTTTCTCATTTTGCAGAAAAAAGATGATGCTTTTCAAGTAGGTGAATATTTCCAATAATAATTATTTTTTACATCATGGCTTATATCTATCAATTTATATATGTGTATCTTACAAAGTACCTAGGATTTTTCTATCTAGTTGAGTTTACTATGCACACTAGTAAACTTATACTTTAAAACCACGTTGATTGACACAAAAACTAAGGTTTTCTGTGTCATCTTTGTTTTTTATTGTATTTCTTTAAACATCATGGCCTAGAATTTGGGGGGGGGGGTTGGACAGGAATAAATCTGGATTTTTCTGTCTTTTTAAAAAGCATATTAATATGTTTACATATTCTGTAATTTACTTAATTTACTGATATAAAAATATTGATATCTAATTACCATCTTCTTATTTTGTGCTTCTAATTTACCTGTCTGCCTTTGGAGATTTTTGTTTGTTTTTTATTGATGTGTTTGAAATTCTACATGCTAAAATATTTCAATGGATTCTTTAAAAATATTTACCCTATATTTAAAACTTTAAGACTGGAGATATTTAGTAAACAAAATCCATGTCCCCTTCTTCAACACTTTTTAATATTGAAACTAAACACTTCTGTCAGCATCAATTTTCATATTAAAATGAATATTTAACATTCAATATTTAAATTGAATAATCTGGGAAAATTTATTTTAAATTGTTCAGTTATTTATTCCAAGTAGTCGACCATAATTATTTAGAATAGCTAAATATTCCTAAGTAAATAGATATTAGCAAGAGAGAAATGTGACTAATTTGAAGGATGGGTTATCATTCTGAAATAATGAGAATAGTAAAAGAAAATTGCTTAAATAAATCTTTAATTTTATTTGCTCAAAAGAATATTTATTCATGGATTTTAAAGTATCTTTAATTTTATACTTTTTTCAGTGAATATTTCTCTTTTATACTATATATAATCTTCAAATATTATTTTCAAGGAAATGCTTTTGTCATGTATTCATTTCTCCAGGTTCATTGTTATAATTTCCTTAAAGCTTTAAAGACATTAAATTTTATCGCCAAAAAAAAAATCTATCTGGAAAAACTTAACTATTGAATTTATTATTATTTATTAATTTTATTTCGAATTTACATTCATTTTATTGATTTTTTTTTTAATTTGGAAATAAAACAGATTTCATTTACACAACTTTTACCTCTGACATAATTTTAGCGCAACTCTCTTATAGTATAGAAAATTAAAACTGAAGACCAAAGTACTAAAATAGTTTGCTATTTATCACACAGCTGATTGGTGTATAAACCTACATTTCTTGGATCCCAATGATTTCTTTTTTCTCCAGCTTAATGTTACTTTTTTCAAATGGTATTAGGAATTTTAATTTTGTAATTACAATGAAATTATTTCAGTTATTAAAATTTCTTCTTCCTATACTGTAATTTTATATACCCCAATTCTTAGCAAAATATATATTAAATATATTTAATTTATATTAAATATATTTAATTGCTATTCCATTTCTAATTACTCAAATATTATTTGAATTTATAGTACAATACATATGACATTCATAAATTTTAAAGTTTCAACAATAAATGGAGAAAATGAGCTTAAATTCAGAAGAAGCTGTGTAGCAGAATGGTATAGAAAGTTAGAATGGTTTATTTGCAATTTTATAACACAGGAAGCCATTCTGTAAGTGCATTTTCTCAGTAACAAAAACAACAACAACAACGATTTGGTTATTTATAGTAAGTGTTTAAGAGAATCATGCTGAGAGAACATGAACCATTTATATTATTTATTATCAGTCTGGCTATTCATGCTGCCTTATAATTAGCTTCTACACGGGTTTAGCATTGTTTACAATTATTGAACTGCAAGTAGGAGTTTACTCAGTTCTTTATAATAATCAGAAGGCTTTATCTATAATCCAAAATTAAAGGGTGATGACATCTTTGAGATAATGAAACATAAATCACTATTAAAGATACATAGTGATCATTTTGATTAGAAAACATATGTGCCCACTAAAATTTTTGAGAGGTTGTTTTATCTCCATTAGTTTCCTAGCATTTGAGTAGGAGTGTTTTTGTTTATTATGGGTTTAAATGATGAAATAGTCACACAGGCTTGTGTTATATACAATGCAAATAACTTAACAATGCAAATAACTTAATAAATCTCAAAATCCACTATGATTCAAATGATTAATGATAGACCATTATAACTTAATCAAACCTGATTCTCTGAATTATAATTATTAAAATGTAAGTGTTGTTGGTTCTTTAATGCAGTTGCTATTTTTAGAGGCATTTAACTTATTAGAAATCTCTTTTCAATACTGAGATAAGGTATCTTTCAAGTTTTCATATGGGCAGAGATTTTAATTGAATTTGGAGGAAAAGAAATCAAGAAGGGATATGTTATATTTTAGGAAAACCACATTAATTGTTGGTTCAAATCCTCTAATAAAGGAAGGCTCTTTTGAATCTTGTGTATGTCTGCACTTTTAGAGAACCGAGAGGTTTTCTCTTCTTTTTTTCAAGCTTGTGAGCTTTTCTCCATAGGAGTAAAAACAAACTCAAAAATCCATAAATACATAGTAGCACAATTGCAAAAAAACATTAAAATAGCTATGACTATGCACACAAATTATATTTTCATAACTTTCTAATGGATGAAAGATATACCAAATTATATGGCTGAAATCAAAATGATTAAGAATGGAATCTGACTGAGAGTAATAGTAGTACAGAAATCTCTTGAAGGGTGAAATAATAGTATTTAGAAGAAAATGCAGCTTAAAAATAATGAGCCCATTATTTCATGTACTAGTATATGTAAAAAAAATATGATGAAAGAGGTAAAATATCTTTTATGGTTAGACTTTACTTTCATCAATAATATATCACAACTGATATGTTTGGGATGAAAAGACATATATATGAATACCCATATATCCATATATAGAAATATATGTAAATCATATGCAATAGACATATATCATGCATAATGCAATATATATATTTTAATGCACTTTGATATTTAACAGGACTGACATGACAGCTTCAGAATTGCTGTGGGCAGCGGACAGTCCCCCTTCAGTTCTGAGCAGCAAAAATAAAGTATGAAGAGTGGAACAAAGTTCAGATAGCTCAGTGTACCATGTGTGGCCTTTAACCTTATGGTCAGAGATAACTGATAGATCCAACCATTAAAGTCTCATTCCAGGAGACAGATAGGTGAAGGAGGGGAGCATCTTTTACTTTTCAAGGAGACTTCCAAAGGGTTCCATCACTCTGGTAAATAAGGTAGAATAAGGTAAACATATAAATATACACATACATCACAGATTCTCAGAATAGTCCTATTTATTTTGGGTTGGGTAATTCTTTATTCATATGTATGTATTTATTTATTTATTTAATAAAAACTGAAAAGATAAATAAAACCTTGTTCCCAAGTTTACTATTTATTAATGACTATATATTACTTTCATAATTAGGTATTTTAGGGACTCATAGATATGTTTACATGTATTTACATATACATACATAATACTTGAAATTTCTCTTTATTGTTATTACAGTGGTATAAACTGATAACTTTGATTTTAATCTCACATTTTTTTCTTATGATGGTACAAAATCAAAGCTTCAATTAAAAAAGTCTATATTTATAAAATATCCTAAGGTTCAAGAGTAGCTCCACATTCAAGTGTTCATTCCTTTATTCACATCAAGAAATATTAATACTATCACAATTAATAACAATTTATTAATGTTATTAAAATAATGATTATAATTAATCAGACAAAATGAGTCAAATTTGAAATAAAAGACACCAACAAATGCTATAATGCAACCTTTAGAATTAAACCATTTCAGCAAGTTTCATATCACTTAGAAAATAGGGTTTGTTTTTATACATTAATTTTTATAGATTCCTACTGTTTTAACTTGAATCCAAATTGATTGTTTAAACAACAATACTGTGTCAATTCAACTTAGATCGTGAAAATGAAGTAAGCTTTCCAACATCAATAAGAAATGAGGACTTTGACTGCTATTTCATTCGACTTTGGAATGATAAGTTGATGTTTGCAAAGTCTTTACTCTGCTTCAAGCACTGTTCTTATTGCTCTCAATTATTAAATCATTTAGTTTCCCCATAACCCTCTAAGAAGTAGCTCTATTCTCATCTTCATTATTCAGATGAGCAAACAAAGGTGTAGGTAAGAAAATTAATAAATGGAGCAAGTGGGAATCGACACCAGGCAGTCCTATTCCAGACTTGGTGACCTTGACAAGTACATTTGAATATTACTGTACATATGTTAATATTTAAGACAGGGAAGCGGCTGTGGCTCAATCAGTAGGGCTCCCGTTTACCATATGGGAGGCCCCGGGTTCGGTTCCTGGGGCCTCCTGGTGAAGGCAAGCCCGCCCGGATGGCGTGGTTAGCTGACCCAGCGAGCACAAGCAGCAAGGGGGGGGATAAATGAATAAA